>JARHVA010002873.1:492500-560000 GCA_037957365.1 Torreya grandis
ATCTCTTCCTCTTCCTCTTGAACATCCTTCTCAGAACTTTCTGTATTTTCCCACTCAAATTCCTCTTCAACAATTTATTTTTTAAAACTAGAGGGTTTTGGTTTTACTTTTTCTTTCCCCTTAACTTTTTCATTCTTCTTACACTGTGAATCCTTATTTTTGTCAAAATAAGGAGTTGGAGATATGGCATTATTTTTGCAAAAACCCTCTATGATAAGAATCAGTCCTTCATGTAAAATGGGACAAGACCCCTTCTTTCTATGGACAAACAAACTTTGAAGCAGAAAAAATGCAAATAGAAAGGGAAGGAAATTATATCTTTATGCCTAAAATGATTGAGAAAGACAAAATGAAATTTATGAATTCTTTTGCTCTTACCATCAAGAATAAAATACTCATGGATGTAGCATAACACATCTCTCTAAATTCCTTTTATCTGCTCTAAATCAAAGAAATCTCCATTCTTTTCTAGTTGCTTCTCCTCTGCATCCATCTTCAGAATTTTTTTGTATGCCACATTGGAAATACTGGTCTTCTTAGAGAATTTAATACCACCCATGGGAAGCCCCATGACCTCAGCAATGAAGTCCTCAATAAGCTTCACAGTGACACCATGGAGATTTACTCTATCATCAACCCAATTTTTGAAGAATGCAATAGTAATGTGGGGTTTAGATCCATGCAACCGCTCCAGATAACTTACAACCTTCCCTTTCTGAAGAATCTTCCATGCATCCTATCTAGCCTTCCAATCTTCACAATTTTTTGGCTCTTGCTTCCATGGTTCACCCTGTTCAGTGAAGGTAATCTGTCCACCGTAAGGCCACTCCACTAAATCATTAAATTGCTAATTCAGGCATATCTTTCCCTCTTTAGAATGAATGGCATCATAATTAATAAGTGCTTTGAGATCAATGTGCTTATTTAATGCATCATGCCATCTCACCTTCTACCCCATTTGAACAGCATGATTAGCTATCCAGTCAGCAACCCTATTGCCTTCTCGATATGTATGGGATATGGTCACTTTTTCAAATTTTTGAATTAAAGCTTTAATTTCCATCACCGTATCCTCAATAGACCATGAAATTGAGTTTTTATTATTTAGGATGTTTTAGTTATTATTGCATCATGATTTAATATTGGTTAATTATGTTTATATGATAACCTATGTTAATGGAATATGGATAGACAAATGTAAGCTCAAATAATAAGAAGCTAAAATTGTTACTTCATTGAAGGCAATTCATATCATATGATAAGTTATTGGATGTTTGATTAGTGTCTCATCCTATATCTAGAAATGTTGTGGAAATAACTAAAGTGGAAATTACTTTTGATTTAGTCATAGGATATTATTAAGTTGATATAGACTTGATGTTGTCACTAACTTATAATAAACCCTGGACTATCTCATTACATTTTGGGTTTCTTGATTTAGTCATATAACCTTATTATTGAATGAGATAGTTTGATGGATAATATGAAATAAACATTACTCAGTCTTATACAAATGTTTAATTGATATAAAACCTATAGAATTATTTAATAAAGTAATTTATCATAATGATTTTTATTGGTGTATTTTCATAGATCACTCATTTTAGTGTTTGTACATACGTGAGTATGTTGGTTAGGATTACTAGCAAGTTGGAATCTTAATTTAAATGAGAATTTTTTAGAGTTATTTAATTATTACTTTTGGATACACACACACACACACACACACACACACACACACACACACACACACACACACACATATACACACATATATAAAGATATATATGTGTGTGTGTACATGTGTATATATATACACACACACACATACATATATATATAGATATATATGTATATATATATATATAGATATATATGTATATATATATACATATATACATACATATATATATATACACACACACACACACACACATATATATATATATATATATACATATATATATACATATACATACATACATACATACATACATATATATATATATATATATATATATATATATATATATATATATATATGTATGTATGTATGTATGTATGTATGTATATATATATATATATATATATATATATATATATATATATATATATATATATATATATATATATATATATATATATATATATATATATATATATATATATATGCTTATTGATTTTAGTATACACTGGGTTTTACTCAAGGTAGAGCATAGAACATGGAACTATTCTTTAGTTGGTTACCATAAATGTGCATAGAAATGGAGATCAATGGCATGTTTTAGTTTATATATATATATATATATGCATGCGTAATCATATGAATAATTCTAGATGAGTTGTCTATTATATTAGTATGGAAATTGTAAATTAAATATCTCTTGCATACTTGAGTTTATCCTTGGATTTTTAGTTGACTCCCAATTACTAATGTTGTGTTAGTGTATTGCCTTGTTACTTCATCATGGATCATATGGTAAATGGTGTTTTACCAATTTTAGAGTGGTATCTAATATTTATGAATTTGTATGGAGTTTATTCATGTATTCTGTTAATATGCTTATTCATAGTACTTGGGTTTTAACCTTGAAATGATAAGTTGTTCACCAATGCTAATGTTATATTGATGAATCATCTTGCTATTATCATTATGAAAAGTATGGAAATTTTTTTTATGCATTATTTAGTGTGGCATTTATTCCTTATGTAATATTATAAAAATTCCATATACTCTCTTAATTTTGACCATCATGACATTGTCGGTGTAGAGATTTCTTAGTCAAATGGACCTTATATATTTGGTAATTTGTGCATGCTTGAAAATGCTCACTTAGATTAATAGAAAACTAGAACCTTAGTTTGAATGATAGTTGATGAGTGTTATCTACTTGTTCCTTGGGATTATATATATAATTATGGTTCATTTTCCTTATATGTACATTAGATCTACTCTTATGTTAGCATGATTAGATGAAGCTATGATTTAGTTGGTTTACAGCTTGAGAATGGAATATAGAGACTTATGTATGCTTAGACTTTTTGTGATATTTGTGAACAAGTTTAGATGATGAACAAGTTTATTTAGGTACAATGATGAATTACTAACTTGAGAATGAAAAAATTAATCTGGAACTATTGTAATATGAAATGGATCGATGCATGTTTACCTCATGTTTGTTCTTATAGATAATACACTTACCAAATCATGTAGAAAAATTTTAGTGTGATGTTAAATGAAAATGGGATTACTTATTTTATAAACCCCTTAGTTGTAAGAGTTAATCATGATTAAATATATGGATGGAAATGCTAATGTGAATGTGAAAATGGAAATGGTTTTTATACCCTCCTTATCCAAAACATTAGCTGATAAAATTATCAATGTTATGGGTCTCATATATAGATTCCATGAATGGTTGCCACTATATTATTATCATATTGACAATGAATTAATATTGATTGTATTTTCATCCATTTATTTGGACTATAGTAAGCATACCTATGGATTGATTGTAAGCACTTCCATGATAAATGTTATTCCTATTATGAAATCACAAGACTTAGATTAACCCGTATGCACTCTATTTATTGGTAGGTTGTAATGCATGTTTATCATGATATACATTTATCTATTCGTCAATTAAAATAACTTTGTTTGGTTCTCATATCTTTAGAATTTTTGTGACCCATTATTTTCCTAGAAGGCTAAGGTTTATATTTTTGGATGAGCATACGTGAGTACTCTACGCTAGAATCATATGGTTTAGCAAATGAGGTTTGGGTCCGTTACACATCCAAATGCATACTCTAATACACAATTCCAAAAAAAATTTGGGGTTGTTTCATCTAGTATTAGAGTAGTGTTTCTACTCCAGGAAACTCTAGGATTGGTATAGTTGCTACTTCGTGACTAATGAGTTGTCCCAATCAGATAGAACTATGAAGTAATTCCCAAGACATTTAGCCTTTAGAATTAAAGGTAAGAGTTGTATAATGTTTACTTGTTGTTGTAAAGGGGCTCATGATATATCAAAGGAATCAGAAAGATAACCATGATCCTTACAAAGGAGTTGATTGGAGGAATAATCCATGTTGGGAGGAGGATAAGATCAGTCTAGATTTGATCCAAGGAAATAATAATATTATGCTATCATTGAGAAATTAAGGGTATGTTATCCTTATCCCAAAAAATAATCTAGTAAGTAATCCAAGAGGTGAAGAGCAAAGGCTCATGGAAGGAGAGCCACAAATAAGTAAGTTAGAAAGCAAACAAAGGAATCAAAATCAAGGTAAGAAGTTAACATATTCAATGGGTAATATTACATTTGAGTTGATTAATTTTTATCATTATGATAGTAATACAATAAGTTGCCAATAAGTGTGGTGCTATATGGAATATGAATTGGTCAATGAGTTTTCATTGCATGATGATCAAGTCTATGAGAAGACTCACGATGAGATGGTAGAGTCTCATGAGAAGGAAGCCAAAGAGAATAAAATTAATATCATGACAAAAGTGTATATGTATAAATAACCAGTAAAGAATGAGGACAAAGGATGAAGTAGGTTTTAAAATCAAGCCCAACCAAGAGTGTATGAACCAAGCATGACAAATGAAGAAAATTTATCTATTAAGAGCAAGATGGAAAAATGATAATTAGCCCTTGGAGGTAGAACATGAAGAAGAGAAGATAGAGATAGAGGATATATAATATGAAGAGATTAAGGAGTTGCAACAATTTATATACTTCATAGAGGTAGAGGAAGAGTAGGAAAAGAAGCAATGCAAGGCAAGAAGACAAATATACAATAACTAGCTAAGGAAGAATGAAAAAAAGAGATGAATAGAAGCAAGATAAGCTCATAAGATTATATGATAAATAATTAGAGATCAAAGAATAAGGTGGAAAAGGTATATTTTAGTAGGAGCTCAAATTTTCCCCACTTAGGGAGTATGATGCAGAGCATCATAATGTGCTATGAGGTGTTACTATATTTAAGAGTTTAATTTGACCATTTTTGGTCTTGTTATGGTATTATATGTCTTATAAGTACCCTTATGTGGTGTTATATTCATTTATAATCTTTGAGTTAGTGTGTTTATTTGACTTTCAAGTTTTCCTACCAAAATCCCAAGTTTGAAACTTTAAATTTTGAACTAGTCCTAGAGTGATGTATTTGGTTTTGAAAGAAATGTAAATGTTAGAAAATTTTGGTAAATGATATCATAATTTCCTATGAATTTGGTCTGATGTGTTTTAATGTATAACTCCTGGAGAAAAGGAAATTTAATCCAAGAATTAGAGTGGTAACTGCCACCCTGTGTGGGAGATGGAAAGAAATGGAGAGTCAGTTTGCATGTTGGCATAATAATAGGTGATAAATGCATGATATTGAGAGAAAGTTAGGTATAATAAGATAATTAATATGTATATATATGTGTATAACCTCAATTTATATCAATACAAGATAAAAATTCAAATAAAATCTCTCTATTCTACAAGTTTTGTATAAGACTACTTTATGTGAGATAATATAAATGAATAGATAATGTTTTTAGAGTGTATTTGAGAGTTTCACAAGAGTATTGGTGGGTAATAATTTATATATTATTTTACCTTGTTGAAAGGATTAAATTATTTGACTAACTTATAAGTTTACGTCACCATCTACAAACTTTTGAACTATGTTTTGGACACAATCAACAAGTGAGAAAATAAGAGAGTCTTGGAGGTCCATTCAAGAGTTGGATGAATGTTTGTGATTTATTTGTTAAGATATAATTTAATTTTTTATTTCTTATTAAATATTCTTGTGAATAAAATATAGATTTATGATTACTCTAAAATAGTTGGGAGAACCTTATCAGTTGATACAGTCAAGGAACAAGAACCCAAAATTTTGTATAAGTTCATGTTGGATGATTTTATGGATTTATAAAGGATAAATAGATCTTGGTGAGGTTATATTAAGTTTTTTATATACCAAAAAAAAATTTATTCCATTAAATAGGGAAATATTATTCTCCAAACCTACCATTCCATCAACATAGTCATGTTTTACGACTCAAAACTTTGCATATTTGTATTTTCAGAACATATGGTGATTGATCAAGGTCTAATAACTATTGGATAAGGTTAAAAAATATTTTTAATAATGTTTACAAGTTTTAATATCTTTTTAAGTGTCTTAAAACTCATTTAAACCCTTTTTATGTGATCTCATCCTATGCAGGCGTATGTCAACATTAGCCTAGGGTTTCAAACTTGGAAATGGAATAGTTTGAGTTTACTTCCTTATAAATTCTTAAATTTTGGTAATACAAAGTGGTTTTTTGTTCTATAATATATATATATATATATATATATATATAAAGTACAATATGGTGTATTATGGTCTTGAATATTATGTGTTTGACTAGGCCTAAAAGAGATGAAATTGTAAAGGTTATGTGGTGAAATAGTAGGGTTCCATTTCAAATTTGGCCATTAAAAACGATGTTATTTTTAATGAGGATAAATGGTATCCTAAAATAGTCTCATTTTACCAAGAAACCTTGTATATTTCTCATACCTACAATCTTTATGTAAAAACAAGGCTACAAGGAGCTAGGAAGGAAAGGAGGAAAGAGGGATTTGTTTGAGAGTTTAAATATTGAGTTTAAGTATTAGGTTGGGATATGTGTGAGATTTATAATAGTAATTTAAAGGACCATACAATCCCAATTGTGAAGTATATAACCATTAAATCATGTATTGATATTTTAGACCCATAATCTATAGCAAGCAAAGAGACAAGTTTGAAGAAAGAATGGAGAGTCAGGTTTTGGTTATTTTGTATGAGGTAATGATGATAGTGACTAGATGAAAAATAATTAAGATGAACATAAAGGGTAATAATTCTAAGAAGATATCTAGAGGACTAAGTGTAAGGAAGGTTTATAAGCTTAGCTATAAAAAAAGTGATCAATAGGGTAGAAAGACAAGTAATTACCTGCATGTATGAAAGAAAATCAAAGTTAAAGAAGGATTTAAATGTATATATTAGATTTAATTAATGAATTATGAGGATTTATAAATCAATTATTTATATAAATTTGGCCAAATATGGACACATATTATTAAATCTATTCCATAGGAGTCTAACATGAAATGCCTGAGATTGGATCTATAGTATTCCAAATAATTTTATACCTACATTTAAGAATCTAGAAGACATTATTATCATTATTTTAACCATGAAATGTTTAATTTAACATTGTAACATTCCAAAGTTTTAATTCAAGGTCATGATGAGTCCATTAGAGGTTAAACTATTAAATTCAATAATGGTATACATTTTTTTACATATCCACCCTCATATTTGTAAATAAAAAGCATCTTCAATAAGGTCCTTTGTTATCCACTTAAATAAAGAGAATTTTATATTAATTACATTATTTTTAAAACTTATATATGGATGTGTATTGATATGCATGTGATTTAGTTATAAATAATGTAAGCAAGCAAAAAATTACCACTCAAAAGGTGGAGTCCAATGTATCTTCTCAAAAAGCAAAAAAAACCTATCAAATATGCCCATAAAATAAAATAATTGATAGAATAAGTTCATAAGACATTATCTATTCATTATTCTAAACCAACTATTCATAACAAGGAATGATCAATAAAGGTTTTACATAAATGAACGAAATTAGATTGCATTATGGATCATATAGTAAAATTATCTAATTTTACTAAGAGACAACCAATTTAGTTTGATATTTTTAGAGATCCATAATTATATATTACACACATTATTGATAAGAAAATTATTATTCTCCCTTTGAATTATTATCATCCACCTCACATATTTGAGAAGATAAAATGTTAAATATTTTGAAATTGCCATGGTATTATTGGACATCACAATAATGGTTGTTATGCTTTGATACCAAAATACCACACAACGTGTTTATAGAGGAGCTATTAATTTTGGGAATAAGACAACAATGTATTCTTTTCCCAATTATTCTAGTCATTATTATAAGAAGACTAAAACATCCTATGACATTCCTAACATGGAATAAATGGTCTATAAACATTTCTAGAAATAAATTGATAGAATAGTTCCTTCTTCTAGTAAACATTATACCATAATTGAGTTATTTAAATATATTACCACTTGAGAACCATTCATCATTTTAGATCTCAGTAGATGTGATAATTAAAAAGGTTCAGTCTTCAATTCTCCAAAATTATATGTAAAAAGTGTATCTATATCTTCTTCAAAAAAATATGGAAGCATAAATTAAATAAGGTTTTTAAGGAAAAATTGAAAGTACAAGTTTCATATTATATATTAGGAAAAATAATAATGATTTTGAAGTTTTAAACAATAGATTTTCTATCTAGGTTATACTAATTTTAGTTTCCAAAATAGTTTTTGAAACTAGTTCTAAGTAACATTTTCACATTTGTCATGATAAAGATTTTAAATGCTAACATATAAATAATGTTATAAATACTTTAAATAAAATGACACAGTACATAATTACATAAATTAAAGAATACAATACAAACAAGACTAACACAGTAATTTTTTTTTTGTTTGTGTGTGTGTGTGTGTGTGTGTGTGTGTGTGTGTGTGTGTGTGTGTGTGTGTGTGTGTGTGTGTGTGTGTGTGTCTGTGTGTGTGTGTGTGTGTGTGTGTGTAATAAAATCATTTTTATAGTATATAATTGTCAATCAATGTGTAGGCACCCTCATCATCTAAATTATTGCTACTAGTAGGCTTTGTTTCCTATGAAATTGAGTAACAATCCCATGTCGTTACTTCACATGATTTACATCATGATATGTATCATATAATATAGCTCTTAGGTATCCTTATTTGAATCATAAAACATGTATGATTAGAATACAAAGTAAAAATTCACTCAAAAAATCCATAAACAAATTAGAATCATGACTCAAATTTAGATAATATTTTGTGATTATGTATCAAATTAGTCTTGTACACTTGGAAAACTCATGACCATGGATATTGCTCTTAGTTATACACATGCCTTACTTATATAAATCTCATATATACTCTATCTTATGACACTTTTTCTATCTCTTACTCTAACCATACTTATATTGATGACACAGACATCCCATCTTTCCCTGAATGCTTAAAATGTACTTATCCTATACCTATGAAATTTCTAATTTTTTGCCTCCTCTCCTTCTCCCTAGATGCTAACATATGGGATAAATAGTAGTGTTGACATTATTGTCCTAGTGTGATGCAAGTATTTAGTTACCTAAAGTCATCTAATTTAAAAATGAAATGTATTACAATGGCCAACCTAAGTTCTTTAATGCAAGTTATCTCAATAATATTTTTATAAATATAATATCAACTCTCATTCATTCCTCACCTAGCAATTAGACCAAAATAACACTCAAGAATCACTCAAGTGACTAAAAGATTTCCTAGTCTACCCTACTTTTATATTAGTCAAAGGAATAGCTCAGCTACATGTCTAAATTACTAAACGAGTAGTCTTAAGGTCATGTTTTCCAAGATACAAGCTAGGTAATTAGTGTACTTTACAAACATTGCATGATTCACACACAAGCCAACATGTAAGGGAGAACTACATGAGTCTTAGGCCTCTTTTGGAGTATTGGATATGGAGGTAGTGCCCTTTGATAGTGGGTTCATGTGGGTTATCTCAATACCATGTTCCCACTAACCCATTTCCCCTGAGGTCACATTGAAGATGGAAAGGTAGGGTTTTAACATTTCACTAAGAGTGATAGTATATGACCTAGATTTAAATGCACTAGAGTGAAGACGAATCCAAATCTAGAATCATTGTAGTGTTTATATTCTATTACAATTCCTATTCCATATAGGACACTAGTGTCAATGCAATTATCCCAAGTTGATGCAAGTGTTTAGAAAGCCAAAGACACCATATCCAAAATTTGAAGATTGATCCAAAATTATCTTCCTACATGCTTTCTACTTGTACCAGATCCATCACTATATTAACATTATAAATAGATAAGTAATTTCTTTTATATCATTTATATATCTAGCATATTTGTAGTTTCCATAAATAAACTATCTTAATTTTATAAATTTAACATTTAGCACATCTGATTTTATCACATTAATTGGCCTAATGTAATCCAATATTTACCCCTGTGCCCTATCATTTATATATCCTTAACACTAAACACTAAATAAAATCCTTGTCTAAATTAGGGTTAAAAATTTAGTGAACTCGATCTTTGAACATCAAACCCTCGACAGCTAGGGTTTTTTTATTTTTTCCCTATTGTTGGTCCCTGATTGATAAATATTGCAATCATGCTTAAAATGGACATATATATCAATTATTTCATGTTCCAATATCCTTATAGAGACTATGGTGTGATATTTTACTTTTCTCATCAATACTATTAATCAAGTCCATGCACATAATGAGAGAGTGTTAGAATGGAAACAACATTTGATATCTCTCCATAGGTCCTTTTGTAATGCTATAGAGCCTATATCTAGATGCCAATGTTCATGATCTTAACCATTTGTTATACCCAAGCCTTATTCAAGTGATATTTACCATCCCACAACCATTATTCATGAATGGACTATATTGGATTATGTGGTCCATGATGTTACTAATCGAATAGGTAAGGTTTCATAACCTACACTTCTACTTGTTAACATAAAAAATGTGGCTCCTAAGTCTAAACTTTTGATAAAATCTAAGGGGTATGACCTTATTAAACAATTGAAAAATACACATGTTAAAATTTAAATACTTGATCTCATAAAACAATCTAATGTTTACAAGGACATCTTATATGAGACATTGTGTGAAACTCAAGTTTTAAATGATATGGAGCCTACTTATTTTGTACATATCATGAAATATCTTTAAAAAAACAATGCCAAAATTATCACCTTTGACCCAAATGGATTACCATCCAAATATATTATTGATCAAGAGTTACCCTTGTTCATACAAATGATAATTACAAAATAAAGTCATCAAAAGGGTGTTCATTGATAATGGATTAGGCCTAAACATTTGTAGTATCAATTTATTAACCACCATGGGCATTAGCACTGATCTGATTCAAAAGTTGATTATGCATATCCAAAGGTTTCATAATTCACATAGTCCTCTAATTGGTCAAATTACATTGGATATAACATTATGACCAAAACCTATTTTATCTACTTTTCAGGTAATGTCTCAATCATTACATTACAATGTAATTTTAGGTAGACCTTGGATACATTCAATGGAAGCTATCCCATATACACTTCATTGATGTGTAAAATTCATACATGATGTGACTTTTTTAATAATTCCTACTAATTATGAACCTTACATTTTTTTTAAATTGATATAATATATAATTGAAGACATTCCTACAAAGGTACCACCTAAATAATGCATTCATATTGATCACATACACACTAATGAAATAACTAAGTTAATTATAATTGGTCCTCCATCTCTAGATAAAAATAAGGTACCACATATTTAAGTGCACAACAATTGCACATCAAGAGAAATAACCATCATTAGAGAAATCACTAAAACCATGATATCATCATTTATTTGAGTTATCTTTATTGGTTAATATTGAGAAAAATGATGGGCATGTGTTTGATTACTATCAAAATGATGAGATATATAATAGATGGAAAATTGAGCATCCTATAATTTGATTCACTTGATCACCTTTTTCATAATTTATTTAAATCTATGAGTCCTGGTATATATAGGATTAATCCACTTTTAGAAGAAACAACATTGAATCCAGAAAAGGGGAATAAAACCATAGAAAATGATCATGTAAATGATTGTTACTCAATTCACCCCTCTTACTTAAAGGCATTGAGCCAACCGTATAATAGTTACGTACGACTATACCATGTAAAAAAATGAGTTTTCACTAGAAACTTCATAACATGCCCAAAGGCTAAGTCCTTCCTATCTTTCAAATGAGGCCTATCTTTCAAAGAGACCAAATCATGAAGAGTTGACTATTAATTCTAATATTAATGGGGTATATTACCTCCATTTCCAATTTAATATAAACAAATGGGATACTCATACAACATGTAGAACTACATTCCTTGAACACTTGGGACATATTCTAAATGAAATCATAGTAGAACTACATTCCTTGAACACTTGGGACATATTCTAAATGAAATCATATACTCTCCATTGATTCTATAATCCCACAGATATATTCGGTTACCTATTTCTTATGGTACATGTATGGTAATCGCAACCATATGTATACTAGATCATGAACCCCATTTGAAATTAAACCTTGGATAAAATTGGTTAGATGAATGGAAAGCCTAGTTGGATATTACAAACATTATGTTAATTTTATTCATATGGGTACATATATTTTTATACCACATGATGGATATGATTATATACCCACACTTTTAGCTTCAAGGAGGCCATTGGATAAGTATATTGAAGAAGAGATAATTCATCATTATAACTAGGAATCAAACATTTTATTTAGAAATCAGCCCACACCTTTCTATGATGATGACTTCCTCGATTAGAAATCTTAACATTCCAAAACTATCAAACATTAAAATAAAATAAAAAAAACCATTCAAAAATTAAAAAACACTTTTGGCACCTGCATGTTCTTTGGCTCCTTGACATCTATATGTTAGGTCCATGTTGATGAATATCATATAATTTACTCCTACATACATATACATAGGTATACATAGATAAATGATAGACTTATGGGTGTTGGGCATTCCCTATACTCATGCCATTAGGATGTTAGGAGCATCCATCTTATCCAATATTGATATACACAGGTTATATGATTCGATGATCACTCTAATCTATCATGTTTTAGCTTACATATGTACTTACACATTCCTATTATCCATTATTATACATTAACACAAGGTACTTGATATGCTATTTACTTGAAATTTTTTGCTAACAAATTTTTTCCATGGGACACTATGACATGTTTATGTTGGTTTCTTATGCTTTTGCTTTACACACTTACTTTAGTGTTTTGCCTTGATATTGTCTTGGTTTTTCAAGTATTTAAATATGTTCCATTATATGGAGCCCTTATGCCTATGAATTCCTTCTTGGACATTTGAATATGTCATTCATTGATTTTGTGCACATTTTAATAAGTTGTGTCCATTTGACTTCACATAATTAAAACATGCCCCTTATTTACGGTCTCCTTGGACCATTCCCTTTTGACTTACTTTGGAGTGCTCTTATGTGTGTGATTGTTTACCTATTGAGCTTGTAATATTACTATCTATATTTTTCCATGATATGTTATATGTGTATTGGGCCTACATGTGATCACATTAGTTTTTTTTTCTTCAATGTTACTCTACCTATACATATTTCCTTCTATATGCTACATGGTTACATTCACATATTTATAGTTGTCTTATCATTTTGAGGTGTGATAACTACCAAGTAATATGTTTTCCTCACCTTAATAGGGGAGAGGGGGGAATATTAGTCGGGGTATGTTATGGTGACATCACTTCCATAGTTTTCATATTTTCCATATTACAGTGTGGGTATGCTTTAGAATCATGTTCTCCACATTCACACAATATATGGTACTTACACTAGTTTGCAGATTCAGTGGGGGCATGCCATGTTGAAATGGCTTCCACACACATTCATAGTTTATGATTCAGTGTGGGAATGCTTAGGAAGTATGTTATCCACATTCATTCAATATGGTATTTATAATTCATAGATTCAGTGGGGACATGCTTTGGAAGCATGTTTGCCACACTTACTCAATTTTAAGCATCTCTAGTTTATAGTGGGAGAATGTTTTGGAAACATGTCTTCCAAATTAGTAATTATATCAATTTCAAATTTCTCTATATATAGTAGGGTCATGCATTGGAATCATGTCTTACAAACTTACATAGTTTTATGAATTAACCAAAGCACATAGTTGTATGATTATGATACATATTTATGGCACAATTTTATATATGGTACCATTTTTACACATAGTTTTAGAATGAGATAAATCTAAGGTGTATGTGTTATGAACATGTGCCTAATATTTCAAAATCTAAATCAATCTCATATTCTAAAACTATTGCATGTACTGATACCCAATGAACTTTTATATACTTTAGTAAGCCAATCTATTGTAGTAGTTGGTTCACCTTTTAGTATGATTTGGGTGATTATTTAACTCAATCTTGAAAAGTTTTTAGTTTGGAATTGATCATCAAAACTCATTAGGTTATGAGTATCATTAGGTTAAAAATTTGAGGTAATATTAACTACTAGGTGTTAACTTACTTTTACTCCAAATTTGTTAGCACGTGCTTTCGAACCTCTATCTCTATCTCCTTAGATATATGAACTTTATGATTTATCTATATTTATCTTAATATAAGTTTTAAAGCCATACAATGATACATATTTTGTAAAAATAATTTGTCAATAGGCAAGGAAGTTACATCAACACATAGGTGTACTCCTAAACCTTGCTCTTTCAATTTCAATCCATTTCAAGTAATTTTGACCCAGATTATATACACTGATTATACAATATAACATGTTCTTGGTTTCAACCCAATCACCCATAAAGTACACAAACCCATCTCCATCAAATCACTCAAATTCAATTCAATCAAATATCAAGTGTGCATACACACACAGATACTTATTCCTTTCATTTAAACTATCAAATTCATTACTATATTAAAGGGAAGGCAAATGTAGATGATATTTTGTGATTATGTAGCACCCCAGTCTTGTACTCTTGGAAAAATCATGACCATGGCTATTCCTCTTAGTTATAAACATGCCTTACAAAAGCCTTATATCTAATATGTAATGTGCCCCTTAGAATATTTCTTAGTCTAACCAACCTTATATTAATCATATAGACATCCCATCATTCCCAAAATTTATAAATTATACTTATACATTTTCAAGTTCTAAGCCAATGCCTGCTCTCCATCTCCATGAACACTAATGTCTAAGATGCACAATAGAATTTACATTACTATCCTTACCTTATGTAAGTGTCAAGTACCCTAAAGTCATCTATTTTTCAAATTAAATATTACAATGGTTAGCCTAAGTGGTTTAATGTGAGTTATCTCTTAATAAGATTGGTATAAATACAATATCAACTCTAATTCATTCCTCCCCTATAAATTATAGCAAAAGAGCACTAGGAAACACTCAATTTATCATAATCTTTCTTATTATACCATATTTAGATATAACTTAAATGAATAACCAAGCTAAAAGTTTGAAGTATTAAAAGTGTTGTCATAATGTCATATTTTCCAAGTTACAATATAGGTCATTATTTTACTTGATTTACATACATTACATAATTCATACACAAGCCAACACATAGGGGAGAAATACTTGAGGTTAAGGCATGCTTATTGAGTATTGGCTATGTAAGAAACACCCTTTGATAGTGGGATCATTGCAAGTTAGCTCAACACCATGTTCCCACTAACCAACTTTTACCCATGGTCAAGTTGAATATGGAAAGCTAGGGTTTTACCATTTCACCAGGAGAAATAATCTATGACTATGATTTAAACACACTAGAATGAAGGTGAAGCTAACCCCAAATGCATCTAGGTGGTCACATTCTATTTCAATGAATATTCTATACATGGCACTAGCATTGATATAATTAAACTAGGTTAACCAAGTGTGTAGAGATCCAAAGGCACTAGATCCAAAATCTGATGATTCATCTAGAGCTATCTTCTTACCTATTTTCTACCTCTACCAGATCCAAAAATGCATTATCATCATAAACAACTAAGCAAATTATTTTATATCATTTATATATCTACAATAGTTATACTTTCCATAGATATTCTATCTCAGTTTTATAAATTTAGCATATGGTACATCTAAGTTTATTAAATTAATTAGCCTAATATACATATGATACTCACCCTTGTGCCCTATAATTTTTATATACTTAAACTAACCACTAAATAAGACCCTTATCTAAGTTAAGATTAAAAATTGGTGTAAGCCATATGTCAAGGTTTACTTATAAGTCATCATGATTTAAATAAACTAGATTATATGCCACAATAGTAATCACATGTAGATCAGATAAAATGCATGCTCATACACAATATGGTAAAATTATTCCACTAAGCCACTACCCACTAAATCATAGGATAAATTCCATGCTAAATTAAGGATAGATTCATCTATTATCATATAATAATATGTGTCACCTATGATATCCCATTATATAAATACATTTAAAAAATAATAACAAATATAAATTAACACATAATTAAAATATTGTGTGTCAAATATCAAAGTCTAGATAATTATAACAAATAGTGAATCTCCATTAATTGCTTAGGGTATAGTTTGTGGTGTTAGTGGTGCTCCTACTATATCTCCACCTCATTAATCTCCATTCTTTCCACCCTATACTAGGGGCACATGTGAGGATCACCTTGTACAAATGGAAACAATAAAACCCATCGTGTAATAGTCTACCATTATGTATAATTTTTTTATACATATGACATTATCACCCTATACCATTGGAAATACAGGATATTATTTATCATTAAATGAGGAACCAAGTTAAAACTAGTGGGTCTTTGCTTTGAACCTACTATAGTAAAGGCTCTACTACTCTATGTCCATAGATAGGGTAATAGAGGTACATCTTAAATTATCCCAAACTATCAATTCACTCATATTGAACTATAAAGTATATATTAGAGAATAAACAATGTAGCCACATGATAACTTATATCAACTGCATCTCTCTATAGTTGACAATCCCTATCCCATATCCCATATATGTCTTTCACCAAATCGTTGTAGGTGTCAATCTATCTAAAATCACCTTGTACTTAATAGTGCCTAACTCCCTCCACTATCATCATAACTATTAATATACTAAGACATCATGACAATCCCAATCTTCATGATGGATAAAAATGGATGTACCATATTGAAGTGATCATATGCCTATTTATGCCTTCAAAAGTATCACATGTTCTCATAGTGTTTAATGAACACTTCTCATTTTAGAATTCAAATAAATTGGAACATGAGTTGTAGGTTGTGATAATCCTATTAGCTATAAATAGAATAGTGGCAAAGTAAGTGGATTGTTTCACAATATTTATAAATTTTAGTGGTTGGGACCCACATTGGCATGTATCTTTAAAAATAATGAAGAAATCTTAGCTAATATTTGTGAATTATGATCAAATATAATCTAAGGACTAATATAACATGGATATCTACAATGGAAACTAAGCTAGGGTGATATGGTTAAAAGAAGAAGAAAAAATAAGGGTAAGGTAGAAAAGAGATATTGATCTTCTTCCCAAACATCATGACAAAGATAAAATGTCCTCCAAGTATGTAATTAACAAATGTATAATATGAAATAGCATGAGATAAAATCTTACTACACATCAAGAAAACATATAAGGAATAAGAATATTAT
Source organism: Torreya grandis (assembly GCA_037957365.1). Classification (NCBI taxonomy): domain Eukaryota; kingdom Viridiplantae; phylum Streptophyta; class Pinopsida; order Cupressales; family Taxaceae; genus Torreya; species Torreya grandis. The sequence goes on from JARHVA010002873.1 coordinate 510,026, forward strand.
AGATAAGAACTAAGTTCACTTTAATTGTTTACCCTACAAGAAAACAACATTAGCCCAAATGCAAAAAGAGTAAAGGAAATGAAATGAACATGAGAACTTTCAGTCAACCTAGCATTGGATAAGTTAACAACTCTATAATTAAAATATGCACACCAAGATTTCATAAGAACCTTTCAAATATGGAGATGAGAAAAAGCAAGTGAGAGAGAAACCATAATTACAAATGACACAAATGAATATGGACAATATTTGCATAATTCATCACTTTCATTAATTGCTCAAAAGTTTACACAAGTTTTTGGATCAAAACCCCACCCATTTACAAATGAAAATACTCCTTTTATATAATGCAAGGAAGTATGCTAGTTAGTCATATCCAATTACAAGTGTACAAGTGTAAGGACAACTATCCTTTCTACAAAATTTATAGAATACACTAAACTTTTCTAAGGGGATTGACTTATAGGCAATGTGCTGACAAGTTGCACATGCCTTTATAAAAAAGAATATTTTATTTTTAAAATATTACAAAGTTATACAAACAAAATATTCCTAACTTGCTTGAGGTCCTTGTGTCGATTTAGTTCCCCATTTTTTTCTAAAGAATCTTCATCTTATAATGTAGTTTGTTAATGAACTAGTGGTCAACAACAAGCTTCAAGAAGAGCTCCTTTCCATGATATTCTAGGCCCTTGAGGTCCTTTTCAAGTTTCTCTATTGCTTGCTTGATGCCACATGGCATCTCCCATTTTCTCTTCAGATGACAAAAATAGGCCCATGATCCTCTTTTTATCATCTATTCTTTGTCCTTACCCTTGGTTTCTCACCTCTTACATAAACTGAAAGGTCATGTGCTTAAAATATTCATCAATTATAAGACTCAATGCGCTGAGGGCTATGGTTTCCTTAATCAAACTATAAAATATATGCAACATTCCACCTTCCTATTATTTAAAGTCCTTGGCTATGTCCTCCATTAATTTAGACCAGTTACTTAGGGCTTCAATCTTATCTACCAATATGTCCATAGCCATATTTAAATGTGATAATTTTATATTCCTAAAGTCAAGGACTAGGTTCTTGGTCAAGGCCTTGATCAAGTGTTTCACTTGATATCTTAAAGCCTACCATTAACCAACTTGACTTGTAACCTTAGTGATTTGCATCACCATTTCTCCCTACCTAGTTTTAACTAACTTCAAAGATTTGAACAAGTCAGTTATGGTGTCCTCAAACTTCTTGAATCTATCTTCATGGATTGATAAGATAGAAACTTCCTTCAGATTCTATTTTTTCTATAAGAGGCCCTTGATTATGGTAACTATTGAGATTGGGCCTGGGTTGCATCAAGGATATTTTATTCTAATATCCTATCTTTTCCCAAATTTTTTTCTTCAATAGGGGTCAGACTTATGAGTGACTCTATTTTTTTTGGGTGAATTCCTTACCTCTGACTATGACATTCTTTTCAATCACTCTTTCTAGATTAGCAATCTTTGGATTAAATTAAACTTCCACTAATTATTGAGTCACTTTTGGAGGCTTTAGAGTTTCTATTTGTGTGTAACTTGGCTCCATTAGGGTGGTCATCCTATTTTCCTCTTCTTTTCTTAGGGCCATAATATAAGGTTTGATCTCATCATGCACATGTATATTAACATATTTTTTAATGGACCAAGGATGGTGCATGGTTGGAATCTTCTACAACTTGCCATATAAAAACCATTCAGGAATGGTTAGACCATGGATTGGGTAATCATCACTAAAGAGATTGAATTTACTCAAAATATGAGTGAAGGTCAAATTAGGATTCTTGCCTCCTATTTGGACCAAAGTTAACTCAACTTTCCTTATAGGGATATTTATTGGAAATAAGTCCAAAGCCAATTCTTTCCCCTTTTCCTTCTCTACCGTAGCTTAGGACTATGGTTATTCCATCTATACTTCTTCATCATCAAATTCATAGGCACTATTTAGTGTATTTAGGGCATCTTCCAATATTTCCTTAGGATTTAGTCCTATTATGTCAATTTATTAAATTGGTGATCTTGATTCTTTAGGCTGGGTTGAAGATGATGACAGCTCTCGAGGTCTCTTTTCCTTTGGCCTTCACTCAATCTATACCTCAATCCTTTGTGTTTCTATTTTTGGCTATGCTAGGGGAGGTCTAGATGATGAATCTCCTAGAAAATGTTATTACCTAGGTCCCATATACCATATATCATCACTTAGCTTCTACTCCCTCAACAACCTAGCCTCTAACTTAATGTTATGCTTTTTCAATCTTGCCAACACTTCTATGAATGAAGAAGCTTTTATATACATTGTGTCATATGGTCCAGGCTAGTGCTCATAGGTCATGTTGATCCCTTTTTCTTTCAAATGCTTCACAACCCTTTCCAAGGGGTCCTACTATCTCAATTCATCAATTTGTAGATTAAAGGAGGTCTTATACTTGGAGATAGTATCTATATTATCCCATTGTTGAAACACAGTCCTATCAATGGTTAAGGGGAATGTATAGAACAACCCCTTCCTCTTGATTATACACACACCATCTATGTCATGGAATAGTTGATATGATACTTCTTTTTTTGCCAACTTGATGGGTATGTGGACTAGGAGCCTAAGGCATTGACCAGAGTCCCATCAATTATAATTATAGTGAAATATGGATATAAATAAATATATTCAACATATTTTTTGGTTAAATGGATTACTCTCATCATTGGAATTCCTTTGATGGCTTCAACTAAGCTTGGGAAAACATAGTCATAGATGAATTTAATATGGTCCCTATATTTTAATATATGTAATTTTTGTAATATTAGGAGACTATTTGTTTTCCCTCAGTTGACCATTCTTTAATGTTAATAATTTTGGTGGTGGTTATTAGGGCATCTAAAAGGTATGACATCATGTAGAAATGGTTGTTGGTATTCTTATTAATTGCAAATAACTATCTCTTCAAGCAAGTGTTGATCATCTCACCTAAAGGGGGAGTGAGTTCTTTTTTAACCATGAAGTACACAAAAGGGACCCATAGTTTGTCAACATAGGTGGTGGATGAACTCCCACATAATCTATTCATTAATGTCATTATCATCCTAAACCTAACCCTAATCCAGTTAATTGGGATGTTCGCATTGAGGTCATAAAACGCATGGTTCTCAAAATATAACCATGGGGTAAGGATGGTCATTAGGCCATTTTTCTTGGCCCATTCATTGATTATGGGTATATCTACTTGGTGTTTAGGAAACTTATAGTAATTTTCAAATTATATAGGTTAAATATAGGTAACCTTCCTAAAATTATGTTTATGAACTAACATACCCTGATCAATTTTACAATTTTTGAAGATAAGAGAAATAACATCAATGCAATGTAGTACCTTAGGTTTTGGTACAGCATAATGAAGGCTTGTCATCTAAATGGTAACCAAGTCATAGTACCTCCTCTTGACTAAAGTGTTCTCATCTTCCCTTATGATGGCTAGTAGCTCTTTAATGACCCAAAAAATCTTGGACCAGTTATTGTCCCCTATGTTTAGAGACACAGCATCAAATTCTATGTCCTTGAAGATTCTCCCCTCTAATTATGTGGTCAAAGAGAGTCTGTACATTCTCTATATTATTTTAAAGTTACCATGACTATGAGTTTGATAAATTACTCACTGGTGGTCTATAGTTTAATCTTGGATCAATTTACACTTGCTTAGATGATGATTTAATTACATAGACTCAATTATGATCAATTTGTTGGGTGAATATTTTTTTTCAATTAAATATAGACAAAATTGTTATATCAGTCATAGCATGATGAGATAAATCTCTCCTCTCAGCAAGGGGAGGCTCCCTATAAACTATTATAAACTAAACCTATACTAAATACTAACTTAGGGGTAGAATCACACCATCCATTTCTTTTTTTTCAGAAATGATGTTCACAAAGTAAAGGAAAAATCCTATGTAATAACTAAATCCATTTCTCTTTTTTCAAAAATGATGTTCATAAAATAATAGGAATACTTCTCAGGTAATAACTAGATCCACAAGAAAGCCATGAAATCACAAAGTCTTTCATTGCTTCTCTTACTGATTTAGGACTAACATCATAACACAGTAGAATGAAGTGCAACTGAAAGACTCCACCAAAAACTAAAATAGAGTAAGACAATAGAAGATATAGGTAGTTCAAATCCTTTTCCAATATCCTCTATTCTAAGGCACAAAAACATAGACTAAAGATAATTATGTAGCACAAAATCTCCTTAATTAGCTTCAAAACATCTCCCAGATTATCTTCACTTGCTCTAGTTATTTGATCAGATAAATAAGATGATATAAGGAAAAAGACATAAGAACAATTCCTATATAACACAAGCTATTTCAACATGAAGTTTGAAAGGTCACTTGTTTTATCATTTGACTGGTAAAATTTAATTAATAATCTGAGCTCAAAGTCTCAAAAATGCCCTTCAATTTGGGTAGATTTTTGCTTCTAATAACTGAGAGATATTCCTTATCCAAAATGAAAGATTTCAATATATAGTATTTCCTCTAATACTTTGTCACTCCTTTCCACAAGTATCCCATGTTGCATTTAATGTATCAAAAAGAGAAAGTCCTATGAATAGGCCATGCTGGAGGCATTTAAATCATATTCAATGTCCCTTCATAGGCATGGGTTGTTTAGTCTTTTGATAGGCAAGGACACTCCTCTTTATGATACTTACATGACTGTCCACTCACCTTTACTCAATTGAAGAAAAATAGGCCACGCCAGTGAATGCTTGCACTCTCTGATATCTACCTAGTGGACTATTCTACCCACTTGAATAAATCTTCCATCAATGCTTCTAGATTCTCTTTTTGATTCCCTCTTTCCTTGCTATATTTTGTCTCTTCCTAGTGATCTGAGATCTTAGGGCTATCTTCTCACCTTCTGTTGGCTTCTTCAGCTCCTTTCTTAGTGGATCATTGAGTTTGTCCTTGGGTTTATGCTATTTTAAAATCAATGGTTATTCCATTATCCTAAATTTGGCATCCATAGGGATGTCATTGGTCACTTGAACCTTGAACCATTCTTTTGGAGTTCATCATTTCAATGGTTCAACACTTATGTTTTTCAAAGAGTCACGTTCATTCGGTCTTCTTATGAGTTCAATGTGTCATTTGAACCAACCAATTTAAACCTCTCGCTTGATCCATTTTGAACCTTTGAACTATTTTGAACCTTTGAACCATTTTTAAGTGGAGTTTAATGGTTCAATGTTTCAATGGTTCATCAGTATTCATTTCAAATCATTGAACCCCGCTGTTAAACCATATATCATTGGACCTTGACATTGAACCTTAAAAATTCATTAGGAAATGCCTTCAAGTCTTTTGAATTGTTCCTTGTTCATTTTCCCAACTCAAAAACCCTTTGAAAATGAGAGATTTCCTTTTGCCAAAAAGACTTGGGTAATTGGATAACTTGACTGCTCAGAACATTTTTGAGAAGGAAGGAAACCATTTTTTGGCTTGCAAGACCAAAATAGTTGACATGTTGACTACAAAAATGAGTGGCTGATTTTGGGGACAACATAATTCAAGATCAAATTAGGGTTTTTCGAGATGTTAGAGATTTTTGGCATATTTAATAGTAGTGACTATTTATAGTTAAGTGTGCTTTATGACTTAGATTTTCATTTAGATCATGTAATTATACCTTCACCCTTTTGAGCCCATATAATATTTAGAATTGTCATTTATATTTATGTGGCAATTTTGCAAAAAAATACTCATTAATGTTTAAAAACCATGATCATTACCCTTTGAAAATCTACTTTTAATTCATACCACCAGATTATGTTTTCACATATCAATGATGTTTATTGATCTTGATCTTGAGATTCAAACACCATTGCTTGATGTTTGTACATGGCCCCAAGGTTATGCCACTTGGTAGTCCTACATGCCTTTTAAACTCCATTAAAATTTCTTTTTTGATTTCACACCATTGGATTTAGTGCATATGAATCGACATAGGTTATTGATATCTAAAAGGTGCTCAGGATTTAATGTGTCTTAGGCCCCAAGGTTATGCCACTTGGTAGTCCCTCAGGCCTTCTAAGCTCTACACATTGTTAGTTATATTAGTTCACATGATTTTAACACATGGTAGTCTCACATTAACTCAGAGCTTTATTGAAAAGTTTTGTCTTGGTACACTTTCTTGATTTGGGTCCATACACTTGAATGCATACCAATGATCCTTAGTAAGGTTCTCGATGTTTAAACTAGGATCCATGGCTTGAATTTTCAAATTGGATCTTGTTTTTTTATTAATCCCATCTAAGTGAATGTGGGTTGTAGATCATGATCTAAATAGTCGAACATGATTGGTTCCTACAATTATAAAAGGATTAAGTAAGCCCAGGAATATATATGTTTTAGACCAAAGTCTTAGACTACTATCTTTATTCATATTAACAAAAAAAGATAAAGCTTTAGTCCCAAGTTTTGAGGTAAATTAAAAAAACATGATAAAAGGACCCTAAGAATAATAAATTAATAGCATAAGCTTGTAATATAACAAAAGTATCCTTCAAATAATATGGTCATAACATAATATTTTAGCCTAAGGTTTTATTGTATTGATAAATATAATTAAAACCTTAGGGTAAAAACTTAGGTTAAGTCTATGTTATAGTAAAAGGTGTCCCTTTATTCTTAATATTGATCTCACATCATTATATTTGGGCCATCTGAATAAATTTAGATCACCGATCATGATCCAGGCAGTTGAATTGTATTAGTCTCTTCGATTAAGGATCTTGAATTTTTAACTTTATCATGCACCATCAGATTAACTTGGTCCAATTATATGTGGGTCATTGATCCTATGAAGATGCAAACTATTTAAGTTAGGTCTATGAATTATATGAAACATAGGATAAAGCCTTAGGATTAAGGTCTTATTTATGTTAACAAATATGAATAAGACTTTAGGACTAAGATCTTAGTCTAAGCTTATAACATAACAAAAGGATCCTTCAAATAATAAAGTCATAACATAAGATTTTAGCCTAGGGTTTTATTGTATTAATAAATACAACTAAAACCTTAAGGTAAAAACATAGGTTAAGTCTATGTCATAAGAAGGTGGGGACATATTTTGATCTCATGCCATTGGATCTTGGTGATCTGAGTGAATACAGATTGTTGATCTTGATCCATAGGGTCAAGTGAGATTCCCCACATGGATTAGAAACCTTGGCTCATCAAGTCCATCTCACACTATCTGATTGACTTTGAGAAATGAAGGTCATTGACCTTGTAAATAAGCACAATGTTTAAGTTAGGACTCAGAGGTATATGAACTTAGGATAAAATATTAAGACTAAGATCTTGTTTATGTTAATGAACATGAATTATACTTTAGGACTAATATTTTAGTCTAAGTTATCATAAAATGACATGTATTATCCATACCAAGCTTAGTAACATAATAAAAGTACCTTGCAATAGTAAATTTACACCATGCTAGGGTGAAATGGAATAAGGGGCTTGAGACATAAAGGGACCAAACATCTAATTTTTAGACTAAGGCTAGGTTGTGTTTAAAATCATGACCAAGCCTTAGTATAAAAAATATACTAAGTCCATATCATTTTTAAAGTGTTCCCGTATTAATTATTCTCATTAATTTTGAATTTGAATCAAGGGGTCTAAGTTAGGGTTTCTTGACCAGTGATTTTAGGATGATCAAAATGAAATCAATCTTGACTTTATATAGACCAAAGGCTAGTAAAAGGTCAATCTAGGATTGAAACATAAAATCTAGGCATAGCCTATTCAAGAAGTGTTTCATCAAACCTACAAATTAAAACATGAAGAACAAATGTTAGAAAGCTTAGATAAGGTCAGAACAGAGCCATAAACAAATAATCCAACCAAGTCAAGGTGTAAATGATATTCAAATACAAATAATGTAAAAACAAGTTAAATGACACTCTAATCAAGTAAATATTTAATTTTAAGGTACAAATCTGCATAATTTATCACAAGGGTCCCCATTTTTTATAAATGGGGGTATGTTGACCTCAAAAATGGTGAATTCTATGGAAAACATAGCAATATGTTAAAATTTAGAGACTCTAATTCAAACAAATAACTAGATTACTTATTCCACTTGATCACTACCATTATCAAGATTAGTTCATGGTTAAAACAAGTCTAGTACCTATAAAATTAGGATTGAACATCAAAACCTATCCATGTTATGTGTGTGTTTTGATTCCACTTACTATTTGACATGGGATTTAAGGAATAACTTTATATTTGATGACTTTAACCATTAACATTGACTTACAACATGTTTTGATATCCATTAAGAACCATGCTTTAGCTTAGGGAAGTCTTGGACATTGTTCTACTACCAACTAAGCATCCATATCCCTAGTAGATATGACTTTGGATCAAATCATGACCTTATTCCACTTCCATATAGGTGTCTATAGCTTCAGTAGAGATTACTAGAATCACCTTTGCTTGAAAATCTTTTAATTTTTCAATAAGATCTTATGTTTGTATTTTTTAGATAATTTTGGCTCTCTAGCAAAGGTTGGGAACTAGGTTAGCTAGGTTTAGGGATTTGGTAAAATGTTTGATCTTTAGATAATTACCTATGGTTGAAGCCTTTATCGTAGGTAAGGATGTTTTTTTATTTCAAGAATGATTGTGTCTTAATAATTCAATCTTTCATCCCTTAAGTGCAATCCTTTTTACAACTAAGCTTAGATCAAAACAAGGTTTAAAACCTTATGAAAAAACCAACATATCCATTAGTCCTTACAAGTTTCTCTAAACTATAACATTAAGCTCATATTTCAAACCCATGGTCAACATACATTCCAAATTCATACTTACATTTATGAACTATAGGGTTCTTGAGTAATGATGTGAACTTTGATCTGAGGTCTATCCAAAAGGACTTATTACAAGCAAGGAATAGAGTAGAGAAAGCAAACACACAAACAAAAAGCAATAAAATAGGAAGAAAAGGAAAAGCAAACAATATATACAAAGTTATGTATAAACAAGGGATGGGAAGGAAAAAAAGAAACTAATCTATCCCACCTAGACTAACTCTAACTATTATTATAGTTTGCTCCATGAAGACCCCAGTGGGAGTAGCATAAAATTAGTGCTTAAGGTATTTCCAATTGGTTGGTAATGTTAACTCTAATCCTTATAGGTCTTTAAAATTTAAGTTATTATCTCCAAGTATCTTAGCAATCTGGTAGGGACCTATCCATAAAGGTGTAAACTTTCCATGTTTACCTTTAGGCTCAGATTCCTTGTCCCAAAGAAGAACTAAGTCTCGTTACCTAAACACCTTTATCTTTGATCACTTATCAAACCACCTATTCACTAGGGTTTAGTGGCTACTAAAATTATAAAAATCATATTCTTATGCATCTTCCATCTAGATAATATCAAGCAACCTTGAGCTTACCATTTCTTGATCCTTATATATGTATTCCTACATGAACTTGTATGTTAGTAAATTGAGGGTGATGAGAAAGATGGGATCTTGGGCATATAATAGCAAGAATGGAGATGCCTTGAGATCTTTCTTTATTCTAATTCTATCTACCCAAAGTGCATACTTAAGTAGCTTATGCCATGTTCTAGGCTTGTCTATTGTAGACTTATTTATTGCCTTCATCAATTTCTTACTAGTCAATTCATATACTCCATTACCTTGAGGATAATGGTTGGATGAAAACTTGGGAATTATGTTATTATCATATGCCCATTATATCATTTATATAAATATAAAATTAGATCCATTATCATAGACTAGAGACACAAGTGTACCAAACCTAGTGCATATGTTTTCTTCTTAAAAATTTATCACTTTTTCAGTCTTGCACTATTTAGTTGCCACTACCTCAATCCATTTGGTGTAGTATTTAGTAGCAGTTAGAATATATTTGTGACCTTCTAATGAATTGGGGTTTATTAACCCCACAAAATCTAGTCCATACTTAGTAAAAGGTTTATCTACCATAATTAGATGTAGTGGCATGGTTGCCTTAGGCTCTTTTGTGTTGAAGACTTGACATGAGTGGCACTAACTTACATGATTGTGGGCATACTTGAAGACTATGGGCCAATATTAACTAGCTCTAAGGATTTAATGAGTTTTTGTCCTTCTAAATAGATGTCCACTTCCATACTTCTCATGAAAAGTGCTCATGATTTTAGTTGCTTCTTCTTTGGATACACATATCAAGTAATTGCCTTAAAAAAAATTTAATATAACACTCCATATTTAACTAGGTAGTGGGATACCTTGAGTTTTAGGGATTTTATTTACTCCCTAATCAACCCTACAGAACAAGTGATATTAATCAGTAGATGGATAATAGGATCATACCAATCATTAGACTGAAAACCTTGTTGTTGACCTACATGATGCTTAACTTAGGGTTAGTATTGGTAATCAATTAGATTGGACCCTGGCACCTTACCAATTTTTCAATCTTAATTTTGGTGTCATACTCTTAAATCATAGACTTCCACTTACCTATCCTTTCTCCTAGCTCATTCACACATAGCATGAGTTTAGTGGTAGGGTTTGATAAGATTGCATACACCTTATTCTTAAGAATGTAGTGCCTAGATTTCTTTACCACCTTAACTAATGCACATGCTTTCTTGTCAATTAAAGAATAATTTAACTCAACATTCTTAAAGTTCATGATCTTAAAAGAAATTAGATGATCACATCCATTAAATTTTTAAGTTAAAACTATAGTAATAATATGATCAAAAGCAAAGCAATAAAGGTTAAAATATTTGGCAAAGTCTAGACTTATCAGGACTAGAGCTTGTACAATTTCCTCTTTGATTTCCTTACAAGACTTGGTTTCTTCATTCCAAGTGATTTTGACATATTTATGTAGCATATCATTCAATGGCTTGACAATTTTTTCAAGGCCAAAAATAAACGTTTTTACAAAATCAATTTTGCCAAAGAATGACTTTAGCTTTTTCCTACTATTAGGAGGCTCTATTTTTGATATACCATCTACTCTATCTGGGTCTATAGAGATTCCCTCCTTAGTGATAAATTTACCTAATAGTTTTCCCTTAGTAACATAGAAAATACTTTTCTTTGGGTTAAGAGAAATACCATAGCTTTTACACCTTTTAAATACCTACTATAAATGCATGATGTGGTCCTCCCTATTCTTAGAAAAGATAGTCATATCATCCATGTATATAATAATGAATTTACCTACCAAAACTTGTAAATCATGATCCATGGCCATTTAGAACATTGTCCCTATGTTGATCAGCCCAAATGTCATTCTTTTGTAGGCAAACATGCCCCACTTGGTATTAAAGGTAGTTTTCATCTTGTCTTCTTGATTTAATACCACCTAGTTATACCATAAAAAACCATCAAGATAGGACATCATGGAATAATTAGAAACACTTTGTATTACTTGGTCATGAGAAGGTAAGGGTAATTATCTTTCTCAGATGCTCTATTTAAGTTTTTAAAATCAATACAAAGTTTGATTTCACCATTTTTATTCCTGACTAGGACTAAATTAGTAACCTGAATGAAATGCCTAATGGGAAATACAATCTTAGAATCTAAGAGCTTCTTGACCTCTCCATATATTAGTGGTTCTAAGACTAGGTTGATAGGTCTCTAATTTTATATGAAAGGTTTACAATTTTCTTTTAAAGGTATGGTCTAATTTATGACCTTTGGATCAAAGATCTTTAGGTCATCATAGGACCATGCTATGATATCTTTATATTTGGTCAACATTTCTTTGGTTCTTTTATTTTCTAGACTTGTATATATTGTACCAATATTAACTAGCTGAGGTTGACCTTGAAATACAAGATCAATTACATTTTAACCCTTCCCACTTACTTTGGGAGTCTTGGTAGCCCCATCTAGTTTATCAAAATCAAAGATTCACTCTAAGGTTATATTTCCTTTGGGAATATTATTATCATTTAATTGAATGACTTTGTCTTCAGGTTTGCTTTCAATGACTTCATCATCCAGGATACTGGATTCATTAATAATGTGACCCTTAAATAGTCTTGAACTACTCAAGAAATCTATGATCTACTAATCATCATTGAATACTTTCAAGTGGTTGATATTATTGGGAACTAAGGGACATAGGGCCAACTCAATACTAAGGTTTTGGGAGTATTGGTTTTGCATAAGGTTGGTCGTAGGTGAGGCAAGCTCATCGACAACCTTGTTTTATTCCCTAAGGATGGAAATAATATTAAAATCATTAAAAGACTCAAGTAAATCCTAGACTCTAAACATATACCTCTTGAGATATGACAATTTGCATTAATATTTACTCCTTACCTAATGACTACTAGCTCTAAGTCACCATAAACTAGTAGTGTATTAACCTATGTTTGATTTCAAATTATAACCCAAGAATAAAAGCTTCATATTTAGCTAGATTATTTTTACAAGGAAACTAAATTCTATAAACATCATGCTATTCTCTACCAATAGGGTTAGTTAGAATAGTTCCTACCCCATATCTAGACTTACACCTCACACCATCAAAATTTAATTTCCATAGACTAGGCAAAGCATGAGAAGTCTTAGGGTCACATACCTTAGAGGTCTCAAGATTGTAAATCCTAAATTTAAAATTAGCCATATTCACCTTTTCATTGATTGCATTGTATTTAGTGATCATATGTTTCATTTTAGGCTTCCTTTCTATCTTGATTTGGTTTGGGACTCCCTTCTATGGTAGCCACATATGTCAATAATATGTTGACATATAACCATTCAAGATTTTAATCAAATCTCTGATAAATAACATCCCATAGCATCAAGGATATCCACCAATTGGATATCTATGAACTATTGGATGCTTAGATCTGAGGCAATCTACATGTGAACATTCAATAATTCATTGATCACTTTGAATTTTGACTTATCCAATTGAGTAACAACTCTATTAGATTTAATAGGAATCAAACCTAATTATTCACATATACCCTTAGGCATTATATTTGTAGATGCACTATAATATAATAAATAATTATGCATATTTTTACTAAATATCTTGACTATAATTAGGAAAGGAGGAACATCTACATTGGTATTGTGTATTACAACATTAGAATGTGCATACTTTTGAGAATTACCAATATTTTTGGATAAAGATTACAAAAATAGATCTCCCTATTCAATAATCTGTGTAAACTCATGCAAGGTAATGTTAGCCTTGATTTTATTAATGTCCTCTACTAAGTTATACCTAGTCTTATTGGTAGAATTAGATGCATCAACACTAGGTTTAGAAGTACTTCCCTTATGAGGCATTAGATTATTATTCAAGGTAGTATCAAGAGGGGGATAAAAGTTATTTGGCAGAGTTGAAGTAGTCAATGATTTCATTTTCTTCCTATTTCTTAGAGGATAAGTCATCTTCAAGAATTAATAAAAAACATGAATCTCTTTAGGAATATCCTCATCCTCATTATCCTCTTGAAAAGGGAACTCAAATGTCTCCACCATGAGAGTTGAATAAATAGTCCTAGATGATCTTGAGGAACCAATGGCACCTACATGACAATCCTTATTAGGGATAACTTTGAAAGTATCCAATTCATATTGTAAGACTTTAAATGCATTATAAAATTCAACACAATGTATTTCCCCATGTTTAGAAGTATGATTAACTCTACAATAGTCTAGTAAAGCAACATTAGTATGATTTATATCAGGCACAATTTTTCTAGTAGATGGCTCATTATTATTGGTGTTTTGGTAGCTATCAATCTAAAATATGTTAATGTGATTATTAAACCTTTGAGTAATACCTACTAGAACTCTCTCTAGTATTGCTTACTTGATTTTGCAACTAAAAGAAGTCAGTGCTATTCTTTTGATCCATCTTGAGGATAGAGTCACTCTCATTCTTTAGGGCCTTGGAGTTATGAACCTAAGTATTGGCATTGGTTGTAGGAATTAAATCTATCTGATCATATGGATGTTATCCATGGGAAACATTGTTCAAAATCCTAGGTTTTGAGTAGGATGAGTATGCCTCAAAGGTAGTTAGTTCATGACTGGTAGTTGGTTCAGGGCAACCACATTTTGGTTAGCATTAGGAATAACATTCAAAATGGCTAGATGGGGGTTTGCATTAGGAATGGAGTATGACAATTATCTTTGGGGTTACATTTGGTTATTAATAATCACAACCTCATCATAAGAAAAAGCTAATGTGTTAATGGGTCTAACAACTCACTTTATAAATATATAAGTCATAAGATCTAAGGCATCCTTATAGATTTCTAAGGCTAAAACCTCATCAAGTCTATAAGGATCTATAGTTATACTAAACATTTTTTGGAACCTAGCATTGAAATCTCTTATGGGCTCATTTGCATCTCTTTTCACTGTGGTGAGTTATTGGTATAAGACACAAAGACTAATAATTTTACCAAACTGGTCAATGAAGACATTGTTAAAATCAACCCAACCTATAAGGTAATTTTTAGGGAGATTTAGAAACCATTCATATGCATCATATTTATAAGTGAAAGGAAACATTCTACATGATACATCTTCATGAGTGACATTTAATAATCTCAACTCAACATTGAATGATTTAATATGTTCCTTAGTTGTTATAATGCCACTAAGACTAAATGTTGGAAAAAAAAATTGGATTGCAAGGAAGGTCTTTTACAACACCTAACACATTGATTGAAGAGACACCTAGAAAAACCATACCTTTATAAGTATAAAACACAAGAGCAGCCTAAATTGGTGAATTTGGCAAAGATTTTGAAATCCTACGCTTACCTTTGTCCTACCTAGCTCTCTTATGGACTTCTAATTTACGTAGAGGTTCCCTAGTCTCTAAACGTGACCTTTGTCAAATTCTTGGTAATTCTAGCATGAGAAATTCAAATCTTATTTTAAATATGATTCATCAATCCTATCTTTGTAGAAAATAATGATTAAAAATACACATTAAGCAATTTTTACAAAGGTTCATACAAAGGATAGTAATATTTAACTAGATTAGCTCAAAGATGTGTCCTAGTACATAAATGTGACTAATATTTACACATTTCAATTTAAATAAACTTAAATTTTCAAATTATCTATCAATCTTTAACCAAAATTTCCATCACTAACCTCAAACCTATTGGGTTCACAAATCTAAAGCTATTTTTACCATAATTCAACATATGTCTTCAAAGAATATATATATTTGTCTGAATAAGCACAAAGACTAGTCTTAAACCATGAAGATCACCTCTTTTACATGATTTAAAAGAAACATAAATATGCAAATATTAGAGTGATCTTTAAATAAAATTCACAAAAACCAGTAAAGATACTTTAAATCTACAAAGAATTAATGTGGCCCTCATTCTAACACCATAAAAGCTCTACCTTTTGATGCCTTAATATGTATCATAAGTGATCATAGTGTTTAAAGAACACTCCTCATTTTAGAATTCAAATAATTTAGTGCATGTGTTGTAGGTTGTGATAATCATATTATCTATTCATGGAATAGAGGCAAAGCAAGTGGACTATTTCATAATATTTATAAAGTTTAGTAGTTAGGAGCCACCTTGGCCTATATCATTGAAAATAATGAATAAATATTATCTAATATTAGTGAATTATGATCAAATATAATCTAAGGACTAATCTAACTTGAATAATTACAATGTAAATTAAGCTAGGGTGATCCAGTTTTTAAAATGAAATAAAAGGCAGGGTAAGGTAGAAAATAGATGTAGTTGATCTTCATCCCAAACATCATGACAAAGCTCAAATATCCTCCAAGCATGAACTTAACCAATGTATAATATGAAATAACATGAAATCATATCTTATTACACATCAAACAAACATCTAAGGAATATGAAATTATAAATAAAAAATAAGGTCACTTTAAAGATTTACCCTACAACCAAACAACATTAGCCCACATGCAAGAAGAGTAAAGGAAATGAAATGAAATTGAGAAATTTTAGTCAACCTAACATTGGCACAAGTTAACAGCTTTGCAATTAAAATATGCACATCAATATTTCACAAGAACCATTCAAATCTAGAGATGAGAACAATCAAGTGAGAGAGAAACCATAATAACAAATGACACAAATGAATATGGACAATATTTGAAGAATTCCTTGTGTGCATTAATTGCTCAAAAGTTTACACAATTTTTTGGTTTAAAAACTCCCCCATATTTACAAATGACAATACTCATTTTATATAATACAAGGAAGTATGTTGATTAGTCATATCCAATTATAAATGTACAAGTGTAAGGATAATTGTCCTTTCTACAAAAGTTCTAGAATACACTAATTTTTTTTAAGTGGACTGACCTATAGTCAATGTGCTTACAATTTTCACATACCTTCAAAAAAATTAATATTCTATTTTCAAAATATCACAAAGTTATACAAAAAGAATAGTCCTAACTTGAGGTCCTTATATTGATGCAACTCCTTGTGTTTACTAAAAATTATTCATCCTATAGTATTACTCATTGATGAACTAGAGGTCAACAACATGCTTTAGGAAGATATCCTTCCCATGATATTCCATGTCCTTGATGTCTTTTTCAATTTTCTCTATTACTTCCTTGAATCCCCTGATATTTCCTATTTTTTCTTTAGATGATAGAAGTAGGCCCATGATCCTCTTATTGTCATATGTTGTTTGGTCTTACCCTAGCATATCACCTCCTACATAAATTGAAAGGTCTTATGATTTAAATCTTCATTAGTTATAAGACTCAATGAGTTAAGGGCTATGGGTTCCTTAATCAATTTATCCAAGATATGTAACACTCCACGTTCTTGTTGTTTGAAGTCCTTGGCTAGGTCTTCCATTCATTTGGACTAGTTGCTTAGGGATTCAATCTTGTATACCAATATGTCCATATCCATATTCAAATGTGCTAATCTGATAGTCTTAAATTCAAGGAATAGGTTCTTGTTCAAGGCCTTGATCAATTCTTTCACTTGATAGCTTGAAGCCTACCATTGACAAAATTAGCCTGTACCCTTAATGATTTAATTCTCCATCACTCCTTACATAGTTCTAACTAACTTCAAAGAATTGAATAGGTTAGTCATGATTTCCTCAAACTTCTTAAATCTATCTTCATGGATAGATAATACAATATCTTCCTTTAGATTCTTATTTTGCTATAAGAGGCCATCGATCATAGTTTGCAACTGTTGAGATTGGGCTTGGGATACATCAAAGATATTTTCTTTGAATGTCCTTTCTTCTCTTGGATTTTGGAATTCAATAGGGGTCAGACCTATGAATGGCTCTATCTTTTATAGGGTGAATTTCTCACCTTATACTAAGGCTTTCTTTTCAATCACTCTTTCTAGATTGGCAATCTCTATATTAATTTGAACTCCCACTAAAGATTGAGTCACTTTTAGAGGCTCTATAGTTTATATTTGTGTACCACTTGGCTCCAATGGGAAATTCATCCTATTCTCCTCATCCTTTTATAAAATCACAATCCAAGGTTTGAGCTCATCATGCACATGGATATTAATAGATTTTTTAATGGCCCAAGGATGGTACATGGTTGGCATCTTCTACAACTTGTCATATAAAAACCATTTAGGAATGGTTGGAACATGGATTAATTAATCATCACTAAGGATATTTACTTCACTCAGAGGATGAGTGAATGTCAACTTGGGCTTCATGCCTCCTTTTAGGACTAAGATTAACTCAGCTTTCCTTTTAGGAATATTTACTGGAACTAAGTCCAAAGATAATTCCTTACCCTTTTCCTTCTCTACCTCCTCAACTTGGGACTGAGGTTATTCCATATATAATTATTCCTCATTTTATTGATAGGCACTAGCTGGTGCCTTGAGGGAATCTTCCACTATTTCCTCAAGATCTAGTGTTATTATGTCAATTTATTGAATTGGTGATCCTAATTTTTTAGGCTGGGCTGAAGATGATGCCACCTCTCCAAGTCTCTTTTGCTTTGGCCTTTTCTCAATCTATGCCTTAGGCCTTTGTGTTTCTATTTGTGGTTGTATTGGGGGAGGTCTAAAATATGAATCTCCTATCAAATGGTATTATCTAGGTCCCATCTGCTCCCTCAACAACCTATCCTCTGGATTAATGTTGTGATTTTTCAATCTTGCCAACACTTCTGTGAAAGAAGAAGCTTTGGTATATATTATGTCATATGGTCCAGGCAAGTGCTCATAGGTCATGTTAACCCCTTTTTATTTTAAGTGCATCACAACCCTTTTGAAGGGGTCCCACTACCTCAATTCATCAATTTATAGATTAAAGGAGGTCCTATGCTTGGAAATAATCTTTATATTATCCCATTGTTGAAACACTATACTACCAATGGTTAAGGGGAAGGTATGGAGTAACCCCTTCCTCTTTATTTTAAACATAACATCTATGTCATGGAATAGTTGATGTGCCACTTCCTATTATGCCAACTTGATGGGCACATGGACAAGAAGCCTAAGGGGTTGACTCAGAGTCCCATTAATTTTGATTATAAAGAAATTTGGATATAACCAAATGTCTCCAATGGATTCAAAATATTTTTTGTTCAGAGGGATGACTCTAATCATTGGAATTCCTATGATGGATTCAACTAAGGCTAGGTAAACACAATCATATATGAATTGAATATGGTCATTACATTTGAATAGATGTAATTTTGAGTAATAATGGGAGACTATTTGTTTTCCCTCAAGTGACCATTATTTAATGATAGGAATTTTTTGGTAGCTAACAGGGTATCCAAAAGGTATGACATAATGTAGAAATGGTTTCTAGTCTTCTTCTTTATTGTAGAGAACTATCTCTTCAAGTAAGTATTGATCAACTCATCTAAAGGGTGAGTGAGTTATTTTTCAACCACAAAATACACAAAATAGACCCAAAGTTTGTCAACATAAGTGGTGGAGGTATTTCCATGCAATCTATTCATTAATGTCATTATCATCCTAATATAATCCCTAAATTGGCTAATTAGGATGTTTCCATTGAGGTCAAAAAACACATGGTTCCAAAAATACAACCATGGGGTAGGGATGGTATTTACATCATTTTTCTTGGACCATTGATTAATTTTGGGTACATCCACCTTGGGTTTGGGTAACTTATATTAATTCAAATTTTATAGGATAAATATAGGGAACCTTCTTACAGTTACGTTCATGAACTAACATACCTTGATTAATTTTACAATCTTTGAAGATAAAAGAAATAAAATTAATGAAATGTAGTACCTCTAGTTTTGCTACAAAATAATGAAGACTTGTCATCTGAATGGTAACCAAGTCACTTTACCTCCTCTTTAATGATGCATTCTTCTCATATTCCCTTGTGATGGTTGATAGCTCTTCAATAGCCTAGAAAAGATTGGACTAGTTGTTTTCCCCTATGTTAAAAGCCACCAAATCAAATTATGTGTCTTTCAAGATTATCCCCTCTAAATTTGTCATCAAATAGATCTCTATATCTTCTCTATATTATTTTTTGGCTACCATGACTATGAGTTTGATAAATTTATCACTAGTGGTCTATAGTTTGATCCTAGATCAATTTTCACTTGCTAAGATGATGATTTACTTACTTAAACTTGATTGTGATCAATTTAGGATCAAATTAGGGCTTTTTTAGATGTTAGGGATTTTCTAAAGATTTAATGGTGGTGGCTATTTGCACTTAAGTGAGCCTCATGCCTTACATTTTCATTCAGATAATGTATCTTTCTCCCTTTTGAGCCCACAAGATATTTGGATTTGTCATCTCTATTTATATGGAATTTATATGGAAATTTCATATAAAATTACTTATTAATGTTTAAAAACCATGACCTTTACCCTTTTAAAATATACGCATACTTTGTAGCATCAGATTATGTTTATTCAAATCAACATTATTCATTGATCTTGATCTTGAGATTCAAACACCATTGGTCAACATTTGTACATGGCCCTAAGGTTATGCCACTTGGAAATACCATAGGATTTTTTATATCCATTGAAAATCCTATTGGTTTTTCATTGTTGGATTTAGTGGGTATGAATCAATGCAGGGTGTTAATCTCTAAAAGGTGTTTAGAATTTAATGTATGCTAAGACCCAAGGATATGCTACTTGGTAGTCCTATAATCCTTTTGAGCTTTACACCTTATTATTTCTATCAATTCACATGCTTTTTCCATGTGGAAATATTGCGTTAACTTGGAGCTTCATCGAAAAATCTTTACTTGATATGCTCTTTTGATTTGGGTCCATAAACTTGAATGTGTACCATTGATCCTTAGTAAGGTGATTGATGTTTAAACTAGGGTCCATGGCTTGAATTTTTAATGTGGATCTCACTCTATTGATTAAACTTGTCCAAGTGAATGTGGGTTGTAGATCATGATCTGATCATTAGAACATGATCGGTTCCTGTAATTATAAAAAGATTAAGTAAGCCTAGGAATATATATGTTATAAACCAAAGTCTTAGACTAATGTCTTTATTCATATTAAAAAATATGAATAAACATTTAGTCTAAATTTTTAATCTAACTTTAAAAACATGATAAAAGGACCCCATGAATAATAAATTCATAACATAAGATTATAAAATTACAAAAGGATCCTTTAAATAATAAAGTCATAACATAAGATTTCATCCTAAGGATTTATTATATTAATAAATATAATTAAAACCTTAAGATAAAAACTTAGGTTAAGTCTATGTTATAGTAAAAGGGGCCCCTTTAGTCTTAATATTAATCAAACATCATTGAATCTAGACCATTTGAGTGAATGTGGATCGTTGATCATGATCTAGGTAGTCAAACGTGATTAGTCCCATCAATTAAGGATCTTTACTTTTCAACTTTATCTTGCACCATCCAATTAACTTGGTCTAATTAGATGTAGTTCATCAACCTTGTGAAGATACAAATTATTTAAATTAAGATTATGAATTAGATGAAACTTAGGATAAAGCCATAGGATTAAGGTCTTAT
This sequence comes from Torreya grandis, assembly GCA_037957365.1. Classification (NCBI taxonomy): domain Eukaryota; kingdom Viridiplantae; phylum Streptophyta; class Pinopsida; order Cupressales; family Taxaceae; genus Torreya; species Torreya grandis. The sequence continues at coordinate 531,126 of JARHVA010002873.1, forward strand.
TTATGTTAATAAATATTAATAAAACTTTAGGACTAAGATCTTAGTCTAAGCTTATAACATAACAAAAGGATCCTTCAAATAATAAAGTCATAAAATAATATTTTAGCCTAAGGTTTTATTGTATTAATAAATGCAACTAAAACCTTAAGGTTAAAACTTAGGTTAAGTCTATTTCAAAAAAAGGTGGGTATCCATTTCAATCTCACACCATTGGATCTTGGAGATCTGAGTGAATTTGGATCATGGATATCGATACATGGGGTCAAGTGAGATTGTTCCTATTGATTGGAATCCTTGGCTTATTAGGTCCATCTCACATTGTCTGATTGACTTTGCCTAAGTAAACTTGGGTTGTTGATCCTATAAATAAGCACAATGTTTAAGTTAGGACTCAAAGGTATATGGAACTTAGGATAAAATATTAAGACTAAGGTCTTTTTTATGTTAATGAACATGAATGAGACTTTAGGACTAATATTTTAGTCTAAGTTATAATAAAAGGACCATGCATTATTTAGACCAAGCTTAGGAACAGAATAAAAGGACCCTACAATGGTAAATTTAGACCATGCTAAGGTAAAAGGGAATAAGGGGCTTGGGACATAAAGGGACCAAACATGTAATTTTTAGACTAAGGTTAGGTTATGTTTAGAAATATTACCAGGCCTTAGTATAAAAATGATACTAATTCCATATCATTTAAAAGTGTTTCTATGTAAATTATTCCCACTAATTTTTAATTTGAATCAAGGGGTCTAAGTTAGGGTTTCTTGACAAGGGTTTTGGTATGATCAAAATGAAATCAATCTTGAATTTTCACAGACCAAAGTCTAGTAAAAGGTCAATTCATGATTGAACCATAAAATCCAAGCACAACCTATTCAAGAAGTGTTTCATCAACCCTACAACTTGAAACATGAAGAACAAACATTTAAAAACTTAGATAAGGTCAAATCAGAGCCATGAATAAATAATCTAACCAAGTCAAGGTGTAGATGATATTAAAATATAAATAATTTGCAAACATGTTAATGACACTTTGATCAATTGAATTTTCAATTTCAAGGTAAAAATCTACACAATTTATCACAAGGGTATTCATTTTTTAGAAATAGGGGTATGTTGACCTCAATAATGGCCATATAAGCAAAAATGTCATTACTCCAATAATGCTCACATGAACCTCCATTTTAAATATGTATAAGTATTTATGTAAATGGGCTAGCATTGTATACCCCAAATGATATATTGTATTCCTCTACTCAATCTACAAAAAAATATAATACATATTGTATGAGATAGACACAAATTTTCAATATACTACTATAATTCATGCAAGTCTAAATAAATTAAATGTATACAATTATATAACATCTAATCATAGAATATGCTCCAAAAAATTTGTGTCACCCTAGTCAACACCCTCTGATCTACTTTTCATATATTTATAGGCATATAACATATATCTTGGACCCTCTACATATATCACCATGGCATTTTTTTTTAAATGGTCAACCTTAATATACGCCAAACATCCTCTAGTGGGATAGTCATCTCACTTATTAGTAATAAAAAATTACATGTATCAAGGTTCCACCTATCAACCAATGTATCCATTAAATGCATATCATATGAAACATGGAAAAATTGGCCAAAATATGTTGAACTAACCTCCTCCAATATCCTTCAATCTACATAACCTAACATGATCCCTATCAATGTACTCATTTATCACGCATATTGAAACTCAATTTATCGATATCACATTTCAAAAATAAAACATACAAAGTGATAAGATTTTATAATACAACTAAATGTAGTATACATGAAAAATATTCATTAAAAATATTCAACCCAATGGATGATATCGACCTAAACATGGAAATAATTTTGAGCATAAACATCCCATTTATGGTAGTAACATAATAAGTGGGATAATACTATCTTGACAGATTGAAATAAAAAATTGTGCATTTCCAACTCTCTAAAATGCCAAAATAGTATAAAACTCCAAAATTAAAAATTTCATAAAACATGACAATATACCATGAAAATTATTGTAAAAATAAGTAATTTTGATAATACCCAATCATATAAATTATGTCTATAAAGTAGTACGTAAGCATTTGAATCAAAGAAATGACTCAACACCTCAACTAAGCATATTAGAAAATTATATCTCAATTTGCACAATTCAATGGATAAAATGAAAATAAAAAAACTTTTTTCACCCAACTATTTATATTAATTTAATTTTAAAAAAATATGATTTCCTATGCATATTGAGCATTTAATTATATTATGTATCAAAACTTTTGAAAATGATATTTCAAATTCTATTTAGTGAAAGCATGTCCTATGAATTATGTTAGCTCATATTTAACACCTTATCCTAAATATTAATGTTATTTAATCACTTATTCCATATTTTAAAATGTTCATTTTTTTAAAATCATGATCCAAACAACATTGCCTTAAGCAATCATAATCTAATTGAATGAGACTATCTCCGATTCTATCATTTCTACTTTGTTGTGACTAAACTTACATAATTTTATCTTTCGAATCTCCTAATCTATACACCAAACATTTTAGCTAATTGAAATTATCTAAGTTTATTTAAATTTCAATCATGTTGATTCACTAACATCATCCATTGCCTCAAATGTGTGGTAAACATGACATTAAAAACTACAAAATTATTAAGAAATTAATGTAATTTAGATATTCAATTATTCACTACTCCATAGTGTGACCTCAAAGGTTTAAATATCGGTACAATGTTTGGGGGAATATGTCATGCATGCATAGTCAAATCATGAATCACATATTATATATTTCAAAAGATACACATCAAATTTTTTAAATAATTAAAAAGGATGAAAATGTAAATACGTTGTGCAGATTATGGCGGGCATATTCAAGCATGTGCACTCACATTACAAGAACATGTTACGCATTCATATGTTTTAGGTGATTGATAAAAAATCATGCACAAGATTCAAACATATAATTTTTTCATCTATATAGATTTATATATTTTTCATTTATCACAATAGGGGCATGATACATATTGATGAACACTATACCATTTTCAAAATTTGAGAGACATGATTCAAATTCATGCCATATCTACAATACTAATTTCTATTTTTGGTCATGATAGGGGCATGGATTTTATCCATTATATTTTAATAATTCATATAGGAACTAGATTAAAAAAAGTGACAATCAAATCTAAAATCCATGTGTAGTGGTTGATGCAGTTAAATTGCATATTGCATAACTTAGATATTCATTGTAGTCCAACACTACAAACTACAAATGCATTTTGGATTCCACATATTTATCTTGAGGTTTTAAATACCAAAAACATAAATTGAGGTTTTTTTCCCTCAATGTGTGTTATTTTATACAAGAAAACTTCAAATTAGAGCTTGATCACCCTCAAAGTCTTTAATTTTCAAATAAATTTAAAATTTCTCCAACAACATGGCTACTAGAGTTAGCACATAAGTTTTTTTCATCCCTAAATTTTTGTTCTCATCACATTTACCACTTGAAATCTTATCCATTACTTTGGATATGAAATTAATATACTCTAAAAGTTCCCTCTTCTCCTCCACAATAATAAGGTCAAATCTTGACCCTCAACATTATTATGTCTTCAGAGCATGCATAAAGTTGTAGTTCTTGATCAAACAATATTTGTAATATTTCACATATAGTTTATGTTTAACTTGAATAATAATTGTATCTAATTAAATACATGTTATCTTGAAATAACATTTTTAATTATTATGTTCCATTATAGGTCTACACAACAATCATCAACACATTTTTTTTTAAAAGGGGGTGGGATAATGTAGACACCAAAATTTGGCACAATCCTTGTTTTAGAATGTATTTTATACACTTTTATTACATGGTATTATCTAATATTTTAATCTCTAATGGTGCATGTCTTTCATTCATCCCCCTTTAATTTGTGATTTTTATGAATTTGTGGCTCCCTTTTTGTTATAACAATCACAAGGGGGTAAACATAAGATAAAATGACAAAACTTAATTGAAAGGGAAAATATCAAATTAATTAATTAAAAAGATGCATAAAATTTTAAATAGATTTTATGGAATAAGTATTCCTATGGGACCCAACGATCAAACTTCCAACCCATTACACAACTAAATAACTAACACTTAACCTATAAGTAATTAATGATTAATATTATTACCTAACACTAGCATTTACTTAACCTATTTACTAATGTGGTGTCTCATAAAGAGATGCATGCCCATACATTATTTTAATATAAAATAAAACAAAAGCTAAAAAAAAATAATTGAATCAAATGACTCCCTCACCCTCCCCCACCCAACCCACCAATTGACCAAAGGGGTATAAAGGATGATCTAGAGCATATGACTCTAAAGTCACCAAAAAATGGCATAATATACATTATATTACTAATCAACTAATGTCACTTCCTTCTTATGATCCCATCACTTTACACAAAATCACTATCATACCTCAATAATTATGACCCTATAACAATGTTACTTACCTCTCCCATAAACTCACTGCTTTACATAAAATCCTAATGATACCTAATAATTTATGACATAAATGATAAACATCATGATGATTATACTCATCCCACCTGACCATTGAGTACTATATTGTAGTAGAACATGATCATGCCTTGTTTAAGTGCACTGATTCACATAAGGTCTCACATAGAAACCTAATTAGTGAGTAAATCATGAATTGTATATGGCACATCTCCTTGATTCCCAATAACACTAACAAACATTTGATCAAAACTTATATCGGTAATAACTCACTCAAATACTCATATAATCACTTACATGTGATTAATTTTATATAATATATTCCACTATCAAGTGAGAAATTATAAGTTTGGGAAGCTAAAAATATATTAAAATAACTCTATCTTCTCCTTATCTATAATATAAAATAACTTGAGACAAAATTTATACATAAAGCAACATAACTATCTATCCAAAATTGCCACTAGAGCAAATCCTAGTCTTGGACCTAACAACTCACATAGGATGGGTGTGGTGATGGATTTGCTAACCTATCATATCTTGACAAACATATAAACCCAAAAGTGATGAATCATCTCTAATAACACAGTCAATATAAAATAGGCTTATGTCTATGTTTTAGAAGTACAATTTCAACCTACGATGAAAGAAGGTGTTAGATTCCATAAAAATACCTATTATATGTTACAACACTTTGTGTTTTCATTTTTAATACATTTTTATCATATTAATCATAACTAAAGATGTCAAACCAAATAATTAACCACTATAATTAATATAGAATATTATGAAACCTAATAAACTCCATATTACTTGACAACCTCTAGGCAAAAACAAACTAGATGTAAAAGTTACAAAAACTCCAAGAAGTTTCATAAGTTACACTCTTATGTCTCCAACTCTATTTTTATTCACTCCTTATATAACCACTTCAAAAATTACAAAGATAATATCCTAAAAAGTTCCCTAACAAACCAATTTTACCAAGAATAAAGTTTGACAAAATAAATAGCTTGGTGGGTTTTCAACATTGAACCTCTTTATTTTAAGTGTATTACAAAATATACATTTCCATCTCCTCTACATGTCTCTACAAGTAACAAAGGCAAGATATTCATTTTAAACTATGATTTTATGAATTTTAAAAATAAAAATAATATATTTTTTTCATGTGAAAAAATGTCACCTATGAATTTGATTAAGCTGAAAACTATAACTTTACTTTTCTCTTTTGTGGGTCTCCTTTGAACTCATAAAACTAAAAAATAAAAATATATAAGCATTGTAAATAGTTGTTATTTCATATCAAACTGTTCCTACACCATCACATGTTTTATAAAAATGTGAACACTTATTATGTGTTTTTTAGAATCCATACAAGGGTTATATATGTTTGATTCTAAATAAATTTGAAGGTTTTAATGCCATATAATAGAAAAAACATGATCCAAAAGCCATAAAAATTCCTTTAAATTGAGTTTTATGCTCAGGGACTATGTTGTAATTGATTTAAATGCTCAAAATATGTACTAGACCTTAAAACTCATATTTTATAAAGGTCTAAAAGAATTTGAAGCTACAGAAACTTATCACAATAACACAAAAAATGAATTTTTATTATTTTAGAGGAGTAACATGCCATTTAATACAATCAACAAATATTCTTATTCATACATGGTCATACAACTAACTCTCAGGATATATATAATAGTAAATAGGGATTAAAATTGATCTTGGGCTGTACAAATCATAGTTTAGGATTTCAGATGCCATACAAATTGATTTGGAAGTTTTTTAACGATACAAAAACTAAATTTGGAGATTTTAAAATAAAAAATAAAATATTCAAATCTGTATACCTTCCCAAAATCCCTTCTTTCTCCTTTTCACAAAATTTCCCTTTATGTAGGCCCACCTTCAAGCTTACCTTGAAAACATGGCTCTTCATGGATATTCCATTATTCCTTCCATTTGATGCTTTTTCAAGGCTCTGATACTAATGTTAGAATAAATACATGGAGATAAATGGAAGATAAAATAACAAAACTATATTAAAAGGTGAAATCCCAATTATTAGTTACAAAGCTACCTAAAAAGTTAAATAGATTTGACTTAAGAAGTTTGCATGCATGACCTAACAATCTAACTTTCAACTATTACATACCCAAATACTTAATCTATAGGTAATAATGATTAAAATTATTATTTAATGATAATAGTTACTTATTAGTCTATTTACTAATAGGGCGTCTCTTAAACAAATGCATGGTCATACATTATTCTAATTCAAACTAATGCACTGACTAAAAAATAACATTTGGATCAAATTACCCAAAATGTCTACCCATCCACATTACTTAAGTCATGTTTAAAAGTAAATATATCTAAACCCTTTTGTCATTTTTAGTTTATATTCATCTCGAGCCATGATATACCAGTAAGAGTCATTATCAACCATAGATCTTGACCCCTTCTGGTTAATCCTAACCTTTAACATTTTAATTCCCTTTTTAAAAAATTTCCCCTTTATAGTGGTTTCTTTGCCTCCCATTTTATGTCTTTGGGTCTATTTTACATGCCACTAGGTTTTTAATTAAAATTATAAAATATTATTATATATAAAGTGTTATTATGAGTCATTAATGATAATATATCTCACATTTCTTGAGCTATACAAAATTTATATATTTCTTGCTTTGAATTACTAGAGGCATATCTTAAATACTACTATATTTATACTCTTGTGCTAAGGTTAAGATAGGAGAAAGGGAATATATATCTGTATTAATAATTTCATACACACATATAAGTGAAAGAACTAAACTTTATTTTGATCCCTCTCAAATAAATTAGCAATGTAGTGCAATGCTTTTTATTTCATCGGGGATTGACCAAGGTCAGTCTAACTCAATCCACTTCCCCCGATTTCCTCCAATTAAATATTTCAAATATTTATGTAGGATAATGGGGTTTCATATTTCAAGTACATGTGCACACATTTAAAAAAATAATAAAGTAAAAAAAGGCATCACTAAAGTATACTAAGCACCCAAAAAAGAATCACAATATTATTTTGACAATATCAACATCAAATTATAGAGGTAAATATCGATGACCATTATTATACTCTTCATGTTGGTTCTAACCCAATATAGAAACACAAGTCAGTTATATAGTCCCTCCATACACCTAGTCAATGAGAAAATAAATGTAGCAATAATAATACAAGGATAGACCTAGAGTGACATGAATAAGAAAAGTATACACAGATAATAGTGAATACAGATCAATGAACCATTACACATGAAATATTGTGGGAGAACCTTAAAGAGATAAAACCCACCAATGTGATATTCATATATTTGATAAACCAAATCACCCCAATACATAAATTCATCCTTCTCATTTCATCAATAGCCATCACAAAACTCTTTGTTCACGTATAATTTATGATTCATAATATAATATTTCCACACTCATTCACAATAGGGGTAAAACTCTATTTATAGTGAAATGTGAAGGAATATGACCATTGTAAATAATATATCTAACCATCCCAAGAAATTTTTTAATTACTGATAATAATAAACAAATATATTTTATTTTTATTGATAAGTAATAAATAATAAATATTTTACTATTTATTTACATAAGGTTTTAACCCATGTAATAAATAATAAATCATTATTATTTAATTACTTAAAATATACTAAGGGTCTTATAATTTTACTGCTAAGACATTAAATGTTCTAACACTGCCCCTTAATGTTAAGTGGGGACAAATGCCACAGTTACCTTAAAAAAGAATTATTTTATGTAAAAAATTGAAGGATTTAAAAACCTTCATTATGCCAAATATCACCTTTTGAATAAAAGGAATTATAATACATAATCTAGTAAAAAGTAAGCTTAGGCTAGCATGATTGTTAGATTACATATCATAGCTTCTCATGAATAATCACTAAGCATATTTGGATCCTTTTATAACATAAGGATATCTATTACAAAGTATATTTTTAATCTATTAGGGTGAAAAGTTAAAACTTCCACAAGAAGTTTACTTAAATAACAAAAATTCCACAAAAAATTACAATTTTTTATAATAAGAAGTATAGAGAAGGAGAAGAATCATATGGCCATTAGGAAGTGGTATTATCATACACACTTCCCCTCAATTCCAATTGCAAGAGCTCTAGCATTTCATGAAATTGCCAAAACTTGGTAGCACCAAATAACTTTTTGAAGATATTTGCCACTAATTCCTTTGTAGGATAAAACTATAGATCTATATCACCATTAAGGACTTTGTCTCAGATAAAATACACATGAACTTCAATATTCATAAATTGTTGGTGTTGTGCACCTATCAAAAAATTGAACACATCAAAAAATAGATTCATGATAGCATAGTATAGTTAACATCATAATAACCACATACATAATTACTATTTATTTACATAAGATTTTAACCCATGTAATAAATAATAAATCATTATTATTTAATTACTTAAAATATACTAAGGGTCTTATAATTTTACTGCTTAGACATTAAAAGTTCTAACACTGCCCCTTAATGTTAAGTGGGGACAAATGCCATAGTTACCTTAAAAAATAATTATTGTATGTAAAAAATTGAAGGATTTAAAAACCTTCATTATGCCAAATATCACCTTTTGAATAAAAGGAATTATAATACATAATCTAGTAAAAAGTAAGTTTATGCTAGCATGATTGTTAGATTACATATCATAGCTTCTCATGAATAATCACTAAGCATATTTGGATCCTTTTATAACATAAGGATATCTATTATAAAGTATTTTTTTAATCTATTAGGGTGAAAAGTTAAAACTTCAAAAAGAAGTTTACTTAAATTACAAAAATTCCACAAAAAATTACAATTTTTTATAATAAGAAGAAGTATAGAGAAGGAGAAGAATCATAGGGCCATTAGGAAGTGGTATTATCATACACACTTCCCCTCAATTCCAATTGCAAGAGCTCTAGCATTTCATGAAATTGCCAAAACTTGGTAGCACCAAATAACTTTTTGAAGATATTTGCCACTAATTCCTTTGTAGGATAAAACTATAGATCTATATCACCATTAAGGACTTTGTCTCAGATAAAATACACATGAACTTCAATATTCATAAATTGTTGGTGTTGTGCACCTATCAAAAAATTGAACACATATCAAAAAATAGATTCATGATAGCATAGTAAAGTTAACATCATAATAACCACATACATAAAAATATGATATGTGTTTTCCTATTGTAAAATACATTTAAAACAAGGGTAATTTCACAAACTTGGGAGGCAAAAAGGGACCTGTGGACATAATTTTACTAAAATTTCAAAAATTTAAACTTTTGTAGATAATTTGAGATATTTACACTCCAAATTAGAAGATAGTGTAAGAACATGAAATGTTGCATGTCGAGTCTAGTTTGTAAAACACTAATTTTTTTAAATGATTAAGTATAACTAGGTAAAACATATAAAAATTGAATAAATCCTATTTTTTGAAGAAAATAGAGTAGATAGATGGTCATGCGGTGCACCATTTTTTGAGTAACATTTAATATTATTTAAAACCCTTTGGGGAACATTTATATAAGATATTATAGTTTGTGACCTATATTTTTTTATATTTTTTCAATGAATAGTTTTTTTATGAATTTTTCAAGTAAATATATCTTAAAAACTAACAAAAACATGGATATCTATATGTGTAGCATGCCTAACTACCTCAAAAAAAATGAAAATCAATTTTTTTTTTAATCTATGTAGAATTAGGCCTAGTTTATGACCATATAACATTTTTTGCACTTTGATAAATGAAAAACAAATTACATGAACATGTATAGGCATGTATATTTTCAACATGTAGTGGACTTAAAATGGTATAGTTAGAAATCAACATAGTTTGAAATCTTAAAGTAGTCAAAAATTTATAAAAATCATACTTTTAGAACGAGGAGAGTGTGCTCATTGTGATGGTATTAAGTTTTTTAATTTTAACATTGAATGTATTTGGAAATCAAAGTTGAATTTTATTATTTATTATCATAATTTTTAGATTCAGTTGTAGATTGACAAGTCCAAGCCTTTGGCTTAGTAATCCAAGCCATTCCCAAGCCAAAATGAATGATGTTTAAATTCAAATCAAATAACATGATCATGTTAATAAAATGATCGTGTTAATGTATCACATGATCATGTTAGTAACATTATCTTGTTAATGTATAGTGTGTTCACATTAATAGATAACATAATTGTGTTAGTGTTATTTTGCACATAAAATCATGTAAAAATGCACATGAAGACAATCTTGAGCTGAAAATTATGTTTACATTTATATTTTTACATTTATCTCTTTATAATTTAAATTTATTTTTAGTAAATATAATAAATTAGGGTCATTGTACATCTGATAATGGTGGTCTCATAGTTGTAGAGCTTACGACATGGAAATATAGTTTTTCAAAATCTAATTTAGTTATTACCTAGGTATTTTCAAGGTCTAAGTATTAAATCTAGGGATTTGAGTACATAACTTTTGCAATTGATATCCATTTTCGATAAACATATAGTCATTTTTTAGGTTTTTGTGCTTTCTAGATTGATTCTTGGCATTTATAGGCATCCCAAGTTTGTCAAAATTGAAATTTTCAAAATAATCAATTTAAAATTGATCCAAAGTGGTGTGACTATGGTAGTGTAGGCCACATTGATAACTTTCACACATCAAATAACCACTTTGTGTTAATTTCATTTGTTCATCATCCCTCCCTCATTCTTGATCACTTCTTACTCATCCCTCATCACCCCAAATCACTCTCTCATCATCAATTATTGTCCTTAATCACTCCCTCATTTAACCTCACTATCTTTATTCATCTCTAATAACTCCCTTATCATTTAAAATCACTCTTCTATTAACCCTCACTACCCCTACATCCATAATCACTCTTTTCTCATCCTCATCATCCCTAATCACTCTTTACTCATCCCTAATCATCCCTAATATCTTCCTCATTATTTATCATCATCCCTATTAACTCCCTCCTCATCCCTCCTCATCCCTAATCACTCCTTCATTGACCTTCATTATCCCTCATCATATTTAATCACTCGATATTATCATCCCTAATCACTCCTTCATTAACTATCACCATCCCTCATCATACCTAATCACTCCCTCCTCATCCCTCATAATTCCTAATCACTCTTTCTTCATCCCTCACCATCACTAATTAGTCCCTCATTAACCCTCACCATCCCTCATCATCCCTAATCATCCCCTCATCATTTGGCATAAGTATATATACTCTAATGGTATCTTTGATTCCAATAATATTTTGTTTAATACATTATGATAAAAATTAACTCTTTTATAAGACTTGTTGTGTTGTAAATACCCATTTGTGATAAAAAAATTTATTAATAAATGGATTGGATGATCTTCTAAATTTATAGTCAAGTAACATAAGTACTAACACAAAATAGAGTCTAAATTTTAATTCATCAAATTATCTTTATTTTTCAACTAACTAGATGAAACTTTATTTGGTTACACCTTTGGTGGTTTGTTTCAAATGATAAAAATTATTCACAAATATCTTGTATAATTTTCTAATTCAAAGAGGATGTAAATTAGATGCAAAGTTATTTGGTGTTTCCGATTCTTGTATGACTTGAATCTTGGTCAGGTTTACACATAAACTCCTTACATATGTAATGTATCCCAAATATTTTATCTATTGCATGAAAAATGAACATTTATTCATGATATCATAAAAAAGTGTTTCTATAAAATGTGAAACTCTATTTCAACATGGTGTAGATGTTCATCCCATGTTTTCTAAATATTAGGGTGTCATTAAGTCAGATTAAAAAAATGGCATAGGTAAAGTGCCTAAGGATGTTTTTCAACATATTAATGAGTTAATTCACTACATGAGTTAACCTAAAAGGCATAACGAACTATTAAATCAATCTTTCCTTTCTTTTTAAGACTATATTCCAAATGTCTAGAGGTTTAACATGAATATGACGATACACAAACTTAAGATCAATTTTGAAAAAAGACTTCTACACCATGAATATGGAATAAAAATTACTTGATGTTTAGATGAGGATAATGTTTCTTCACTTTAATTTTGATAATATTTTTTAAGTGAATCACAACTTCATGTCCCATCCTTCTTTAGTAATCATAATTGGGATTCTGCAAGGAAATGATTTGGGCATGATGTGTCCATTATCCTTGATTTCATGGATCTACCACTTGATTTATTCATTATATATAAATTATATGTTGTATAAATAGGTTTTATATAGACGTAGTTGATGGATCAAATCAATAGTATTATTTAGTGTATAGTATGTAGGAACTTATTTAGGCAAATAAAAGATATCCTTGTATCATCTAGTTTATGGTTCAATTATTTTATTTTTGATATTATTGGATAAACCACACTATGATATGGTACCATAAAGATGTTATTAAATTTAATTGTTACCATCAAGAGTATAATTATTACTAGAATTGACAAGACTATTGCACTTCCTAGCACTAATGACTGAAAGCTTATGAACTGACTATGATATATGGTATTTCAGATCATGACAATCTATCATAAAATTTCAAGGATTTAATTCATATTTTACATGTTAATTTTAAATATATTATTGACCACATATTAAAAATCGCACACCTCTAATGGTGAGATGTCAAAAAAATTTGCATCTTTAAAAAAATTTGTTTTATACACTAAGTTACACTACTAGGTGACATTTATCAATGCCTACACTAGACCATACACTAGCGTATGGTTACAGATGATGTATTAATTTCAAGTTCAAATTTTGAAAATATGCTTTAGGGTAACTTAAATTCTTTTGAATTCCATTGTAAATGATGAAGTGTATTGGCTCACCATTGATTTATATTTGTTAATGAAATAATGTTTTTAATTAGTATAATTTCTTATTGGGGGAAGTAGATATATTTTTAGTAATAACCATATCATTGGGTTCATAATGTATTATCTACTTACCTTTTTATAGTGATAAAAAACTTGTACACACATATCAAGATGTGCAATTAGAGAGATCATAGTGTGACACTCTTCATTGTATTGAATATTGAAGTTATGAATTAAGCACCACTTTCCAATCTTGGACTCCTTGTTCTAATCATTTTAAAATTATTTTATAGTATCTGGAATGATAAATCAATCAATAGACATACAAATATAAGGCCTTCAATTTAATTATTTAGAACATAAATTGTCCTCATATGGAAAGCAATTTATTGGTTTCAATAAATCACATAGATTGGTGATCCTCATATTTACTACCCATTTTTGGTTCTCTGGTGGTTTAACTTGCTTATCTTGCTTCTCTTTTTATGGTATATATTTAATTATTAATTACATCATTGATAATAGTTCCATATTTTTTTATATGTGCTAAGTATTTATGTTTCAAAATTGCCTCCACATCATTTTGATCACTATGTCTTATATTATATGCTAACACTCAACTCTCCATTTTTAAATCCTATAATTATTAAAACCCAACAAAATACCACCAACAAGGTATTATATGGAGTGATTAAGGATGAGGAAGGATGATGAGGAATTGAATAGAGATGATGAGGGAGTTAAAAGGGATGATGAGAGATGGTGAAGATTAATGAGGGAGTGATTAAGGAGGATAAGGGAGTGATTAGGGATGATGAAGGATGGTGAGGGTTAATAATAGAGTGATTATGGGTGATGAGGGCTAAGGAAGGATTGATTAGAGATGATAAGGGATGATAAAGTAATGATTAGGGATGATGAGGGATGGTGAGGGTCAATGAGGGAGTGATTAAGGATGATGAGGTAATGATTATAAATTATAAGGAATGGTGAAGGTCAATAAGGGAGTGATTAGGGATGAAGAATGATGAGAAGGGAGTGATTAGAGATGATTAAGTGGTGATTCAGGACTATGAGAGATTGATTAGGGATGATGATGGATGGTGAGAGTCAATGAGGGAGTGATTAAGGATGATGGAGTGATTAAAGATGATGACGTATGGTGAGGGTTAATGAAGGAGTGATTAGGGATGATGAGGGATGAGGAGTGAGTGATTAAGGATGATGAGGGATAGTGAGGGTAAATTAGGGAGTAAATAGGGATGATCAAGAAGTGATTAGAGATGACTAGGGATATTGAGGGTCAATAAGGGAGTGATTAGGGACAATGAGAAATGATGAGAGAGTGATTAGGGGTGATGAGGGATGAGCAAAAAGTGATCAAGAATGAGGGAGGGATGATGAATAAGTGAAATTAACATAGAGTGGTCATTTGATGTGTGTGGGTCATCAATGTGACATATGATCCCATAATCACACCACTTTACATAAAGTTAAAATTGAGTGGTTCGTAAACTTTAATTTTGACAAACACAAGAATCCTAGAAATTTTAAGAATTAATTTAAAACACACAAAAACCCAAAATATGACTATATGTTTACCAAAAATGGACATTAATTGCAAATGTTATTCCCTAAAATCCTTAGGTTAAATACTTAGACCCTAAAAATTCCTAAGTACTAACTAGATTAGATTTTAAAAAACTATTTTTTTTGGCATGATCATTGATGTTAGGTTATCATTGATGTCAAAGAGAGCATGAGATACTACTGCATTAATGACAAAGAAATTATGTTTGATATATTGATGGTATGGACATGTTATAAAGAAGTTATGGGGTATTATGAGTGCTTATAGTGCTTATGATGATCTAAGATAAATGATGAGTGATTTCAGGTTAAAGTTAAGAAACATCTATGGAGATTGATAGTGCATATTTGTTCAAAGTTTCCAAAGAGCATGATATGATGACAAAGTATCTTATTTTTTTCATTTAAATAGTGATCATTGGAATTTAAATATTTAAATTTGTGAAAGAAAACTAGTTGAGGTAAGTATTATGGATGACCTAAAAGTTGATATTCATGAAGAATCTATAAAGAGTGGAGACCAAGGCAATGATTTATAGACTTGAATGTGGAAGGATTAAGAGAGTAGAAGAAAGAGACAAAGGAAAGATATCAGAGTATTGTGCTCAGTGGATGGAATAAAGTACAAAGCAAATTGAGGATGAGAGAAGAAGCCTAGAGTGATCTAAAAGGGGTTTTTTATGCATTGATTATATGAGTAATTTTGAGTGTGTGTGATGATTTGAAAAGAGATTTTTTATACATTATTTCTCCATTAGATTGAAAGGAAATTAGAGTTATGGAGTTAATGATTTAATAGGTGTTGTGTGGGTGTTCAACATCTAGAATAAGCTAGTGCTTATTCATACTTAGGAGTGGGTTCTCCTTGTGAAGTGGGTGCTTTACTAAAAGGTCTCATGTTTGTGATCATCTTATAAGACAAATAGTCCATGTGTTTGCAATATTGAGAGTGGGTTTTATTCCCCAAGAGGGTTTTCCATGTATATCTTGTGTTATGTGTGTGATCTTGCATCATCTTTATTATTCATTAATATGAACATCTTATATGCTTTATGAATGCTTGTGGTCAATGATTAATAGTTTTAAAACATTATAATTAAAGTTTGAAATATCTGACATCACTACTTCACCCTCCCTCTCAGTGATTTTACCTCCAACAATTGGTATTAGATAAAGACCTTCATTATAAGTCTAACCAGTTGAACGTGACCTACATAAAATATGGCAAGTTAACAGAAGTACAGTTTCTCTATAAAATAAGCACTATTGTTCAAAGGGTCAAATTATGCTTTTTAGAGTACAAGGATGATGACATACATCATGTATCTAGGGTTTGATACTTAGAAATCTATCATAGATGGTTAGACAACACCAACTACTCCTCTAAATAATGCTAATAACAAGAAGTTGAGTGAGAATAATTATAAATCTATGAATGCTATCATTTTTGGTCTATCTAAGGCTAAGTTCAGTAAGGGCATCCATTATAATTCTACCAATGATATTTAAGACAAATTACAGACTATCTATGAAGGAGACTCAAATGTAAAACTATCTAAATTTTTGACATATCAAAGGTAATTTGAAGGTCTCAAAATGAAGGAAGAAAATATTATGGCATCCTATCTTCTAAGGATTAGTGAGGTAGTAGACATGATCAGAGGTTTTGGAGAGGTGATTAATGAATCTACTGTAGTACAAAAGGTGTTGAGGAATATTACACTCAAATTTGATTCAAAAGTTTTTATTTTAGAATAAAGTCATGATCTCACTTAGTTGAAGATGGATGAACTACATGGCATCCGTAATCCCTATGAGATGAGAGTTGATGAGGATAGACCTCCTAAGAAGGAAGAAACCTTCAAGGTGATGAAGGAGACAAAGGCTAAGAACAATTTAAGTCTTGAAGATTTTAATTTTAATGAAGATTAAATTGAAGACAATATTTTAAGAAGATTGAATGTAGGATCAAGTAAGTATGAAGTAAAACTTCATTTTAAATGTTTTTCATTTGGTAAAGTTGGTCATTTTGTAGCTAAATGTCTAGATAAATTTGAACTCAAAGAAGCTTATAAGGAATCTCATGAGGATGAACACAAGAAATTTGAGGGTCCTAACAAGTACAAAAAGTTCTTTAATAAGAAAAATAGAAATAAGAAATCATAAAAAGGCAATAAAAGCCTTTACCATGAAGAATATAGTAACTCATTTATAGAAGAAGTAAACACATCTGAAAATGATGATTCTTTTCATAATGAGGACATGAAGACAATGTTCATGGATTTTAGTGATGATGAAGGTGAATGTTCTTTAAGTAGAGATTTATTTGGTAGAGATAGCTCTGAGGAAGAAGATAAGAAGATCACTCTTGAAGATAAATATCTAGATATTGTGGAAGAATGAAGATCCTACAATAAAAAATAGAAAACAATATTTTTTTTTATCAAATCCTATGAGGAGTAAATTAGACTCTTTGAAGGAAGGCTGAGTAATAAAGTCAAGGTGCATGATGAGATCACACAAAAGTTTAAAACTCAAATTTGTACTCTTAATTAAGAAGTAAAGAGTAAGGATGAAGAATGTATCATGCATCAACCAAATATGGAGTCTTTGAAAATAAAACTTAATCAAGTTATGAGAAAGATTGAAACATTTCAAAAGTCAGAAGCAAGCATCTCTAAAAGAGATGATCTCATGATAAACAAAGATATAGTTGATTATTTAAATAATAAAAATGAATTGATGAATGCTATTGCATATATAAATATTGAGAAGAAAAAGAAGATTATTTCAAAAATCAAGGACTATGAAGAGAAATTTAGAGTTTTTGAAGCAAGAATTAATGATGACACTAGGGAATATGAAAATACTATCAGGCATTTCAATAGTCAATCAAAAACTATGTCTATAAGACTAAAATCCAAAGAAGATGAGTATTTAAGTTATGTCATTTAAATTAAATCATTAAAATCTAAGTTAGGCAAGACATATTGTAAGGTGAAATCATTTGTGAAGTTTGAAAAGAGCTCAAATGATCTTGACAATATTATGAGTAGTTAAAAGCATGCAAGTGATGAAATTTCTCTTGGATACAAAGAATAACAAAAGTATGTAACTCAAGATAAGATAAAGGCTGATGTGAACAAGAACAATTAGACTTTGAATATTAATCATCATTCAAGGAATGAAGGTATTGACATAATGAAGACAAATCAGATCAGACACTAAATTCTATGAGTTATGCAAATTTCAATGGTCATTTTTACTCTTACAATCAATTTGGTAATAAGTTAGACTATTGTAAAATATCCTCAAGGAATGAATTTTAATGGAATTACGAGCAAGATAATGCCAAGCATGAATAACATCATCACTCAAGATAGTCAATAGGTTCACAAAGAAAGAATGGCATCATTTACTATAAGTGGCAAGGATTTGGTCATATTTCAAAGTTTTGTAATATCTTCATCAGGAAACTAAATGATCAGGTACATAAATGAATTCATGAAACATCAATGAACAATCATATATCTCAATCATAATGTATGTACAATCTAAGAAACTTCATTTGTTTTGACTATCATGAGAGAGGTCACATAGCAAGGTTTTCTAAGAATGATCAATATTATACTTCAAAAATTATCAATCATATCATGAAGAGAAGGATCCATAGTGAATGGAGGCCTAAGGAGGTAAATGAAAAATAGGATCAAAGTGAATTATTTTTCATAATATAATAGGGAAAAAATTTAAGTATCAAGGAATAAGCCTTATCTACTCAAATGGATAAGGAAATCAATTAGGATCCTAAGATAAAAGAAAAGAATAAGGTTGGGAACTCATTCAAATTCAATCTAAATATAAGTAAGGAATGAAAGTCAAGTAAGAGAATGGATATATTAGCATCTCCTAAGTTTTTGTATATTTAGTCTTTTTATGACAAGTGGGTGTCTCTACCTATGCTTCTTAGGAAACATCTTTATTGTGTGGAACAAGTGTGTGTGCTCTAGGTAATTATCAAAATGCCAATCAGTACAAAAGTATATTATCTTCAATTTGATAATATGAAAGATGTGTTTGGATATGGGGTAGTTAACTCAGTTAGCTTGAGTGGCTTAAATAAGATATGCATGATGTGAGTGGGAGCATATGTGAATTTGTTTCAATCATGATGGAAGTGTGAAGGTGTCATCTATAATTGTGAATTCAAGAAGATTGATATGATGACTTGATCAAACCAAGTCATGTTTTTTGACAAAGTGAATATTCATGCATGAGCAAAGAGATATTATGAGTTGTGTAGGTAAACAAGTCCAAGTATCAAAAAATCCCAAGTTTAGATTGGTGTATGTCAAAGAATAGATAACATGAGATGGAACTTGATGTTAGGGGGAGCTTTCTAAGCTCTATGAGTAGTTTATCATGTCAATAATCAAGATTGACATACTAAGGAAGTGATCCTTTGTCATTAATGTCAAAGGGAGAAAAATATTAGAATGAAGAAGTTCAAATGAGTAATAAGTCATTTTTAGGGTGTTTTTCCATCAATGACAAAGGGGAAGATTGTTAAGTATGGTCATTGATGTTAGGTTGTCATTCATGTCAAAGAGAGCATGAGATACTAGTGCATTAATGACAAATAAGTTGTGTTTGATAACTTGATGGTATGGACATGTTGCATAGACCCTATGGGGTGTTATGAGTGTTTAGAGTTCTTATGGAAGTGAAAGGAATTCATTAGAGTAGTCATATGAGTGTCTAGGTTCAAGTAGTCATCTTGGTAAACAAGGTTGAGTAAGTAGTTTGATGACACCATAGTTCACATGTGTAAAGGTTTCAAGAGTAGCTTGATGTGTGTGTGTGTGTGTGTGTGTGTGTGTGTGTGTGTGTGTGTGTGTGTGTGTGTGTGTGTGTGTGTGTGTGTGTGTGTGTGTGTGTGTGTGTGTGTGTGTGTGAGACAAGATCATATGTTTCAAATTTTAGGTCTAGAAATGGAGTGTAGTAAAAGTTATTAAGGTGAAAATTTGGCTTCTCAAACAAAGTTTACTAAGTTCCCATCCTTATCCAAATTTGTGATATCAAATATCTATGGTGAGCATTCAATAAGATCAAAGATCTATGATGAGAAATTAATTTGACCAGATAAGGATCTAATGGAGTGTGTGCTCTTATCAAATAGAGATCAAAGGCATGCATGAAGTTAATTTGTAAAAGGTTCCTAAGATTACATGTGCTAGAGACATGTGTCTCAATATTGATGACTTAAAAGAATATCAATGGCATGAAGGTTTTTGTATAGATGGAGATCGATGGAGTGCATCGAGTCAAATAGATAATGTGCATAAAAGGTACATAGAGTTGTTAAGTGGCATGATCACAAAAGTGAGGATCGAATATCAATGGTGAGCGATTACAAGTTAAAGTCAAGAGACTTATATGGAGATTGACAGCATGTATTTTTTCAAAGTTTCTAGGGAGCATGAGATGATGACAAAGTGCGTGATGCTTTGCATTTACACAGTGAACATTGGAATTTAATTATTCAAATTTGTGAAAGAAAACTAGTGAGAGGTTTTTGATCTATATCTTGAGCATATGGAATAATTTGATCATGGAGTAGAATTCAAAGTTGAAGAGGACTTCAACATGCATCTAAAAAAAATTATTAAAAAATTTGAATGTTTGTAAATCTATACATATTAAGATTTAAAGTTGATTATTTGTTTGGTCATGGTATTATTGTGTACAAAACTAATGTTTGAGTAAATTGTGATTTAGAAGAAGAGTGTTTTGGCATATGTATTAATTTGAATATGTTTTATAAGTTATATAGAGTGGACCCATGTATTTGAAAGTGATATTTAGTTCTTATTTTTTCTCAATGAAGTGCTAAAAGGGTAATAAGTCTCCATGAAACCTATAAGTGCTTCTAAGGCCTAATTGAAAGACGTAGATGCTTAAGTGTGACCCATGGATGCTTTGGCCAACCTATGAGGATGGTATTGAGATATGTGTTAGCATGATAGGTCTTAAGGGTTAAGGAAAGTATTATGGATGACCTAGAAGTTGATATTCATGAAGACTCTATAAAGAGTGGAGACTAAGGTAATGGTTTCTAGACTTTAATGTGGAAGGATTGAGAGAGTAGAAGATAGAGATGAAGGAAAGAGATCAGAGATAGTGTGCTCAATGGATGGACTAAAGTAAAAAGTAGATTGAGGATGAGAGAAAAAACCTAGAGTGATCCAAGAGGTGTGTTTGGATGAATTTCTTGTATGATCATTTTTGAGTGTGTGTTATGAGTTTAAAAGATAAGTTTTATACATTATTTCTCCATCAAATTGAAGGGCAATCAAAGTTATGGAGCTGTTGATTTCATAGGTGTTGTGTGGGTGCTCAACATATAGGATAAGTTGGTGCTTTTTCATACTTAGGGGTGGGTGATCCTTGTGAAGTTGGTGATCCTTGTGAAGTGGGTGATTTACTAAAAGGTCTCATGTTTGTGATCATCTTATAAGAAAAGTACTCTATATGTTTGCAAGCTTGAGAGTGGGTTTTATTCCCCAAGAGGGTTTCCCATGTAGATCTTATGTTATGTGTGTGATCTTGCATCATATTTATTATTCATTATTATGAACATTTTGTATGATTTATGAATGATTTTGGTCATTGATTAAGAGTTTGAAAGGATTACAGTTGAAGTTTAAAATATCTTTCATCACTGATTCACCCCCCCCTCTTAGTGATTATACATCCAAAATATTTTCCACATCATATGTCATGTAGCTATGATACAAACTCTATAAGATGTAGAGTGAACCTAATTTCTTATATTTACTAAAATAAATTTAAATTATAAGTAAATTTAAACTTATACTTAACATTTAGAGTAGTAAATATAATATATAGGACAACATTGGCTTCATGTGCATGTCTACATGTTTTTTTGTGAAAAATAATAGGAATGTCATCATGTTATTACTTTTAAAATAATGTAATCACATTATCTATTAACCAATATTTTCTCATTGTACATGTTAACATGATTTTGATGTACAAAATGATAATAACATGATCACATTATGTATTAATGTGATCACGTTATTGTTCGGTAATTACCAATCCATAATTTAAATAATGTAATCATGCTATGTCAATAACATGATTGCATTATTTAATAATGGGATCATGTTATGGGAAAAATCCATGGAATTTTCCCCCAACTTTGTGCACATACCCATGAAATAATATAAAGACCTTGCTACAAATATTTTTAAATAATTTTCATCCTTCCTTATCAAGGCAATCCTAAGAGAAAAAATGATATTTATAATTATCTTACCTCTTCATCTTATAATTTTCACCCACATAAAGCATTACATGATAAAAAATCATTATTCACGTTCATAAATCCCCATGCACCCTAGCACCTGCAAATGATTTTTTATTTTTGACATCAAGGATTTCACCATTTAACAAAGCCCTTGGTATGGAAAATAACATCTAATTTATATACAATCAAACTTATCCCCCTGAATTTGACTCTTATGAAAAGACCAAAAATTGTAAGCAAGCTTTAGATTTATCCTTAAAAATAATATCTTTTACTATCATAACTTTTAAGTTACCCTTATTCAACATTTTACTATATATTAGGTCCTTCCTCTTATTGAGTAAAAAATGGGGGAATTTGCAGTGGTAATTGTACTAAACATGATAATGTCAAAAATACCTATGCATGGGTTATTATTAACAAATAGTTAAAATATACATTACATTTTATAAGAAGTGTAATAGTTTTCAATTACATGATATTACTCATTCTCCTCTGGCCAAACTTCAAACATTTAAATCCCCTTGGCCGTTATCTATGTGGGGATTATATATCAGTGGCTAGTTTCCTTAATATCAAGATGGCCATGATATTATTATCACTACCATTAAGTACTTTACCAAGTGGTTATAATCTATTCCCCTTGATAATGTTATTATCATTACCATTCACACATTCATCATTAACCAAACAATTTTTATTTTTATAATTTTATACACCATTATATCCAAAAATGGTATGAATATGAATTTACACTTTTTATTTTGATTTTGCTTTGATATCTTGGCTTCTGATTTGGATTTTTTTCCCTCCTCCATATGAATTTGAAAGGAAAAAAATGGGTGCTAAATATTAATAAGTCAAGATATATCACACATACTTTCTAAAGAGTACAACCTAGAAATATATATGCTTAGATACTCCTAGAGTTGAAACTTAGGAATGAATGCAATCTTGAAACTAAACTTGATGTGCCCAAAAGGAGGTGGAAAATAGGGAATAAAAATATGAACATATAAAAAAATTGTTATCCCAATCATAAAAAAATGTAAAGATGGATATTATAAAAGGACATTTGTTTTTTTTAATTTTACATTATAAGAAAGGGTAAAATATGGATGGGAAATGTGTAGATAGAATTTAACAATTTTTACACAATAGAATATACATAATCCTAAGAGAAAAAATAACACTTTTGACCATTGAATTTTATTTTTAAGAGATCGATATCTATGTTTGGGTTAATGAAGCATGAATAAAAAATAGTAATAGGATCAACACTTATTAGGAAGGCATGGTTATATTTCCTAAGGTAATAAAATGTAACTCAAAAAATGACAATCTAGATCCACAAGTGTAAGTGTAATAATAAATGCCCTAAAGTGTAATAAAGATAACGAAAATAATAAGAAGGTGTAAAAGGATGTGGGAACCCAAAAGTTAAAGATAATAAGGTATTTAAAATAACCTAGAGGTGGAAAGGGTAGAGGATGGTCATTATTTTAGGAGGGATTGGTGCATTCCTTAAGGTCTTACCATGAAAATTACAAATTTAGAAATTATAATAACATAAAAATAAGGGATCCCAAAGGTGAAAAAAAATAGGTGATAAGATGTAAAATCCAAGGGTCCAAGATAAATACAATGCATCCTAGAGGTAATGCAAAGGTAGATGATAATAAATATCAAAGGTGTAGGTAAATTAAGTTAAGATGTAACATAACATAGTTAGATAAAACATACAATAAATTTTAGCTTAAATCAAAATAAAATAACTATTAAAATGTAAGTGATATGTAAAAAAAATGAAAAATATTGATCAAATTAAAACAAAAGAGGAAAATTGTCAAGCATAATAATTTTTAAAAAACTTAATGCTAGTTGGATCTTTGAAAAAGTGTCCTTTATTTTGTTTATAATCTATAAGTGATATGCTCAGGGATGTATTGTATAAGGTTAGGAACCCACAAATTTTGGGCATATTTACCCTTTTTTTTGTGGGTGTAATCTCGTTTCAACATTAGATCTCCGAAATCAAATTTTCTAACTTTACTTTTTTATTGTGTTACTTAGATATACAAGTTTTGTATTACCAATTGTACTAGAGAGAAAACATGCATATATTATCAAATAGGTATAAAGAATAAATGTGGGTCCCATGTATATCTTCATCAAATATAATTATATGAGTATAAATGTACAATGAAAGTATCTCCAATTCTAGTGTAAATGCAATGCCAATACCATATACTAGTGAGAATGGAGTTACCCTAGTTGTAGTAAAAAAACTAATGAAATTAGACCATAACACATGATAAAGCTTGATATTCCAATCAATGTGTGAATATATTATATTATTATTCAAGATATTGTTAATTATATTTTTGGATAATTTAGATTGAATATTTAATTGAGGATGATAAGCAGTGGAAAATTTGTGTGAAAGCTTGAGTGTTGATAAAATTCCCTTTATGTCCTGATTATTTAAATTTGCACCCTTTTTGGATATAGTGGTGTATGGAATTATAAAAATAAAAATCATTTGGTTAAGGATTAATTTATAAATGGTAATTTTAGTAAAATTATCAAGGGGAATAGATTATACCCACTTGGTAAAGTGGTTAGTGGGAGCGATAATAAAAACATGGCCATCTTGAGATTGAGAAAAATTGCCAATGATATATAATACCCATAGAGAGAATGGATGGGAAGATTCAAATTTTTTAATATTGGCTAAAGGATAATTATTAAGATCATAATGTAATTTAAAATTATTACACTTCTTAGAAAATGTGATGTATATTTTAACTATTTGTTAATAATAACTCGGACATAGGTATTTCTAGTATGTAGCATGTTTAGTATAATTACCACCACAAATGCCCCCATGTGTGTTTTCAATAAGAAAAGGGACCTCATCTATATTAACACTTCATATTAGGGTACCTTAAAATTTATGATAGCAAAGCATATTATTTTAAGGAAATTTTTAAAGGCTTGCTTACAATTTTTGGTGTTTTTATAAGAGTTAGATTTAGGGGGATAAGGTTGATTGCATATCAATTTTATGGTATTTACATGCCAAGGGCTTTTTCAAGTGGTGAAATATTTGATATGCATGTTCAATTGTTATGGTACATGAGGATTTATGAACATGAATAAGGATTTTTTCTTATCATGCAATGCCTTATGTGGTTGAAAATAATAAGTTAAAGAGGAAAGAGAATTAGAAATCAAATTTCGTTCTCTAAGGATTACCTTGATAGGGAAGGATTAAAATTATTTAATAATGTTTGTAGAAATATTTTTATATGATTTCATGTTATCACTTTTACATTGGTAGGTTCCACAAATTTGGTGGTATAGTAGTTGAAAATCACCTAAAACATGAAAATAAGAGATATCAAGGTTAATGTCTCCTTGCATAACAAGTATAATAGATTTATATTTAGCCATATTATTAGAGACATTAAAGTCTACAAAATAGTCTAGATGAATTAGTTTTTCAAAAATATTAGAAAAGACATATCATGTCTTGACTCCTTGCAAGAAATTACCTTTTTTTAAATGGAATTTCCAAGTGTCATTGTGAAAATAAATGTTGAATTTGGGTTTCTCCTCATGTTTAGTTAGTTTGGTTGTTATTTGTTTAAATAATTTAATTTCATCCTCTTCAAGGGACTGAGTATCAATATCAATAATTAAATTATTGAATGAGTTATTAAGATATTTGGCTTGATCAACACCATCATCATCATCATCATTATTATTATTATTATTATTATTATTATTATTATTATTATTATTATTATTATTATTATTATTATTATTATTATTATTATTATTATTATCAATATAGTTATATTTCATCCCCTCTATTTCCTACTAAATTAATCTTAGCCAATTTAGTCTATTTATTTCCTCTAATGTTTTCCTAGTAAATTAATCTTGGTAAACTTAGTTTTTCTTGCTTATACTAGATTAGCATGACCAACCAAGTAATTTTTCATTATAATAAATTGATATGGATATATTATGTTGTAATTTTATTTATCTCTATTTTAAGACTCTGATAAATTTTTATATTGTTCCTAAATGTCATTTTATGGAATAAAAATACTTATATAATGTGATCTCACACAAAAAAGTCAACTCTGAGTATATAAGATGAGTTGGGAGATAAGAACTTATTATTATGGGTGTTTAGGACTAATCAAGGTCCTTGGATATATAAATAAATAATTATAAGGAGTAACACCTTAGTCTTTGAAGTCCTCAATTATTGAAACTTATTTCTTCATCCTTTCCATTCAATTTTTTATGTATGCAATGGGCTAGGATGAATCTTAAAATATCTTATCTTAAAATATCTAGACTCGATTAAGGTTAATAAAAGAGATCCCAATGATATTTAATGATTTGAGATGTTACCAAATGGATCCAAAAACCTATCAAGAGGAGCATATATAAAAAAATGTCAAAGGAAAGGGTTCAAAATACTTTAGAGTAATAACACAATGAACTATCTCTAACTAGATCTGTGTCTTGTAAGAAATATAATATTGAAAACAAGAAATTTAAGTAAGTGGGAAGAGTTAAAAACATATCAAAATGGGTAAGGAGCCATGGTATCCAAGTGGGCCTCTAGGCTACCTAAAGTGGATATATGGTAAGTTCAAACAAACATATAGCCACACCAAGTATAAGTGTAGAGAAATATTAAAAAAGGATATATAAATTCATTAATAAAATAATTATGTAACTTATATCTACTAAATGAAATATTTAGGGATAGAATATACTTATCTTGGAGAGAACCTATCGAGCCTTAATCTCCCCCTTGATTGATGGTGTTTTGCACGAGATTTTTTCTAGTTGTAAAGATCTCAAAAGGTTGAATCATGTTATAGTCTAAAATGAAAACTCCCAATGAATCCAAGACTCCAAAATATATTATTTCCTTCTATAAATACTAAATCTAAATTATATAGCACCTTAATATTATATACATGGAAAATACAGACCTTGGTTGTTCCTCTCAATTCTAGACCTTTCTCACTACCAAAAGGCTTGAATTTGTTATTTCTTGTGTATATTGTGTATCTATTAATCATAAAAATGTTATTTAGATGAATCAAACCTTATATCAT
This sequence comes from Torreya grandis, assembly GCA_037957365.1. Lineage (NCBI taxonomy): Eukaryota > Viridiplantae > Streptophyta > Pinopsida > Cupressales > Taxaceae > Torreya > Torreya grandis. The sequence goes on from JARHVA010002873.1 coordinate 558,707, forward strand.
AATCAGAATACTATAAACATGCTTATCTTCTATCTCTATAAGTTTTAAACTTGTGCCTATTTTCCAATTACCCAAACACTTGCATCTTAGTTAGATGCTTATGTTGGTGCAAGTATCCTACTCCAACATAAGTGTCAATTTTAGGCATAAAATTTTAAAATTAAATATATCCCTATGGTTAGCCTAAATTATTCAATGTGAGATATTCTCCAAAAGTATTGGTATATATGCATGATCAATCCTAATTCATTTTTCACCTAACACAAACCTAACAATTCACAAGGTAACTTACCAAAAGCATTAAAGTGAGAAAATCATCCATATTTTATCTTATTTACATATGATTTATAGTTACATAACATCTATAGGTTTGAAGTAATAAAGGAGTATCCCATGAGTCATATTTACCAAGTTACAATCTAGGTCATTATTGTACTTTCTTTCCACATATTGTACCCTTGTACACACACAAGCCAACACATTAGTTGAGAAATACATAATTATATATCCCTATTAATATTATGAGATATGTAGGTATCTCCCACTAATATATGGGTCTTTAAGATTATCTCAACACCATATTCCCACTAACCCATTTTTTCTAAGGTCACTATGAAGATGAAGAGCTAGGGTTTTGATGATTTGAAAAGAGAAACAACCTATGAACTAGATTTGAGCACACCATAGTGAATGCAACATATAACCTATAATATTCCATTTCCTCTCATATAAATTTAAAAGGTATTATATATAGGATATATGTGTCTAGGTTAGATATAAGTGTGGATGTAACCATTTAAGGTTGACGCAAGTGTCTAAGGTGACAAAGATAAAATTTATAGACTCTAACAATTGATCCAAGATCTATATTTAGTCTATTTACATCTTATCCCACACCATATCTAAATGTACATAGTAATATAGCTTAGTAAATTTTTCTCATTTAATTTATATATCAATCACTAGTTAAAATTACTATTTTTAGCATATCTTACTATTTAAATTTATAATATTTTTTATCTAAGTTTATAATTAATTATCCTAATATAGAGATATTTTATCACCCTTGTGACATAGGCTATCTCTATCCCATTTAATCCTAGATTCCTTAATCTATATTTTAGGGTTAAACATTTAGTGAACCTAACCTTTGAGCATTATTACTGCATAATAATTCTATATTAGATGTTTCTTTCTTGATTTAACCTAATTTTTGGTTTCTTTCTCTCCCTCATCATGGATTATATTGATTACTTTGATGACTAGTATTATTAAACTCTACAACTTTTTATAA
>JARHVA010002873.1:567500-945000 GCA_037957365.1 Torreya grandis
AAAGGAATGTTTCTCTTTGTTGGAATGAAATGGAAAAATTATATTTATATTTTTCAATGACCCTAAAAAGTTCTCAAAATTTAAGCTAATGTAAATGTTTAGCTAGATGTAATCAAAAATGGGTCAACTAACCTTGAACTACACCAACTAAACATATATAGTTAAGAATATCATAGCATGTTTGGAACTACATAGATATGGAAATTTTATAAGGGAATGGATAAGTGATAAATAATACTACATCAAACTAGGATGATATAGTAGTAAATATAGGTCTTGATATCGCTAGAGGATGTAATGTGGAAGGAGATAAATTAGATGATCAAGTAAGAGGAAGATATAATGGATATATTAATGATAAATAGGCAATAATGTATCTCATAAAACACAAAATGCATTCCCATCCCTTTCCTAATGAACCCTTTAAGGTGTGCACTCTATTAGTTCCCAAAATTGTATTGAAGCAATTGAGCCCTTATCAAGCATAGATGCCTAATTTGTTTATCGTACTTCATGTTTTCAAGTGTTCATCAAATGTTAAGTTAAATTTATGTCTGATCACCTTAATACCTAGCTTCCAATTTCCCTCATTTAGGTCCTTTGATTTAATAGATGAGTAGAGTTCTAGAGCTTTGAAGGATCAAAAGATGACTTACACAAGATGTGAAGAGCTAGACAATATTCAGGATGTCATGCAGAAATGGATAGGTTAGCTTACTTGTGCATTATATAAGTATGCTCAAAAAAACTCATAGGACAAAAGGATCACATGGAATCAATTTTATTAGTGCCATTATTTTACTCTATAAAAATTCATGTCTTGATGAGATTTATATCTCAAGATATAAACCTTCAAAGATTAACTTGTAGAATGGGATGTGCACATGAACGTTAAGTTTGAGCCTCGATAAATAACCATTTGGAATTAAAAAATCATTAGATGTTAATGTGGATTTTAAAAACATTCATGTGGATATAAAATGAAAGGAGTGTAAATTTTAAAATTAAGCTCAACAATTAACCATTTGGTGTTAAAAGTGTGATGGTTGCGCAAACGTCATTGACAATCATATAGACATCATTGATGGTCATGAAAACATCAAAATAAATCTTGGTAATTATCCATTAGGGTTTAAATATTGATATTTATGAAAAAATCAATGACAATCACATGGATTTTAAATTATGGGTGCATAGATGTCAAATTTAAGCCATGGTAGATAGCCATTTGGATTTAAATAATCCAAAAATCAATGATCAACATTCCATTGTACTTCCATATATAATGGAGTGAGAGAAAGGATGGTTTTAGTGGTTATAGATAGATCAATAAACCACATTTGATCATGAAAATAAATATCAATGGTGTGAGAGGAGTCAAAAGGTCAATGGGCTCGAGTCAGATAGTCAATAGTTAATGAGTGAAGGTGAACCCAGGGGACTTCTAATGGATGTTGAGGAAGTAATTTTTGACTATGACAAGAAGATACATGGAATTAAGATCAAATACAATCCAAGTGTATCCAAATGAATATTTAAAACCTAAGTCTACCATCAAAGCTCAATGAAGCTCCTAGTTCAAGGTTTTTTTTGAACCTACAAACCCAATTTTATAAGGTTGTAGTCTCTTTTCATGACTGTGTTCACCATTATTCAAAGGAGAGCCATGTGTATAATGAGTTATTATTTTACATGATGCATAGGTATAAAATATTTATTTTAAAGCCTAATATAGATTACGGTGGGCCACTCCAAGGAATATCTCTCAAGTAGCCATAGATCCAGAATATTCCCATACCATCATTGTAAGAGCAGGTTGTTCCATGGCATGCATAAAGGGAAGGGTAGTTGTCCAGGAGTTTCCAAACTATGGAAGTAAGTGGTCTAGGGCATCTCTAGGTAGTTACACATGAAGACAAGAAGTTTTTTTGGCCTCCACCATGAATATTCTCTTTCTATCTTATTTTAAAGCATCTCCAACTAAGAAATCAAAGGATGTGGTCTGAATCTTCATCATTTCTTGTAGAGCTAGTTAGAGGAATCATTTTCCTTGAAAATACATGAAGATTATAGGCATGGAAAAGGGCATATCATAGCTAGCATCATCTTGATAGAAATTAGAGGGGTGTTTTGTACTTTTGGAAGTTACAACCCTCATTCTTGGATTTGAGAAGGGTAAAAAATGTATAAATAGAATACTTCTCTTTTATTCAATTTTTTGTTGGTCTTTTATTTTTTAAGTATAGGATATTTCAAATTTTATGATCACTATTGTTTACATTTTATCTCCCTTACTAAGGTGGTTGTAACTATATAACCATTAGTAAGCTCTAAGAGCATCTTTATATGTCTCCCCTATCCAACATGGAGTAAATCCACCATGTTTGTCCCCATGGTATCATTTTGAAACATTGGTGTATGTAAGATTTTATTTCAAGTTAATGGAAAATACATGTGGTTCTTTATTGTAGCCTTTTAATGAAATTCAATGAGATGTTTTACGTGTTCTGCTGATTGGATATCTAGCTTTGTGCTTATGTATGGTTGTCATCTTGGGCATAGATTTGGGTTATAAACCCATTTTTACATAGAGATTTGGAAATATTTTGTTGAATAACTCATTAGGGCACCTTGGGTTCATGAATTTAGTAGGAAAAAGTATTTGAGATTCTAGTTTTAGTGCATATTCTAGGGTTTTAGGGATCATTTGAGCATTTACATTCTATTGGCGCCAATGGATGCAAATTTATCCTTGTAGTTTCCATGGCTTACATTTTAGTTTTCCTACATATTTGCAATAGGTGATGTCATGTATGTTGAAATAAACCCTATTGTTTGAAAACCAATAGCACTTCACCCCCTTTTTTATTACTACTAAACTATCATACCCTACAAATAATACACCCCTTTATATGTTATAAATGTTATTTGCCTACATATGCATAAATATTCCACACTTAACATGTGTCTACATTTATGTGCTTTAAATATCAACATTACAGTCTTCCATTTAGCCCTTTGTTGTTAAAAATTATTTAGAATGAATATTTTAATCACTTTATCATCTATCTTCAGTAGCTTGTATGTAACCTAGAGAATTTGCTCATTCCATGTGACAACCCTTCTTGTCTAGAGTGTGCAAATTCGGTTGTGCCCTGGTCACATTTATGTTTCCTTGTGCCACAAATCCCCATAGAGGTTAAATTGTAGAATCTCTCCATGTGATAAAGCTACCCTGTAGGTCCTTTCACCTTGATTTAGGTATAGCCAAAATTAGCAAAGAGTTGACCATACCCTCTATTGGTGCCTCTCAATCATTTTCTATGTCTACTTCATTCTAGATTCCAAACCCTCCCCTGACTATAATGACATATCAATGCATTTTTCATCTATTTTTATCATTTTTTTTCAAATGTACAAGGTTGAGCATAATATATGTACAATTGGAAATGGACACTCATCTGGCATCATTTCTTGGGATACTTATTATCACCCGTGTTATCAAGGACTCTTTTAGAAAGCTAATTACATAAGTTAAGGTTTGAAAAAGGTTGTATACCATTATTTTGATGCAAGTAATCTCAACTACATTTTCAAATAAGTTTTATTCATGTTATCTCATGGTTTTAATGTTGAGTTTATTATTTTCTACTTTGTTATCTTGGTCGTCAATACTATAGCACTCCACTAGGGATGTGTTAGGATTTGAGAGATTTGGTAATTTGACATCTACTAAATTTATTATAAATAGCTAGAAATTTGTCATGTTTTGAGGTGGTTTTCATTGTTTGAACATGAGTCTAAAAATTTCATTATCTTTGCTTTCATACATCATCACTAATTTTAGTAAGATATGATTTCATTATGTATCACTAAAATTTTGTAAATGGTTATTTTCCTAGAAGTTTGCTTATAGTGCCAAATCTAAAAAATCATCTAGTTTCAAATAAAGATTAGTGCCCACTTTAAATATCTTTATCTTTGAGAGTTATTTTACTTAAAAATATAGAAGGACTGAGGTCTTCCTTCAAAATAGACCCATAAAAGAAACTTGTCTCACCCTTAGGTGTTCATCAAGAAATAAGGAGACAAGTTTAAAGGCTTATTGAAGAGCAAAGTGCAGATATAAAGGACTATTTAAGATGTCAAGATTATGGTAAATCTAAACTTTTTTTGGTTGAAATTCCTATTGCTAAATATTTTCATAGCTCTCTTCTCTATTTAGAATCATAGAGTCTAATTTATTTTCTATCTCCTTCTCAATTAGTTGAATCCCCTCCCAAGTTTGATCCCCAAAGTCTACTTCATTAACCCTCTCACATACCTTTATCAGTTATTATTGAACCTCTCATTGAACCAATCATGAGGCATATGTACCAAGATGATAATGTGCATCCTGCATTTAGAATTCCCAAAGTTAGACCTATCAATTTTGATGACATGGAAGGTTATCCTAATGAAGTCCTAAATGATGTAAGGAATCACCTTCCAAAGTTTTAGGGGAATAATACAGTGAGTGTTGATCAACATTTAGGGGATTTTCATAATATCATTAAATATTATGAGGTTGAGCATGAGGATTTATGTATTAAGATGGTTATGGATATGCTAGAAGAAGATGCATGAGAGTGGTTCAACTCCCTTCCACATGGATGCATTGATTCATGAGAAGATATGAAGAATGTTTTTAAAATTTAGTATGGTGATAGAATTGATATAAGATTATTTTTGGATAAGTTTAAAAGCATCAAAAGGAATCATAATGAGTGCATGCAAGACTTCAATACATGGTTCAATAAATATATAATGTGGATAACTAAAAACATAAGGCCTAGTGATACAGCATGCTTGATCAAATATTATGATGACTTTGATAAGAAGGTTGCATATTACCTAGGGATAAGGCTCTCACAAACCTTTGGTTGGAATTCAATATGGCTATCCAAATTGAGAATAATATAAAGGCTATGGTTAGGTCATTGAATAAGTAGGCTGATGTAAAGTTGGTCAATATAGAAAAACATAGTCCAAAAAGATAGCCAACCTTGAGGAAATGGTTAAGACTTTGGCTTCTATTGTCAAAGAAATGTCATAAAAGTTGGTTAGTGCTGAGAAAGGGATTCCTCATGTGTCTACCACTCAAGAGAGGACTCAAAATTATAATCAAATACTAAATAGTCTTGCACATAATGACAAAAATTAGAAAAGGGAAGTATGAATAAAATTTCCTAATCCCTTGCATGCCAAGGTAAATGTTGTGAATTATGATTTTGACATTGATTGGTGTGACAAGTGCTTCCTTCCACATCCCCCATGTGATACTACTAAACCAAGTGATGAAGATGTAGATGCTCTTGGGTATACATCTAATGATGATGATATTTTGATGTTCAATTATTGAGACTCCCAATGTAAGTTTTTTACCACCACAAAAATGATGTGTGTTACTACTATAGATTAGTTTTGGAGTGCAGTAAAAAATCTGTCCTAACATATGAATTTTATCATGATGATAATATAACACAAGCATATGAATTACCCAATCATGGTGTACTTGAAGATTTAAAGTTTGTTCTAACTGAAGTATTGCACATGAATGTGGAATTGGGTAACGTCATTGGGAATATGGATTTTGTTGAGCAACCAACTATTCTTGATGTTGGGTTTGATAACAAAGGTGTTATTTGGAGAATGTCAATCAATGAAGCTATGAGTATCTTATATGCCCCTAAGTATGATTTTTTTAGTCTTATTTGAAGTAGTACTTTGAGTGCATGAATGACATTACTGATCCTGAGGCACTCCTACTTGTTACTTACCTGATTGTATACCAAAAACAAGTTTATTTAAAACTAATGGAGTAAAAAAATATTTTAGTGTGGTCTGATCCAGATTTGAGATCATGTAAAGAGGATTTGTTTCAAATTATCATCCTATCACAACCCAACAACAATACTTTCAGGCATGTGCAAAGATTGATTTACTTCACCTTGGCTACCAAACTATTGGAAAAGTTAGAGAAATTAAGGGATGATGAAATTTTAGAGCCACTAGTTGATGGCACACATCTAAAACATTTCCTTGACTAAGCCCATGACTGTGCACATAATTGTATAGTATATAGTCTTATTATTTTGTTGATTTATTACCCCATTGCTTTGGGCCTTGATTATATAGTTTATTTTCATGATTTTTGTTGTGTTAATTTTCATATCCTCCTAATATGTTTTTGTCAATCTTCCATGTTTTATTGAGCCTTCATGAGTCTCTATTGATATAAATTAACTAAATGTTGACTCTATGACCCAATGGATTGGCACCTAGTCTTGTGTTCTAGGGTTCTTTACACACCTGTAGGGGGTGTACATCCCTAGGTGAGAGCTAGTGTTAGTGCTCAAAAACTACATTGAAATAATTGAGCCCTTGTTAATCATAAAGGCATAATTTTTTATCCTACTTCATGTTTTCAAGTTTTCATCAGAGGTCAAGTTGAATGCATGTTTGAGCACCTTAAGACCCAGCCTCTAGTTGACCTCACTTAGGCCCTTTGATTTAATATATGAGTAGAGTTATAGAGATTTGAAGTATCAAAATATGACTTACACAAGTTTTGAAGAGCCAAACCATCACCAGGATGTCATATAGAAATGAATGGGTTAGATTACTTGTGCATTTTATAAGTATGATTAGAAAGCCTTGTAGGGATGGAAGATCGCATGGAATCAATTTTATCAATGCTAAGATATTACTCTACAAAATTCATGTCTTGATGAGATTTCTATCTCAAGATCCAAGCCTTCAAAGATTAACTTGCAGAATAGAACATGTGCACAAACATCAAATTTAAGCCCCAATAAATAACTATTTAGATTTAAAAAATCCTTAGATGTTCATGTGGACATCAAAGAAATTCATGTGGATGTAAAATGATGGGCATATAGATTTCAAAATTAATCTCAGTAATTAACTATTATATGTTTAAAGTTTGATGGCCACAAAAACATCATTAATGGTCATATAGTCATCATTAACAGTCATGTGGATGTCAAAATAAATCTTGATAGTTATCCATTGGGGTTCAAATATTTATGGTCACATGAATTTTAATGATATTCATGTGGAAATCAAATGATGGACATTTAGACATCAAATTTAAGCCATGGTAGATATCCATTTGGATTCAAATAATCCAAAGATCAATGGTTAGCATTTCATCACACTTCAAGATCTAATGGAGTGAGAGCAAGGATGGTGTTAGTGGGTCCAAGTAGATCAAAAAAACATGTTTGATCATGTAAATCAAGATAAATAGTGAGAGAGGAGTTGAAAGGTCAATGGGCTTGAGTCAGATAGATGACAACTAATGAGCGAAGGCAAGTGCAGGGGAATTTCAATAGAGGTTGAGGAATCAATTTTGACCAAGGCAAGAAGATACATGGAATCAAGATCAAATATGATCAATGTATATCCAAATGAATATTTCAAACCTAATGCCACCATCAAAGCTCAGTCAAGCTCCTAGTTTGAGGTTTTTTCTTGAACCTACAAACCCAATGTTCTAAGGTTGTAGTCTCTTTTTGTGATTGTGTTCACCATTATTCAAAGGAGAGCCATGTATAAAATGAGTTCTTAGTTTTCATGATGCACATGGAAATAATAGGTATTTTAAATCCTAATATAGATTAAGGTGGGTCACTCCAAATAATATCATTCAAGTAGCCATGAATCTAGAATATTCCCATACCATCATTATAAGAGTATGTTGTTCCATGGTATGCATAAAGGAAAGGGTAGTTGTCCAAGAGTTTCTAGTTGTGGAAATAAGTGTTCCAAGTCATCTCTAGGTAGTCACATATGAAGGCAAGAAGTTTTTTTGGCCTCCACCATGAATATTATCCTTCCATCTTGTTTGAAAGCATCTCCAACCTAGAAATCAAAGGTTATGGTCTGAATCCTCATCATTTCTTGTAGAGATAGTTAGAGGAATAATTTCTATTGAAAATACCTGAATATTCCAAGATTGGAAAAGGGATTATCCTAGCTAAGAGAATCTTTTTATAACTTGGAGGGGTGTTTTTCACTTTTGGAAGTTATAGCCCTCATTCCTAGATTTGAGAAGGGTAAAAAATGTATAAATAGAAGGCTTATCTTCTATTCAAGTTGTTGTTGTTCTTTGCTTTTCTAAGTATAGGCTCTTCAAAATTTTGGGATCACTACTATGTGTTTTTTTTTCTCTCTTTCTAAGGTGTTTATAGTTTTACAACAATTATCAATCTTTGAGAGCATCTCTATATGTCTCCCTTGTCCAACAAAGAACAAATCCACCATGTTTGTCCCCATGGCATCATTTTAAAACATTGGTGTATGTAAGATTTTCTTTCAAGTTAATGGAAAATACATATGGTTATTTATTATATCCTATTAGTGAAATGTAATGAGATGTTTTACATGCTATGTTGATTAGATATCTAGCTTTGTGCTTATGTATGGTTGTCATCCTAGACATAGATATGGGTTATAAACACCTTTTTGTATAGATATTTGGAAATGTTTTTTTGAATACCTAATTAGGGCACACTAGGTTAATGAATTTAGTAGGAGAAAGTATTTGAGATTTTAGTTTTAGTCTATTTTATAGGGTTTTAGGGATCATTTGGGCATTTGCATTCTATTAACACCAATGGATGAAAATTTATCCTTGTAGTTTCCATGGCTTGTATTTTAGTTTTCATACATCTTTGCAATAGGTGATTTCATGTCTATTGAAATAAATCCCGATGTTTGAAAACCACCATCATAACACCCCTTTGTATACTATAAGTGTTATTTTCCTATAGATGCATAAATATTGCATATTTAACATGTGTCTACATTTTTATGATTTAAAGATCAGCATTATAGTTTTCCATTTAGCCCTTTGTTGTTGAAAATTCTTTAGAATTACGATTGTAGTCACTTTCTCATTTATCTTCAGTATCTTATATGTGACCTAGAGCATTTTCTCATTCTATGTGATAACTATTTCTAGGTGAAGTGTACAAATTTGGTTGTACCCTAGTGACATTTGTGTTTCCTTGTGCCAAAAATCCCCACAAAGGTTGAATTGTAGAATCTCTCCATGTGAACAAGCTACCATGTATGTCCTCTTACCTTAGTTCAAGTAAATCCAAAAGTAGCAGAGTGCTGACCATACCCTTTATCGATGCCTTTTAGTCATTATCTAAATTTGATCCCTTCTATATGCCAAACCCTCCCCTAGATATAACAACATATCAATAGGTTTTTCATCTGTGTATACCATTTTCTTGAAGTGTGCAAGGTCAAGCATAAGAGGTGTATAATTGGGAACCAACACACTCATTGAGATTGAAACTCTATATGTTATAGAAATAGAAACTATTAGTAAATGATAAAATTAAAAATATTATGTGTGTAAGTATGCCCCACCCAAAGCTCATCATGTGCCACAATAGTGTAACATGAAATGCTGCTTTAGGAATGAACATAACAACACAATAACTGAGTCAACTAAATGTATTAAAGTTTATAAAAAAATGAAATTAAATTAACTATAAATACATACCTTCACTTACATTGTTGTTATGAAAAAGAAGCTACATCTATATAAGATGATGAGAGGTTCCTAGTATGTATAACAAGAGGTGGACCTAAAATAAGATAAAATGTGAAATTTTTGAAAAAATATATTCTATTAACACCTAAAAATTACCTATCTCGCCAAGATTTTAAATATTCTTTTAGTTCATGAAAAGAACTTATAAAAAACAATATATGGGTGAAATATATAATCTCATTATAAATAAATGAAGGTTGAAAATTTTGAAAATTTTAATATAAAAGGGTAAAAATAAGTTCATTTGCACATTTGCTTATTTTTAGAAACTAAAGCTCTATGTATCCAAATTTAGAAATTTTAGATATGATGGTCCATAGAAGAGGAGGTGACTAAGATAGTGGATGCGTTTATGTTGTGACTTGTTTGGTACATGCATGGGTATGTTAATTGTTGATTTTAATAGTTTTGATTTAAAATTTAATAACTTAGGAAAGGTAGGCACAAGGTAAAATCTACATAACAAGTTTTGTCCCAACAAAGATATGATTAGAGTAGAAAATAGGATGGGTAATGGGTAGGTCATGGAAAGTTAAAATATAGAATAAGGTATATAGTAGGACAAGATAAAAATCACCTTATTTTTTTAATGACATCAGTTAGGATGATGTAGTCAAAAAATATTAGGAAATAGACCTAGATGATATAGTATGAATTGGTTGATGTTGTTAAGTAAATTGCTAGTTATTTTTTTCTAGCATGGACAAGTCAATAGGAAAGGTATCAATATGGTTGATGTCATATGTCATGGCCAATAGTGTGAAACAAATATATTAGCCAATGCAATAGAATATATGGTTGATGGCATAGAAAAAATATTAAGAATGGATAATAATGTCTATCCTTGTCGATGTCATAAATAAAATGTGGATGGTCAATGTAGTAATATACATGGCTGATGAAGTAAATTTTTAAGAAAATGTTAATTTTTATATTTTTAAATTTAAATTTTTATTTCAAATTTTGGTTAGAGATCTGATTTATACTTTGTTGTTTGGCATTGGGTATAGATATTAGAGGATATGGAGATTATTACATGTGTTATGGTCATCAGGTTTATAGGATATATTATATGTAGTAGATTGGGCAGAACTAATTATCATTGGGTTCAGTGGAATTATGAAGATGCATTAGATTCCACTGAGCATTGAGTTAGTGGTCATGTTCTTAAGAACATTAGATATATTGATGGATACATTCTATTGGGTGGTGGATGGGGACACTATTGAGTTGGTCATCTACTTGGAGGATGTCCATGTGATTTTAGGGCTTCCAATCATGGGCACACTAGTGGTGTGTGATATACTTAATTTGGATGATGAGATGAATGTATTAGATGTGTGGGTGACAAGTTTGGATAGGTATGATCAATAAAGGTTGGTTATATGCTTGTTTGATGTGTATATATATCATTCACAATATTTGAAAGGCTATAATTGAAGTTGTGATAGATTGGGTGAGCTATCACAAATTAGATAAGAAAGTTCTTTTATATAATATAGGCAACCATTTCTCTATGCTAAAAAAGGGCACATTGTAATTTAGGTTATGTTATTCGAGTTCATTTAGTACATAATTTTTTTGATATTTTTTGTAGAGGCTAGTAGAAGGTGGGGCCTATTATTATTTTTTGGAGTTAAATTTATCAGCAGTTCTTAATGCACATACTAACCTAGTTTCCCCATGTTTTTAATGATTATCTCGCATGAGTTCAAAGGTGGATGTAGGATCATGTTGTGAGAACCATTTCACACACACCTTCATTTTGGATAGTACATCATGATTTTATCATATGGTGTCTATATCAAGGGAATGTTGATGTGTGTTCATTATATCTAACCATTTTATAGGAGAAACACCAATATAATATCACATGGCATTATTATTTATGGATAGAACATCATCTATATGATCATGTACATTGTTAGTTTGGCTTGCCATATCCAGTAACTCCATTGGTGGTCAAAAAAATTGGGAATATCATGATAAGGATCCATGAGGTGTAGGAGGTAGGGGAATACCTTATGAGGTACATGCATCTAGACGAGGACTAGTGGTAGTGGTCAAATATTAGTAGTAGTTATAGTAGATGCAACTGCAACCATAGTAAGGGAATCTTATTAAATAGTGTTACAACATTTAATGTTTAAGTGGTGAAATCACAAGACCCTTAGTCTATTTTAAGTAATTAAATAATAATAATTTATTATTTATTAACATGGGTTAATAACCTCATGTAAATAAATAACAAAACATAAATTATTTATTATTTATCGATAATTTAAAATCTTCTTAGGATGGTTGAACCCATTATTTACAATGGTCACATCCCTTCACATTTTACTATAAATAGGGGTTTACACCTATTCTAAATGTGTGTGGAAATGTTATATTATGAATCACAAATTATGCATGTACAAAGAGTTGTGTGAAGTCTAGTAAAGAAATGATAAGGTAGAATAATTTGTATTGGAGTTTATTATTATTTCTCAATCATTGAATATCACTTGTAGGTTTTTTACCTTCTAGAGGTTTTCCCACTTTAAATATGTGTCCTATGTAAATTGATATGTGATTTTATTATGCTTTGCAATCAATCTCTCTCCTATATCTTATACACTACATTATTTAAAATATTTCATGAAATCAGAGCTAGTTGGTTGAAAATAATTGGCAAGTTTATTTCTTGGATATATAAAATAAAATTTATATTATCTCATAGAACAATACAACATGGCCTGGACAAATAAAATATCTCACTAATATTTTTTTATCGTCATGGAGGTGGGTTTCTCAAGTTTTTAATGTCACATCCTTTTAATAACTAAGATCTCCCTTCAAATTTATCAAAGATTATTTTCTAAGCAATAAAAATGTTTTTAATGCCATTAATGCTATGGTATGACATCCTACCTAAATATTTGGTAAAAAAATTAATTTCAAGTTTGTTTGCAATTGTTTTGGCATTTAATCTGTCAAATATAATTCTCCTAACCTCCCATAGCTTCCAAAAAACCTCTGATATTTTTTTTTGAAGATTCTAATCTTTTATTCACTATAAAGATGTCATTTTATGTCCTATGTGAGGAAAAAGTCTTTAAAAAAAATTATTTTGCACATTCCTTTGATCTTTATATGGTTAGGAAGGGATAAATCAGGAAGATAAGGAATTTAAAATCATTGATAGACTCCAAAAAGGACTATTAAATCTAATTTTAATTTTTCTCTCTCCTTCCAAGTACCATTGTATGGCTTTGTACAACTTTAGTGTTTGGAAATTTTTGAAAAATAATTATTTCAATGTTGTTTGATCTTTATTTTTGTTGGAAGAGATCAAGTTTAATATAGATGCAACTTGGAAGCATTTTTAGAACCAATGGAGGCTTCTTCAAATATTTTTTTTGTCTGTGTGGGGTGCCATAGTGTAGTTGGAAGGTTTAAAAAAATCATTTCTCAACAAAAATATAATTTTTAAGTTTGTTTCATCATTAGTAGGCAATTTTAGGAAGCTTGACAAATTTTCAAGAGATTTGGTGGCTTAAGCTAGTTTTTGTGCTTCCTCAAAGCTTCACATGAGTGTCATGCCTACTATAGGAAACTATAAAGGTCAGTGCAAAGTTTGAAGGTACTCTAAAAATAATATATTTTTTAATTTTAAAAAAAATTATTTTAGTTTGATGTGGCTACCACACTTTATACATTCTTTTTTAACATAAAGGGATTTGATTTTTATCTGCTTTTACACGCATAGTAAATTAATTTTTTATATTTTTTAAATTTTAAAATATTAAAAAAATAAAATTTAAATATAAAATTTTGCATGTTTTATTTCAAACTCTAGTATAGAAGAGTTGGTTAATTTATTTTTGTTAATAGCTTACATCAAGGGAGGTCTTGTGTTCAAATCCCCTCTAAAACTTATTTATTTTTTGAAATTTTTCAAATTAAATTAATTTGATTTTAATTCTTGGCTTGCATGCCAAGATTCATGCTTTCAAAACCTTAGCTAATCTATTGACCTTGTTTCGATATCTGACCTAGTCAAAACCTAAATAAGCAGTCATGTAACAAGTTGATCCTTAGGTTTCAAAATCTTTCAGATGCATATACATGGTCCATTTTATGTTTTTAATCCTCTTATTATTAATCTTTTAACTTTTTTAATAAAGTGTCTAGGTGGTTGTTCTGAGTGCAACTCTTTTGACACATAGATTAGTGTAATTCTAATTTAGTTTTTTGCATTATTTAGAAACTAAATTGTGTAAATAAGTATAATTTAATGTGTGATTCATGTTGTTTTGTAAAATATTTCAAAAACTCATTAAAATGTTTTTTTTTAACAATTGTGCTTACACTAGTGTATTTTTATGATAGTTATGACACCTTGTTTTATCATAATATTTTACAAATTTTTTACTTTATCTAACATTAAATTGAATAATTATTATGTGTTTACACTTGAAATTATTTTTTACTTTTAAATAAATTTAAAATTCACAATAAAATGGTTTCATTTTAAGTATTTGTTTACTATCATTTGTAAAGGGAAGATATGACTTTGCTTAATTTTGTTTTAGATAAATCATAAATGTTTAATAGAAATAACTATAATATATAAAAAAATTCATTTTAAATCTGAATTTATGGCATTAAAATTATAAAATATTATCATTAGGACTGAAAAATCCCCTTCTAAATGATATGTGATCCCTGAGCTTACCAATGCATTTCAACAAAAATCACAAGAAATTATGTCTATTATCTTGCATAGTGTTAAGAATGAATTCATTCTCCACATTGGTAATCAGGAATCTCTTAGTGATGCTTAGAAACTCTTTAAATCTATGATTGATGGCACTTATCTCACAAAAACTATTAAGTTAATCCTTGAATTACTAACTACACCTATAAAAGGTGATGAAAATGTTGTAAATTTTATTGCTCAAACTAATAACATTAGAGCTCAGTTAAATGGATGTAATTATAATTTGATTTAGTATTAATTGATTTATTTTATCATTCAATGGTCTCTAGATCTCTTTTTTATCTTCTCTTACAACTCAAAATGCCAAATGAATTGACTTTTTTCGTATTTAAAAACACTTTTTAAAATTCAAATTCTTTCATTTAGTTGCAAGCAAATTCCTTGTTTTGCCTCTATATTTGTTTGTGTTTATCCATTTTTCAAAATGTAAAAAGCATTAGAATCATGATGATGTAGATATTATTTTCCACTATCATATGTCTGTATTCCATTTATTTTTTAATTTTGGCTATTTTTTTGCACTAACTTCTATAGGTTTGCCTAGTGTACTACACATTAGACACCTTCACATTTCTTATAGTCGTGAAGATTTTAGAACTTTTATTTCAATTTTGAATTCTTACTATCAAACTGAGCAAGATATCCCTAACCTTACCACCTTGCCTACTCTTTTAATTCAAGAAGAGAAATTTATGACCAATTTTTTATTTTAAGGAGAATTCCACTTAGACACTTATCACTTTTAACTCTATTTCTGAGAACAATAGAAAAAAAAATAACCCTAATTCTTATGTTTGCAAAAAATAGGAACAAGTAATTTGGCAATAAGAATCATAAATCTAATTTTAATGGAAATTACAATCTATATGATAAATTTGGTCATAGAAGGGAAACCTATTATAAAAACAAGGATATAATTAACAATAAACATTCTAAAAATAACAAAGATAAAAAATCAAATCAAAATAAGTAGAAAAATCAAAACCTTAATCAAAATAACAATCAAGATCAAAATACTATTGTTTTATATGCTACTTTATTTTCTTCAAATGAAAATGAGTGAATTTTAGATAGTGATGCATCACACCATATGATTTTTCTATCTAATATTTTGTGTGATTCTATAGATATCTCTAAAAATATTTACTTAGGAGATAATTCTTTCTTAGAAGCAACTAAATAGGGAAAAAATAAATTTTAAAATGTTGTTATAAATGACATTTTCTATGTACCTAAGATTAAAAAGTACTTGTCATATTATTCATAACTTACTAATGATAATTTAATTTTAAAAATTACTTAAATATAATTTTTCTATTAGAAACCAATTTGGATCTGATTGTTGAAGGTGTTTAAAATTATGGTTTATACTTTATCTCTCCTTATCTATGTTTTCTTTCATTACATAGTAAAAATGAATATCAATTATGGCATGAAAGATTCGAACATGTTAATTTTAGAATTCTACATGATATTTATACATATAATCTTATTGTTGTACTTCCTTATATCTGCTCTCATCATGAAACTTGTGAGGATTACTTACATGGTAAGTAACATATTAACCCCTTTCACAAGAATCATGATGTGTATTCCTCACATCCTTTAGAATTGATTTATAGTGATGGTGTAGGACCTATTGAAGTTATATCTCTTAATGGTTCTATGTATTCTATTATTTTATTCATGATTACACTAGAATGATCTTGCCATATTTCATTAAAAATAAATTTGATGTGTTGTCTAAATTTAAGGAATTTAAAGCTAGTGTTGAAAATTCATATGATTTTTCTATTAATAAATTAAGGACAGATAATGTTAGTAGATAAATTAGTAAATATTTTGATTATTTTTATATTAGTTTTAGTATTTAAAGGGAATTAACAACTCCCTATTCCCCTCAACAAAATGGTATTGTTAGAAACAAAAATTTCACCATTTTGTGATGGCTAGAATAATGTTGCATTCTAAAAAATGTTTCTCCTAGATCTTAAGGGTTGAAGCCATGAATAATGTTGTCCATATTCTGAAATGAATCCATGCTTAATATTTTCATTTCTTGTACATCAAAATACATTATACACATAACATCGTGCTTAATTTGACAAAATGATCATGTTTACTAATTACATTTTGGTAAAAAGGATCATGCTCAATAAGGTTAGATATTTTATGTTTCAATTATAAAGATGCTTTCATTTGATTAGTGGGGCAATTTCATTCTAATATTATTAGATACTCTCATTTGATTGTTTATGTTAACATTCTTATATGCTTCATTTGATAATAAGATGTGTTATGAAATTCAATGTGTATATAGATTTTATATTATTAATTCTTCACCATTTACTTTACTATAAATTATATTCATACATCTCTAAACTTAGTTGTTTTAGTCTCATATCTATTTGATTGGATGATGGTATTTCATGCTAAAATTATGCATATTTGATATATGAGAGTTTATACCTCAATATTTTGGTGAAACATATTAAAATTGAAAAGTTTTGATAAAACTCAAATAATAAAATTGGTTACTACTAATAAGATATCTAATGCTTAAACATAGTATCATATTATTAGTAAATTATTGTATGACAATTGGGGAAGATCATATTTTCAATATTGGAGATGTATAATAATGAATTGCATATAAATATTTATGTTTTTTTCACCAACTTTGTAATCAAAGTAGTGAACATGTTTGCCTAAAATATGATATGATTGTTTTAAAGGTGTTTTACCATAGAAAACTTTATGTCATATTTTTATGTATATGGTTAATGGGATGCTTACCATACTATGCTATCATGAATCTATTTTTGGATATGTGTTTAAGTTTTATGTGGGTGTATAACACTAAAAATTTAAGCATATTATAGTTTATGTGTGTTTTATCTAAGAGAAAGTCCTCAATGGTGATATAGATCTATAGTTCTAACCCGTAGAGGAATTAGTGGTAGATATATTCACAAAGCCACTTGGTGGTACCATTTTTTGGTTATTTTATGCAATTTTAGGCCTCTAGGAGTTGCCATTAAGGGGGAGTGTGCATGATAATGCCACTTCCTAACATCCATGTGTTTTTTCTCCTTCTCTATACTTTTTATTATTATAAAGCATTGTAAACTTCATGTAAAAGTTTTTTAATTTAAACAAACTTCATGTGGAAGTTTTAATTTTGTACCCTAATACATTAAAATCATACTTTGTAATGAAGGTCCTTATGTTATACAAGGATCCAAATATTCATAATGATTATTCATGACAAATTGTGAGATGTAGTCTCACAATGATGTTAGCTTAAACTTACTTTCAAGTAGTTTATGAATTATAATTCTTTTTGTTTAAAAATTTGATGTTTTGAATGATGAATTTTTTTAAATACTTTAATTTTTTACATATTCTAATTATTTTTTAAGGTGACTATGGTATTTATCCCCACTTAGCATTAAGGGGGAGTGTTAGAACATTTAATGTCTAAGTGATGAAATTATAAGACCCTTAGTATATTTTAAGTAATTAAATAATAATAATTTATTATATATTAATATGGGTTAACAACCACATGTAAATAAATAATAAAACATACATTATTTATTACTTATCGATAAAAATAGAACATATTTATTTTATTTATTACTATCGATAATTTAAAATGTTCTTTGGATGGTTGGATTGATTATTTAAAATAGTCACATCCCTTCACATTTCACTATAAATAGGGTTTTACTCTTATTGTGAATGTGTGTCGAAATATTATATTATGAATCATGAATTATGCATTAACAAAGAGTTTTATGAAGGCTATTGAAGAAAGGAGAAGGCAAAAGAATTTATATTGAAGGTTATTATTGTTTCTCAATCATTGAATATCACTTGTGGGTTTTTAACCTCCTAAAGGTTTTCCCACTTTAAAGAATTTTGTTATGTGTAAAATGATATATGATTTTATTATGTTTTGAAATAAATATCTCTCCTAGATCCTATACACTATATTATTTTAAAAATTTCAAATAGTTGGTGCCTAGTTAGATGATAGTGTGACAAGTATGTCACAGGGAATGACAGGTTCATAACATCTATTTGGGTCGATATAGAGGTTTTGTTCTATCTCAAATCCATGACATACAAGAGGTGATAGGTGACCAATAATATGGTACCACTATGAGTGATTAAATGTGTTGATTTTATTACTTTCATATACTTGGAGATATAAAGATACATGTTAGATGATATATATATATATATATATATATATATAATTTTGGTTTTAATTTTATATATGCCACAATAGAGGAGGCATGATGGGGAACCATGGTAGAGGATGCACATCATGGTATTTTATATGACATGCTTCCACAATGTAATACTATTATGATGGAAGATACATTGGTACTTTTATGTAAGGCATATGCAAGTTAGTTTAAATTAGTTGGGGATTCTACCTAAGAGTTATGTATATATTCACAATATGAGGCATGGGATGCATTACCTCTAGGATTTAAACAGGGTGAGGTATATGAATAGAAGTCACTCTCTTAGGATAGGGCCACAATTCTAACTACAATTATACATATAGTGATATTGCAGGATTAGGTGGAAACTTTTTAGGGGTAGATCTAGGGGCTAGAGTCATAAAAATGGTCTCTTTAATGTATTTAATATAGAGGCTAGCATGGGTATAATTTTATGGGTAATGTATCAAACCTTCCACTAAATGCATAGTGTGGACCTCAATTATAGAGCTGATTTTTTATTCTATTATATCATTTTGTTTCATGACATATAAAGTGATGATCCATTTATATATAGATGTATTTTTTTTGAATGACTCATTTTATTTATGTATTTTCTTTTTAGCATGTGTATATGATTTATTATCCTATGGTAAAAATATTGTGATGTATATTGTATTATTTATTATATTCTAGCAAATGTGAGAAAATGAATAGTCAAAGAGAATGGAAATAATGTAAGCTGAGAAAGTAAAATAGATTTAAAATCCAAAAACAAAAATATTTAAATCATAAAATGAATGTGAAACACACCATACAAGATGAGATATGAAAAAAAAAATACATAAATGAAATATCAACGAATGACAAACTCAAAAAATTATGTAATTCATTAAATGAAATATCAGTGAATGAAAAACTTTGAACAAAGACATATAATAAAATGTGATTTAAAATGTAAGATAAGCATGTGAAATCAAAAATTGGGAAAATAAAAAATGGGAATCTCTAAAGAATTACAACTCAAGATTTCATTCTTGTGCTAGAGTTTATTTTAGGAGAGTATGCCCACCTAAATACATGATGTGAATGTATATTGGATGATGTGATAAGTGATGGTGTAAAGGTGTCTATTTTTTAGGAATTTTCAAAGGTATTACACTATAACTCATAAAAATAAAGATAAAAGGCCTAAGGAGAAAATGTGATCAAGGATGTGATAAGGTAAAATCACTACCCATCAAGGTAAATATCATGTATAATATAATGTGATGAAATAGTGTTATGTTCCATGTAGGTGATGTTGAAATCCATAGTATAAGTGAGACACATGAAACAAGTGAGTTGGTGTTAATAAATTATGACATAAAGGACCTAGGACATGTTGATGAGTGAACATGAAGCTTGGGATAACAAGTGAATTACATATATCATTCTATGAATTATATATGCATGAAAATTAAAATGTTTAGTCCTTCCCACAATGTTATCTTTGATCCTCACAACCCCTTACATAATTATCTATCTACTATGAATATTGGGTACATATGTGAGAAACTAGGTGGTACTATAAGTATATGATATAATGAGACCTCTTACCCTAGTTTATTGGCCTACCACAATCCAATGGACCTTATCTCTATCATGAGACCTACTATGGAGTTTGAAATATGACTAGAATAGGATATGTGCTAAATAAAATTCATTTTTTTTTGTTTGACCTAAATTTTAAGATTATATTTTTCATTTTGATCATTCCCTTTTTATTTGATGATATGAATTTTAACATTTGTGGATTTTTATATTCCTCCTCCATATGGATTCAAAAACTAAAAAATGAGTGAAATAGGCAATGAACACAAAATATCTTACACTTGGCCACTAGAATAGAGGACCTAAAGACCACAGTGTCTAAAGACTCCTAGACATGCTCATAAGTAGGTGTGAAATCTCAAAACTGACCTATGTATGCCTTAAGTGAAAATAAATAAGGGGAAGATAGGGATCATGAAATATTTGTTCATGTCATAATTGATATAATGATTTTTATGCTTTTATATGATCACAAGGAGGTAAAATAGTATATGAAAAAGATGAGATTATGATATTATAGCCATGTCACTAGGAAGCTATATTAACCTATAGTAGATCCAAAACCAACACCAATTGAAGTATTAATCATCCCAAAATAAGGGAAATAGAAATTGGCATCCCAAAGATAAGGGGAATATAAGTGGTCACCAAATAATCATAAAGAGACAAAAATCAAAGAATGAAAAATCATAATGCATTACCTAATTTTTAATATAGACATAAAGTCTAAAATTAAGTTACATAATTTCATTTTAATGGTTCTTCATGCTTATATAATAATCTAAATCAATGCATGGATTTTTTAAAACCCAAGAAAACTATACAAGTTTGAAGAAGAGGTCATATCTCCATCTACTTGGTAGATTGTGTTTTCAAATTTATTCAATTTTTCATCAATATTGTACACTTGGAAGACTTAGACCTTGGTTGCTCTTCTTAGTTATTTACCTTTATTGCTTCCACAAATCTCACATTTGCTCTCTTTTTTGCCCCTTGGTCTATATCTCTTAGTCCAACCAATATTATATTGATGACATAGACCTTATATATTGCCCATAATGCTTCAAATATATTTATCTTTCATTTTTTTTGTTTGACCTAAATTTTAAGATTATATTTTTCATTTTGATCATTCCCTTTTTATTTTATGATATGAATTTTAACATTTGTGGATTTTTATATTCCTCCTCCATATGGATTCAAAAAATAAAAAATGAGTGAAATAGGCAATGAACACAAAATATCTTACACTTGGCCACCAGAATAGAGGACCTAAAGACCACAGTGTCTAAAGACTCCTAGACGTGCTCATAATTAGGTGTGAAATCTCAAAACTGACCTATGTGTGCCTTAAGTGAAAATAAATAGGGGGAAGATAGGGATCATGAAATATTTGTTCATTTCATAATTGATATAATGATTTTTATGCTTTTATATGATCACAAGGAGGTAAAATAGTATATGAAAAAGATGAGATTATGATATTATAGCCATGTCACTAGGAAGCTATATTAACCTATAGTAGATCCAAAACCAACACCAATTGAAGTATTAATCATCCCAAAATAAGGGGAATATAAATTGACATCCCAAAGATAAGGGGAATATAAGTGGTCACCAAATAATCATAAAGAGACAAAAATCAAAGAATGAAAAATCATAATGCATTACCTAATTTTAATATAGACATAAAGTCTAAAATTAAGTTACATAATTTCATTCTAATGGTTCTTCATGGTTATATAATAATCTAAATCAATGCATGGATTTTTTAAAACCCAAGAAAACTATACAAGTTTGAAGAAGAGGTCATATCTCCATCTACTTGGTAGATTGTGTTTTCAAATTTATTCAGTTTTTCATCAATATTGTACACTTGGAAGACTTAGACCTTGGTTGCTCTTCTCAAGTATTTACCTTTCATGCTTCCAAAAATCTCACATTTGCTCTATTTTGTGCCCCTTGGTCTATATCTCTTAGTCCAACTAGTATTATATTGATGACATAGACCTTATATCTTGCCCATAATGCTTCAAATATATTTATCTTTCATTTATTTATTTTTTTGACCTAAATTTTAAGATTATATTTTTCATTTTGATCATTCCCTTTTTATTTTATGATATGAATTTTAACATTTGTGGATTTTTATATTCCTCCTCCATATGGATTCAAAAAATAAAAAATGAGTGAAATAGGTAATGAACACAAAATATCTTACACTTGGCCACTAGAATAGAGGACCTAAAGACCACAGTGTCTAAAGACTCCTAGACGTGCTCATAAGTAGGTGTGAAATCTCAAAACTAACCTATGTGTCCCTTAAGTGAAAATAAATAGGGGGAAGATAGGGATCATGAAATATTTGTTCATGTCAAAATTGATATAATGATTTTTATGCTTTTATATGATCACAAGGAGGTAAAATAGTATATGAAAAAGATGAGATTATGATATTATAGCCATGTCACTAGGAAGCTATATTAACCTATAGTAGATCCAAAACCAACACCAATTGAAGTATTAATCATCCCAAAATAAGGGGAATAGAAATTGGCATCCCAAAGATAAGGGGAATATAAGTGGTCACCAAATAATCATAAAGAGACAAAAATCAAAAAATGAAAAATCATAATGCATTACCTAATTTTTAATATAGACATAAAGTCTAAAATTAAGTACCAAAGGATCGATAATGAAAAAATTGTGTTAAAAAGATATCACAAATGTAAATTAAATGTTGAAAATTAAAGTTTTGAAATGAAAGAGAACCATAATCTAATAAAAATATATACAACATGAAATCACAAATGCCACAATGAAATGTAAATGTCAAATCTCATCAAATGTAAATATAAAGAATCATATGATATGACATAGATGTGCTTTAAAATATTAATATTTATATACATAAATCATTAATAATATCATATAAGTCTTGTTGTAGCTAAAATATAGCTCTAATAATAGTCTAATTTAACTTCACAGAGAGTCAGACAAGAACTACCTAGCTCATGAGCTTTATGGAAAAATTATGATTATTATAATGATGAGAAGGCATGGTGCCTCATATGAAGGATAATCAAAGAGAGGAAGTTTTACTAGTTTATGGATGATATCATCTAATTTAAAATAAGGTGTAGGTCAAGGATAAAGGTGAGCCTTCATTCAATAATGACCATATGAACATTACTAAGAAGGTAGAGAGATAAGCCTTATAAAATCATAGAAATATTACTAGAGTACTCTAGACCTATCTGTATGGTGTGAAACACACTGATTCCAAATAAATAAACTTAACCAAGCTTGGGGATATGTTCTAGAGATATTTTAGGAAGTGGTATATTTTGGTCACTATAAATTTGGGTTACTTGAGAGCTAAATGCATCAATGTAATATCAAAGAGCTTGATAGTAGGTTAAAATATGCATAGTCAGGCCATGAAAGTAAAAATATAACCTATGATTATTTAATTATGATTTTAAACTATTTATGGTAGGAATTGAGCCTTGTGGCTGCTATTTTTCAATGAATCTATGGTAGGATTGATAATCTTTGTCCTAATGACCTACTTGTACTATGGATCATCATCCCATCGTCTAGGTGGGGAATCATTTTGGGACCTAGTTGGGGCCTCATTAAATATATATTCATCATAAAAGCATAAAATATCAGGTTAATAACTAGGTGTTATAGCTATGTCTATAAGATGTTGCCTTGTTACAAATTAGAGTAGTATGGATGACATATTGGGAGGAACGATGATTGAAAGATCAAAATATCTACCGAATAAATATGGTCCTATCATAGTAAAATCAAGGACCATAATCCAAAGAGCATCATAGTCTAGTATAATAGTATGTTACAAAAATAGTACCTACTCCATCTCATACCTTGTAACTTCAATCAAAGAATAAATAATGTTAGGTTTAGTATAAGGAGAAGTAATTACATTAACTAGTTGGATACTATGTAAATGTAAAGTATAAATAATGTTGTAAGGAAGATCGATAATAAAATATTTCCACATCCTTGGCTTGGGCATAACTAGCTAAGAAAAAATCATCTAGGGAATATTCATCATGTTAATAAGGTGTGTGGAGATCAATATTGAAGGCATCAATCACTATATCATTCAAATAGGAGTGGGGAGCGAATGTTTTAAGGGAGTTCAAGGCCTAATGGTAATAGTTTATTAAAAAATTGGTCACATTGGTTAACTTTATCATCTAATTTTCTAGAAGGGTTAAGGCTCATCCATTGCTATAAATACAAGGCTCATTTCAATATGATAGAGAGAAACATTCATTTTTGCATCATCATAGTTCAAAATTCTATTAAATTTGCATTTGAAGAAGCCATTTCTTAGGTTTTGCCTTATAAGGAAGATATCTTGTATTGTGGGGAGTCTTGGATGTAAAGTAGGAGTATTTTATCCTAGACATGATTTACATAATGTAATCCCTAAAAATCCACAATAACCTCTTGCAAGGTAACATTGGCCAAGGGAGAGATTGCAACTCGATAAGTTTTCCTAGAGGTAAGTATTCCTAACTCTTGCTATTTCATTTGATAGATAGATATTATATAACATTTGTTGAATGTGTGACTTCTTTCTTAGATTAAATCTATGGTTAAACTTAGTATATATATAAGGTCTTATTTGCTTGCCATCTTCCAATTTAGGTGATTTAGGACCTAATTTACCTAACATGATCCCATGATTTTTTTATTTGTATAACCATACCCCTTTTTGACATAAGATTTGGTGAGTACTAGATTAGTTTTATTTTATGCACTTAGGCATAGATAAGGTTATTGTAGAGTATCATTTTCCAAGAGGCTTTGCAATCCTCTTGTTATAAATGGTAAAAGGAAAGGATAATTTGAATAATTTATTATTATTTTTAAAATAAAATATATACATGTGTCAAGAATAAGGAGTTGAATTGTCAAATAAAAGGAAGAGTTAAATGAGAAGTTGAAGAGCCTATTTAGGCAAGTGTGTGAAGAATGATAAAGAAGGCCATTTTTATGAATAAAATATAGCTTTTATGGTCTCATCTACTTTATCATGGTTCTTATTTATTGTTATTTTCTATAATTTGGGTTATCCATTGCTTGTATGTGTTATTATTCTTATTGTTAAACTTAAAGTCAACAATGGTATGGCTATATTATTATTTAAACCTAGGAGAATTGATATGCCCAAGATTCCCATTGTATTTTTGCATGAAATTGCATATAAAAACCCTAGTTCTAATGTTATAGGTTAATAATAATGTGGGTTATTATTTTAAAACATTGGTTGGTTTAATTTCATCATTGCCAGTTTTTATAATAAAACATATACTAAAAATACCAACATTAATGCTTTACAACATGAGGAGAGCACATCCATGGAAGAACTTTTTTGCATTTGAATTGGACTCCATAAATTTAAAATTATCATTTGTGCTCTATGTAGATTTTATTTTAAAAAATTCCATAATTTTGTATTTTATTTTAATAGGTGGATTGGGTATACAAAAGTTGAGGCTATGGATTGATATAGTTGATCATAAGGCAAAAAATGACGTGGCTAATAATTTTATTAGTCAATTCTACCTATAGGGAAGAGTTTGGTGGGTTGAAAGGCAAATGGTATATGGTAAATCTATTAGAAATATTCCCATGGTTGTACTTTTTTTTTTGGGCAAGAGAGAGTTATTAGTCTTTTTGCTCAATAACTGGTTGAACCAAAGAATAAAATTTTGTTAGGAGGTTAAATATTTGGGCTAGACTATGGAACCTCCTAGTTTTACTAGTCTAATTCTTAAGTCATCATATTTTAGTATGCATCATTGAGGATTGAGTCTAATTTTTAATGTTATTTTTAAACTATGATTAATCAAGTTATTAAGTAGTATTGTCACTATTATCCATAATTTTATTCATGTATTCAAAATATCCGTGTAGGGGCTAGTCTTGGATATAAGGATGAATGAACAAAATGATAATACTTTTTAATAATGTTTGTAGTGTGAATTTAGGCTATATTTGTCTATTTTAAGCTAGATGAAGCATTTTATCAATGGGAATAGTTGATGAGATAAATGAGTTAGAAAATATCAAGGATGCAACATGTTTATTCTCATATGTTGTTGCATGGTAAATGCAAAGTTGATAGGATGGTGTTTCAAGTGGCAGTGTTACTATATAGATGGCTCAAATCAAGTGTATTTTATGATCACTTGATAAAATCCACTTGTTGGATATTGATTTTATCTAATTGCATCCTTGATAACATCCACCTACTTAAACCTCTTGGTTTATAGTTTGTGATTTGCATCATAATACCTTGGATAGGACAAGGTTTTCCTCACAAACATCCCTTCAAATTTTCTCACCATACCATCTTATTATCATGTTATTCAGATCATTAGGTGTTTTGTTTTATTCCATTATATTTTAGATAAATCACTAAATTTGAGTCGACATTATTTAGAGATTTTGATTTTCATTTATCCATCATGTTCTTGTTTGATTTTTATGGGCTTCACTTATATTATACAAGAAATTTTACATGTTTACATGTTTCTCTTTGTTTTTGACTTGACATACATGTATTACATATTGACTTACATTTAATTTTTAATCATTTATTTTTTCTTCTTGATTCTTTTAACATGTTGGTCTTACATTTTGATTTACATTCTCATTTTTCAGTCATTTATGTTTTTTTAGTGTCTTGATTTGACATGATTCTCTTAAATGAGCTTACATTCATTTACTTCCTTATCATTCATTTAATTAAATATATTTATCACATTGATATTTCAATTATAATTTTTTATGTGTTTTAATTTATTATACATTCATTTGTCATTACATGCTTGGTATTTTGGTTCTAACCTAGCCCTAATAATCTTGGCTTGCCAATTTTATGAGAAAATTAATCAACATTGAGAGTTATTCATTGATATTTTGACCATTCTATGTATGCATTCATTATTTATATTTTTAGTCGAGTAACCCTAGGATTTCTCAAATGTAGTTATTCCACCCTCCATAATTGATACTATGATATTTCCACATAGTCATTTAGCAAAAAGGTAATTCAATATATGTATATGGTAATTTTAATTACTTTCATTTAATTTTAACATTTATTTCTATACTTTATTTGAGTTATCTTAGTTGTTATGTTTATAGGTTATTTCCTAGAGCACCATCCCATGTTACACTATTGTGAAACATGATGAGCTTCAATTAGGACATATTTATACATATAATATTTTTTAAAACTTTATCATTTATTGATGTTTTATCTCTTGTAAGAACCTATAAATTTTAAATATATCTAAGTTCACACCTTAAAGGGTAAAATAGGAAAGGGGCGGGCATATCATTGGTATTTTAAAATATTGTTTACCAACTCTATAATTACCTAAACCCATTACAAATCGTACTTATCCAACTCCCTAGATAATCCAAACCTTGTTTACATGTTTTCATAGAAACATATCTATTTAAATAACCCATAAATAAGCAAACACCCTATTTTTATACTAAGTTAGTTAAGTCTACCCTATTATAAATTATTGATATCATCTTATGTAACTAAGTCAACCTGTATAACTTAGTTTGAGGCGTAATGATAATGCATTCCAAAAAACTAGGTCATGCTAGCTGACATTGTTAACTAAATTTATAAAAGGGTTAAGGCTCATTCATTTTTATAAATACAAGGATCATTTCAATCCAATAGAGAGAAACATTAATTTTTTCATCATGACATTTTGTAATTTTGCATTTGAAGGACTCATTATTTAGGGAATACCTTGGAGGGAAGATAATGCATCTTGTGGGAAGTCTTGAATGTAAAGTATGAGTCTTTTATCTTATAACTAATTTATATAGTGTGATCCTTAAAAATACAAAAAAAACTTACTACTAAGCACTATTGGCCAAGGGAGATATTAATACCCAATAGGTTTGCCCAAAGGTAAGTATTCTTAACTATTGCTATTTAATTTGATATAGAGATAGTGTATAAGTAAAATGTGTTGAATATATAACTCCTTTCTCATATTATCTCCATACTTAAAATTGGTACAAATATAGGGTTTATTTGATTTCCATATTCCACTTTGGATAATCTATGCCCCAATTTACATACCATGATCTAGGCCCCCATTTTCATCATTTGTATACGAGTGAGGGTAAATCAAAACTCCAAAAAAATTAGAGGTAGGAGATTAGTATTGGAGATTTATAAATGATGTGATCCGGACAACAATTCAGATGACGATTCGGGTGATGGGTCTACCCCAATTGATGGCGGAACTTCTGGGAGCCATAACTTTTGTACCATAGCTCTAATTGACTCACCATTTGAACCGTTGGAAAGCTAATAATGAGGGGAACATCATGAGATGGCATGATTTGCTTGATGAAGTTTTACCCCATAATACCCAATGGAAGTGTCCCAAATTTCAATTTTAGTAGTGCAGTCTAAAAATAGTAAGTTTTTAAAAATAGTAATTCCTTGAATTTTGTATTGTTGTAAATCGTGGAAGTCGAACCAATTCATCTCCCTTGAGATTGGTGAACTTACACATCCTCCCCACACCTTAAAAACGTGTATAAATGAAGATGTAACCCAAAATGGAAATCAGACATCTCTTCTCAAAGATAAGCATATGTTTGGGTCTGCAATTTTGATAAATAAAACATCTCTTTTAAGAGATAGCATTATTTGAATTATGTTGTTCTTATTTATGAATTATCTTTAAACCAAAGCTTTCGAGTTTTGGATCATGATGTCGTGTTGATTTCATAGAAGTGTCTTAGTGAGTGGATGAAGGGCCTTGATAGCCTAAGTGACAATGACAAAGTGTGCAATAGGCTTATCCTAATATGCTTAAAGTAGGCTTGGTTGATCTTTAGAGTTTGACTATTTAGTGAGGATTAAGGATGAGTTTGAAGTATTGAGAATGTAAAAGGGGTCCTATAAGAGTTTTTATATGTTTTGAGTTCTTATGTGCAAGAGTGGATTTCATTTGGTTGATCATTGTTTTCATCTATATATTTTGGGTCTAGTGGTAGAAAATTTGAGTGGGTAGTTTTCTAACATCACCATTAACATGTGTGGATGAGTTAAGGAGAGTTGGTCATATAGTTGTGATCACATTTGTGCCTAGTTTTTATGTGATAAATTTTAGGTCATGTGATGAATAAAAAAAAAAGATATACAAGTGCAAAGTTGGTCTCCCATGTAGTTTGACAGTGTTTTCCCATATCCAAATTTGCTTGTGGCAAGAAAAGATGAGTAAGCATTTTAATGTAGTCATATTTCATGTGTGGTAGTTTCAAAACACATTGATCATATGGGTTTTTTATGTTTTGTGCCTAGTTTATATTCATTAAGTTTCATGTCATGCAATGAAGTGCATCAAAAGATATGCATGTGCAAAGTTGGCCTTCCAAGCAGTTCTAGGTATAGTTGGCTTTATGGTAAAAAAATTGAGTGAGCAGATTAATGAAATTATATCTTGCACACACAAAGGTTCTATGAGAAAATTGATATATGTTTTTATTCCCCTATGAACCAATATCATATGGTTAAGATTTGAGAACATGCATTTGATCATAGTAAAAGATATATCTATCCAAAGTTGGCCTTCTAAACATATTGAAATGGACCCCGTACTTTGTCAATTTTGCACAAGGTAAAGTTTAATAAAACTCTTAAGGACATCAACAAAACATGTTTGATCCAGTATTTTAGGAAGTAGTGATATGTTAAGAAGTGTTTGAGGTTTATAACTAAGCAAAGGTAAAGGATAGGGATCTAACAATTTGCATTTAATCATGTTATTGAGATCAATGATATGAGTGGAGTCAAAGTGGTCAACCTATTCAAAGTTTAACATCATTAAAGACTAAGCTCATTAAAATAATATTGATGGTGCATTATTTATATAAGATGTGAGGACATGAGATGATATCACAGCATCTGAGGTTTAACTGTGACTGTTGGCATTGAATATTTGAATTTTTCAAAGGGAAAACTAGTGCTCTATATTTTGTCTATAACTTTTGATCCAAGATGAATTCGAATGCAATATAAAAATAAAAGTTTAATAGGACTAAATGTTTCATCTATTTAACCTAGTTAAAAGGTTTGAATTTATGTACATTAAAATATATTGAGCTCAAAAGTTGACTATGTGGTTGACTATGTTCTGTGAGTAACCCAAAAAGGATATTTGTGCTTGTTTTGATGACGTTTAGATGTTTTATGATGTCTTAGCTATTGGAAATAATTGTGGATTTATTTTGTATGATTTATATGGTCTTTTTATTTTTGACCAATTGATATTCTATATGAATAAAGGCTCATAATTTTACTGTGTGTTTTTTATGATGTTTATGTGCACTAGGTCAGTGTTTAAGCAGATTAATCATATTCAAAGGTGAGAAGAGTTGATTTTGATCATTTTAGTAAGTTGAAGGGCTCATTTGGAATGGGAATATGCATTTGTGAGTTGTCTTATGTTCTATTTTTTATCGATGAAGTGTTAAATGTGTGAATAGGTCTCCATGAAACTTATAAGAGCTACAAAGGCTGATTTGAAAGGTGTAACTGCTTAAGAGTGAACCATAGATGTTATGGCTGACCTATGAAGACTTTATAGAGATGTGAATTCATATAATATATTATTTAAGCGTTAATTTATGCCTAATATCCAACCAAAATGTTGATAATCATGAAGTATCTATAAATATTGAACCAAATGAGATGGTTTCTAGACGTGTGCAAAGATTATGTGAGGGTAGTAAAGCTAAGAAAAGGAGAGAACCTTTGAAAGAGAAGTAATAGGTCATTTAGGATCATCAAAGAGTGAATATGATTAGTCATGATTATTTTATTAAGTTGGTATAAGAGGACATACAAGTCATTGGACGTAATAAGCTTAGAGGAGGCAAAATGAGCAGGTAGCCGTAGATGCTATTTGAAAGAGTGTGTATTGTGTGCAAAGATGATGAGAGATTTGTGAGAATTGAAGCAAAGAAGAGAGGAGAGATAATGTTCCAAGTGGATGGGTTGATGAGTAAATTAGATTGGGGACTATGTGTATGACATGTAGGTCATATATTTGATGTCCAAATAGTACACCTATAGGTTGAGGATGATTGAAGGATAGATGATATCTATGTGATCTTGGTGGTTGATCTGAGAGCAAGATCAAAGTGTGGATTATGTGTATGACCATCTAGTCATGTTGTTAGTATGCTGATATATTTGTTATTGAGAACTATAGAGTGATCTAGAAAGTGGATTTGGATGTATTCAGAAGGTCCTACAGTTAGTATGAGTGAAGGGTTAAAGATGGTGTTAGTTGGGATATGTAGTGAGTCCTAATTGATCTTTGTGTGTTGGTTCAATTATGTGATGTGTTTTGTCCAATAGGAAGATTTAAGTGAAAGAGTGAAGGTGAAAAGTGATAATCATAGGTCCATCATTAGGTGTTAAAGACATCAGTTCAAAGGTGGATATTTTCATAGGTGTTGTTGTGGCTACTCAACATCTAGGGGGTTATATCCTCCTTGTAAGGTGAAACTTACTAAAGGTATAGTTATTGTGGTTTCTCAGCTAGATAGGTGTAGTATCTCCTTGTGGGATTGTAGCCTCATTAAAATAAGCGAGGGTAGTTCTTTGTGAGATAATTTTTTTAAAGAATGAGCATGAACAACTTATAGAAAATTTGAACAAACTAAGAAAGGAGCATGAAAATTTTGAGCAAATCAAGGAGAATACAAGCTCTGAAAGCAATACAAGGTCTTTTAGACAAACAAATGCTTCAAGGTATGATAGTTTATTTCATGGTCATTGTTATACATGTAATAAGTATGGTCATAGAGCTAAGGACTATAGAAGGAAGTCAATCAAGTATGGACATTCATGGAGCTATGATAGAAGGATTTTTTGGTTAAATATTGATCATAGTTCAAATATATTAAAAGATATGAATGATGTTATTTGTTTCAGTTGTCGTAATAGTGGGCATGTTACTAGATACTATAAAGGTCTTTAAGGTATGTAAAAAGATATAGATATCCTATAAGGTCTGAGAAAGGATAATCTTAGGTATGGAAACCAAAGGCAATCATTACCAATTCTTCTAGTCATAAGGATGATAAGAAAGTTTCTCTAGAAGGCTATGTTGTAAATCAGGATAAGCTCAAGGATCAAACAAATAAGATGGTTGTAGAAGATGAGAAGATTCAAAATATGGTATGAAGACCTAAGGTAGTAAAGTCTAAGAAGATTAACCTTATTGATTTCATGAATAATCTTGATAGATTTTTTGCCAAAGTGGAAAAAGGATAAAAATGAAGGAAAGTCAAGGGTTTATGTTGATAGCATTTGTTGATAAATCTGAAGCAAAGCATCTATTCAAAATCAATTGAATAATGATGCAAGACTACAAGATAGAAAAGGGTATGGAGATATGGGAATATTAAGATTTTTGGGACTTTTAGTATCTCCGTGTCAAGGGAGGGTGTCTCTATCTAGGCTTCAAGGATACACTTGTTAGCAAGAGGAAGCATGGTCAATACCAATTAATATTTGGTTGATGTTGTATAAAAATAAAGGTCATGAGAAGATGTGTTGGATTATTGTTAAAGGACATAAATAATTCCAATGATTTTAAGGATGATCTAGTTGGTCAAAGTGGTGAATAAAGAAGTTGTGTATATAAGGTTTGCAAGCAGGATATGGATATTTCCAAGTGTGGAAGTAAGTGTGCTTGCTCTAAATCAAAAATGTCAATTAGTATAGAGTTAATTAGGAGATTTATAAGCTTAGTGATCAGTTTATTAGGTCCAAGGAGTAAAGAAGTTCAATTTTAGATTGGTGCATGTTAAGATGGGAGAAGTGTTGTGATGAAAAGTGTCTGCAAGGTTAGAATGGGTGTTTCTATGTGGAATAATAAGATTGATGAAATGTCAAGAAGATTTTGGTGGTCAAAAATGTCTGTGAACTTCTTTGTGATGTGCTCTAGGTGTTTTTATGGTCTGAAGGTATGTTGAAGTCAAAATGGATATTTTTTAGTACTCTTGGTTTTCTCAATTTTGGCTTAAAAGCAACCAGGCCTAAAATGGGTTATAGGATGTATGGGTTCCCAAAGGTTTAC
Organism: Torreya grandis; assembly: GCA_037957365.1. Classification (NCBI taxonomy): domain Eukaryota; kingdom Viridiplantae; phylum Streptophyta; class Pinopsida; order Cupressales; family Taxaceae; genus Torreya; species Torreya grandis. The sequence continues at coordinate 600,918 of JARHVA010002873.1, forward strand.
AGTCTCAAATCTTGGTCTAGAAGTGTGTAATGGGTATCTCCAAATGTGAAAGAATTTTTAGAGGTGTGCATTGACCAAAAGGAGGTTTATTGACCTTGTTTGTTTTGAGTTTTGAGTGTTTTGGGCTATGTTAGAAAAGTGGTTTGCCTTATGAGTTGAAGTCTAAGGCTTATTAATAGGCTAAATGGGTCAAATGGGTTGTTAAATCAAGATTCATAGAGATTTTAAGGTTTTTAGTTTTCAATTTATTCATGTTTTTATTAATATGGAGGCTTAATTAGAAATTGTGTTTATGAATAAAGTATATAAAAGTGTATGAGCAAGGTGTTAAAAATTGGTTTTCTTGAAGGGAAATATGAGAATGATCTAGATATGAAGTTTTAGGTGTTGAAGATGTGTCTAATGAAAGTTGCGGGATCTGCAAGTTCTAAGTAGGGTTATAAGGAGTCTAGATAGGCCTAGTATGAAGATTTGATGTTTTTACTCAGTATATCCAAAAGAGAAAGGTATTTATGTTTCAAGGAGAGTTATCAAGTTGTTTTAGAGCATGTTTTCTAAATTTTTTAGTGGCATGAAGTACTATTAGTGATCCTTGAGGTAGCTTGAGAGAGAAGGCTAGTAAGCATGTGTAGTGGTTCTTCTTAGTGTGTGGAGATATGAAGATGCTCAAAAGGTGAAATGACTCAGATATCTTAGGTAAATTCCATCTCATATGTTTATTGGTGAGTTCCATCAAAATTTCAATGTTTTGTATTTTATTTCTTCATTGGTTGTAGTGCTTGGTTAAAGAGTGTTGGCATGTAGGAAGAGGATGTTGTCCAGGCAAGAAGAGGTAGGATCAAGGTAAAGGGGAGTTTATACTATATTTATAAGATGGTATTATCATATTGGTAGTTTTTTCAATACCTTAGGATCATTTGGTGCCCATTTTGTCATTCTATCCAAGGGGGAGAAAGTTCTTATTATGGGATTACTTAAAGAAAGAGAAGAAAGGCGAGTTGTATATTGATTTATGGTGGTTTTTTACATCAATGAAAAAGGAGAAGCTTTTTAGAGATTTATCAATGATGTCATAGTTATGTCAAGGAGGTGTCTTTGTGAGTGGATGAAGTGATTTTTTAGCCTAAGTGACAATGACAAAGTGTGCAATGTGCTTATCTTAGTATGCTTAAAGTAGGCTTGGTTGATCTTTAGAGTTTGACAATTTAGAGATGATTAGGGATGAGTTTGAATTATTGAGAATGTGAAAGGGGTGTTATAAGAGATTTTATATTCTATGATTTCTTGTGTGCATGAGTGTATTTCATCTGGTTGATCGTTGTTTTCATCTAGATAATTTGGGTCTAGTGGCAAAAAATCTAAGTAGGTCATTTGCTAACATCACCATTGACACATGTGTATGAGTCAAGGGGAGTTGGTCATATGGTTTTGATAAAAAAAAATCTTAGTTGATAATATATAAATTTTAGGTCATGAAATTAATCATAAAATAAGATATGAAAGTGCAAAGTTGGGCTTCCAGGTAGTTTGATAGTGTTTTCCCATACTTAGCCAAATTTGCTTATGGCAAGAAAAGCTGAGTAGGCATTTTGATGTAGTCATATTTTTTACATGTAGTAGTTTAATAATTATTTGATCATACAGGTTTGTTTAATTTTTTTCCTAGTTATTATTTTCTAGGTTTCATGTCATGATATTAAGTTCATCAAAATATATGCATGTGCAAAGTTGGTCTTCTAGGTAGTTCTAGGTATAGTTGGCTCTATGGCAGAAAAATCTGAGTGAGTAGATTAATGGAATTATATATTGCACACACAAAGGTTCCAAGAGCATATTCTTATATGGTTAGATTCACCTATGAATAGATATCATATGGTTTAAATTTTAGAACATGTGTTTGATCACAACACAAGATATATCTATCCAAATTTGTCCTTTCAAGCATATTGAAATGGTCCCCATAGTCAATTTTGCACAAGGTAAAGTTTGATCAAACTCTTGAGGAGATAGATGAAGCATTTTTTCTATAAAATGTTAGGAATTAGTGGGATGGTAAGAATTATTTGAGGTTTAACATTGAGAAAAGGTAAAGGATAAGGATTTAACGATTTATATTTAATCGTGCGATTGAGATTAACAACATGAGTGGAGTCAAAGTGATTAGCTTGTTCAAAGTTTAACATCATTAAAGACTGATATCCTCAAAATAAGATTAATAGTGAATTATTTAATTAATATTCAAGGACATTAGATGATATCATAGTGTCTAAGGTCTAACTATGAACATTGGTATTTAAATATTTGAATTTTGAAAAGGGAACAACTAGTGCTCTATGTTTTGTCCATAACTTTTGATACAAGATAAATTTAAAGGTGATATAAAAAGAAAAGTTGAATAATATTCCATGTCACATCAATTAAACCTTGTTATAAGGTCTAAATATATGTATAGTCAAAAATATTGAGCTCTAAAGTTGATTATGTGTTTGATTATGTTTTGCAATTAACTTGAGAAGGATATTTGTTCTTGTTTTGATGATGTTTATGTTGGGAAATATGGAAGCACACAATTGATTACCAAGAAACTTAACATGCGAAAATTAACCAGAATACACAAGTAACTAGAATTTAGAAATGACACAGAATATGAGAGACAATACACAACTTGTATTAAAACTCTTCCAGAAGGAAATACAACAAAGAAGATTACCATAGTTATTCTTCCTTACACACCTCTAGGGCTCCCAACCTCTAGGGCATAAACAGTAAATCTTCCCTCAAAGCTCTCTCTCTCTTATAGTCCCAACACACAACTCAAACATAGAGTTGGTGTTCACCTCCAACCAGTTAGTATCCACTACTGCTAGTACTCCAGTGCTCCACGCACTCCACAAGTGCTCCATGCACTCCACAAGTACTCAATGTACTCCAAGTAGATCTCCCATGAACTGCTACAACCTACAACCCAAATGATCTTACTTATGGAAGGAATTACCTTGCCTTCCTCTTTGCTCTCTTTCTGAGTGCACACTATACTCCAAGTAGATCCTGCCTGATCCTACCCCCTATTGTGTTGTTGTCTTCCCTGATCTTGCACACTTGCAAATCAATCTGGTTCTATACACTTGCAAACTTGGATCATGCACACACATACACCTGCAGATCAATGATATTACTTACCATGTAGATCTCCTAATGTAGCCATGCACACTTGCTGACCAAGATCCTACACAACTGAAGAACCCTTCTGATTCTCCAAAACCAGTACCCACACTTGGCACTGCTATGGAACTAGGAGGAACACCCTTGCTCACCTCACACACAGAAGGAGCTAACTTTGCTCAACTCAAACTAGAACACCTTATAATACAGCCTATGAGTCTCTTAAATAGATCTCATGCAAACAATAATTAGACATCTAATTACAATAATTAGATCCACAGCTTCTAGTCTAAATTTGGCTCTTGACATGTAAACACTTGGTTCATTAACTAACTGCCCATAAAACTTGCAGTTCTAAACCACACAGGCGACCGACATTGGTCCTTGTCTGCCTGGAGGTGACCGATGCTGATCGATATTTGACCGACATCGGTTGCTCTTCTATCTAATCATGTCAATGTCGATTGGCCTAACCGATGCCAGTGTCTATGACACTTCAGTAACTCTCTCTGCAACCTCCTCTATTTGCATCAGTGAAGCTTTTAGCTCCACAACCTAACAATCTCCCACTTGGAGATAAACAACTGCACTATACCTGTACCTATACCCCATCTAGTCTATTTCCTAGCTTGTATCCCTCTTCAAGCTCATCCTTGAAGACAAACCACCACAACACCTGTGGTGCACCTCCTATCATCCGAGTACCCTACCACATCTGAACCTACAAACCCATGTAGTGAAGTCTTGACCCTGCATAGCATGAATCTCTACTGTTGATCCCTCTCAAATACCTGAGAACCCACTTCCCTGAATTGGCTCCTAACTCTCTGACAACACCCACTGCTTGGGCAAACTCAGGTCTATACCAGACCTCATGTGATTTCAAACACTGAATTGTCCAGCCCTTAGTGTGCTTTGGTTCTGCATCCTGCATAATGAACCTTGCCAACACCTAATTCACATCAGCTCCCACTAGAGACAAAATCAACCTATGATCTTTCATGTCTCCCATGTCAAAGAATTTTACTGCTCCAAATCCTTCATGGCAAACCATTGAACTAACCTTACCCTTAGCTCAACAAAACCCTATATGTACAAACCTGCTAGCTAGCATACTATCCACATATGGTAACAGGATAATGTCATGACCATCATCCACCTGGTAAGACAAACCATAGTAGTTACCCTAACATTGACTAAAGCCCTGATTTGTCATCCACCTATCAAAACTTGTACCACTGTCCTACAGCTTCCTCAAGACCATATGACCTGGCCTTCCATCTCACATGTCCATTCTCTCTATTCTTTAACTAAGGTATCCATTTGTCTCTGTGCTTTCATACCAGTTAGCAACCCTACCAAATCTCTCATTTGGTTCTACATCATATTCCTACCATGCTCCCACTATTTCCTGGATCCTTCCTGCTCTGTAGTCAGCAACTAGTATAAAGAAGAGGAACAATGAATTTGGGGCTTACTTACCACCTTCAGTCCTCCATATGGGCATTTGAGACTCCTTGACAGCTTGTTGTCCACCCAAAATCCATTACAGTGACTGACCTCAGTCACTACACAGTCTACATCCGACCGATGTTGGTTTCCTTGCACCTATCCTGACTACCAACTCTACCAATGTCAGTGTCCCTATTGCTGATGTCAGTCCTCCTAACCGATGTCAATCTTACCTATTTTTGACATTGGTCCTCCTGACTGACATCGGTCTTACCCTGCCCGACATCACTGGCTTTGGTTTGCACATGACTGACATTGGCACCTATCTGTTTCGATGTCAGTTCCCCTTAACTGACACTAGTACCTGTGTTTCCCTATGAGTGATGACTTTTTACCTGTGAGCTCCTTTAAATCAAAACCCATGTCCAAACTACCCTGCTCAAAAGTATCCAGCCCCATCCACTGAACTCTATCTGTCATCTCCTCCAAGAACACCAAGGCTTTCCAGTTCTTAAGCTTGTCAAACACATCTAACTTCCTCTTAAGAACATGCATCTCCTTCTTGCTCATGTGACCAAGCCTACAAAGCCATGTCTCCACAACAAAAGAAGAATTAGTAATATAAGCAAGTAGATAAAGAGTACCTGCTTTCTTACCATGAGCTAATTCAAGTGTATCCGTTGTGAGAGTTCTTGTGCATCTCTCATCACCCAACTTTCCTAAAGAAATTAGCCACATCTCCAAGCCTGGGACCTACATGACCTCCTTCAACACCCATGTGTTGGCTGCCTACAATTTTAGCTTCACTTCCCCTTTGTTAATTCTTTGGCAAGGCACACCAGCCCCTAAATAAATCTTTCCAAAGTCTCCAAAGACCTTACCATGAAAAGATACTCTAATTCAAACTACATGGAAAGAGGCAACAGAATCTATAAAACAAGATTCTACTTTATCCAAGAAACCTCCCAGAGCATCCTGTGCAACAACATCTGCAACATTTGCTTCTTCAGTTCCTTCATGCTAATCTTCCACAAACCAACAATTTTCTTTTCCTTGTTCTTTCTTTCCATAGGACCGTAATTGACCATCTATGCTTTTCAATTCCTCCATTCTTAGCTTACTTTCCTCTACCATTACTCTGCTCCCACTCAATTATAAACCCCTGAGAGTGACCTATAATCAAACACAAAACCTACTCCCTACAACCTTAGCTCTGATACCACTTTGTTGGGAAATACGGAAGCACACAATTGATTACCAAGCAACTTAACATGCAGAAATTAACCAGAATACACAAGTAACTAGAATTCAAAAATAACACAAAATATGATAGACAATACACAACTTGTATTAAAACTCTTCCAGAAGAAAATACAACAAAGAATATTGCCATATTTCTTCTTCCTTACACACCTCTAGGGCTCCCACACCTCTAGGGCATAAACAATAAATCTTCCCTTAAAGCTCTCTCTCTTACGGTCCCAACACACAACTCAAACATAGAGTTGTTGTTCACCTCCAACCAGTCAGTATCCACTACTGCCAGTACTCCAGTGCTCCACACACTCCATAAGTGCTCCACACACTCCAAAAGTACTCAACATACTCCAAGTAGATCTCCCATGAACTACTACAACCTACAACCCAAATGATCTTACTTATGGAAGGAATTACCTTGCCTTCCTCTTTGATCTCTTTCTAAGTACACACTATACTCCAAGTAGATCCTACCTAATCCTGCTCCCTATTGTGTTGTTGTCCTCCCTGATCTTGCACACCTACAAATCAATCTCATTTTGCATACCTGCAAACCTGGATCATGCACACACATACACCTACAGATCAATGATATTACTTACCATGTAGATATCCTAATGTAGCCATGCACACCTATTGACCAAGATCCTACACAACTGAAGAACCCTTCTAATTCTCCAAAACTAGCACCCACACTTGGCACTACTATGGAACTAGGAGGAACACCCTTGCTCACCTCACACACAGAAGGAGCTAACTTTGCTCAACTCAAACTAGAACACCTTATAATACGGCATATGAGTCTCTTAAATAGATCTCATGCAAAAAATAATTAGACATCTAATTACAATAATTAGATCCATAGCTTCTAGTCTAAATTTGGCTCTTGACATGTAAACACTTGGTTCATTAACTAATTGCCCATAAAACTTGCAGTTCTAAACTGCACAAGCAACCGACATCGGTCCCTGTCTGCCTGGAGGTGATCGATGCTGACCGATATCTGACCGACATCAGTTGCTCTTTTATCTAATCATGCCGATGTCGATTGGCCTAACTGATGCTAGTGTCTATGACACTTCAGCAACTCTCTCTGCAACCTCCTCCTCTGTTTGCATCAGTGAAGCTTTTAGCTCCACAACCTAATAGTTTAGATGTTTTATGATGTCTTAGATATTTAAAAGTATTTTAGACTCCTTGTGGATGATTTTTATGGTATTTAAAGGTTTGACCCATTTATATTTTTTATTAATAAAGGCTTAGAAGTTGATTGTGTGTTTGTTCATGATGTTTATATGCATCAGATCAATGTTTGAGCAAATTGATCATATACAAAGGTGAGAAGAGTTGACTATGATCATTTGAAGAAGTCAAAGGGGTCATGTGGAGTGTACCTATGCATTTTTAAGTGGTAATACATTCATTTTTTTATTTATACAGTGATAAATGGGTGAATATGTCTTCATGAGACCTATAAGAGCTACATGGGCCTATTTGAAAGGTGTAGTTGCTTAAGAGTGACCCATAGATGTTATGGATAACCTTTGAATATTTTATTGAGTTTTGTATTCATATGATAGATGCCTTAAGGGTTAAGGCATGATTAATGGTTGACCAAGATATTGATAATCATGAATGCTCTATAAATAGTGAAAACAAATGAGATGGTTTATAGACGTGTGCAAGGCTTGTGTGAGGGGAGTAAAGCCATGTGAAGGAGAGAACCTTTGAAAGAGAAGGTACATGTTGTTAAGGATCATCAAAGAATGAATAGGATCAATCATGATTGTTTGATTAAATTGGTGTCGGAATAAATATAGGTCATTAGACGTAATGATCCTAGAGGAGGCAAAATGAGCAAGTATCCCTAGATGTTATTTGAGAGAGCTTGTATTATATGTAAGGTTGGTGAGAGATGTGTGAGCATTGAAGCAAATAAGAGACATGAGATAATGTTCCTAGTGGATGGGTTAATGATTATATCATATTAAGGACTATGTGTATGACCTATAGGTCATATTTTTGATGTCTAAATAGTTTTCTTACAAGTTGAGGATGAATGAAAGATACATGATATCTTTATGAGCTTGATGGTTGATCTGAGATGTAGATCAGAGTGTGGAATATGTGTATGACCATCTGGTCATGTTGTTAATATGGTGATAGAGTTATTACTAAGAAGTGTAGAGGGATCTAAAATGTGGCTTTGGATGCATTGAGAAGGTGTGTTGTAGTGAGTGTGAGTGAAGGGTTGAAGAGTGGGGTTCGTTGGGATATATAGTGTATCCTAATTGATCTATGTGTTTTGGTTCAAGTATGTAACATGATTTGGCCAATAAGAAGAGTTAAGTGAAAGAGTGAAGGTGAAGAGTGATAATTAGAGTTCCATCATTAGGTGTTAAAGACATCAGTTCAAAGGTGGAGATGTTCATAGGATTTTTTATGGCTACTCAACATATATGAGGTTATATCCTCCTTACAAGGAGAAACTTTCTAAAGGTCTAGTTGTTGTGGTTAATCAACTAGACAAGTGTAGTATCTCTTTGTGGGATTGTAGTCTCATTAAAATAAGGGATGGTATTTCCTTGATTAGTTATATCTGGTCTAAATAAGATCTTATCATTATAGGACTATAGTCTATATTGTAGGGTTCAATGGGTTTTATCCCAAACGAGGGTTTCCCATGTAGTTGTTATGTTGATATGATGTATGCTCTTATTCATGCTTTGGATGTATGTGTTTTCATGTTTATGTTACTAGATCAAGTTGATGAATGATGGAATGGTTTTGCAATTGAATGTGCATTATTTTATATTGATTCACCCCCCTCTCGGTAGCTACTTTCAACAATTAGGTAGTATTATATTGATGATTTGGAAGTGGATATTTATAAATGGTAAGGTGAGAATTATCTTAAATGAGATCACCATAGTTAAATTTAGATTCATGGTATTTATATACCTTATCATAGGCTTGTTTATGTTCTCAAATCATAGTTTTATGAACAAATTTGGGACCAAGAAGAAATTTAAGAACAATGTTCCTAAGTTTCCTACATGTTTCATGAGAATATCTTTAACTTGTTTGATACCAAAAAATAGTTTGTGGATCATATCAATATTTGGTAGGGTGGGAAGGATAAATTTATATACCTAAAGTTATATTAATATTATTTTAGATTTCATTTAGGTAAAGAGTCTTGTGAACATAAAAATTGTTCACATATGATGAAGAAGAGGAAAGTAAGGGCTAGAAGAGAATTCAAATGAAAGGTTTCAAAAGAGTCACTTTATTGGATCATTCAAGAGGAATAACATGTATGGCTCATATGGAATCATATTTTTTTATAAAACCATCATATATATCATGTTTTTTTTTATATGTCATAAGTACGTGAGTTCCTAATATAGGTTGGGAAGGCTCAAATTGTCTTGAGGAAATGTTGATGTTTAGCTTGATCAAGGGATTCTTCCAAATATTTTTGAGATATATTATTGACTTTATATTTTATTTTAGGATGGATAACATTAGTAAACAAGTGAAATAAGTTATCTTTTGGCATTCTATGTTTGAACTTGTTCGATAAGGCTTTCTAACACTTAATGAATACTTGGGCAATTTTAGATTCTACCTATTTTTAATTAATGAAATGAGATAAAATATTTTTAGGAACTCCATTAGTTTTAAATCCTAAACTAATTTGTTAAATATGTCTTCTAATCTAGATATAATGATAAACTTAAGTTGATTATACCAATTTAGAGTATCACCTAAGAAGGTTTTGGCTAGAATTTTGGTAGCTACAAAGGTGTTAGGTTTAACCCAATCCTTGTAAAAGTTACCAAAATATATAAAGTGAAAGTAAGGATTAATGGATCTATTATAAGTTATATTAAGAGTGATACCACCTATGTCTATGTTCACAATTTGAATAATTAATGGTTTATTTTGGAGATACTTGATTACTTTGTTAAAAAGTAGATGTTCGGGAATGAGATTATCATGTACATATATAAGGGGGATGTGGGGAAGAATTAGGAATTTTCACTTCCCATTGATATTTTTGAGGATGATTTTATAATTTAAATAATTGATTTTGCATTTTCATCATTTGAATAGCATTTTTAGTTTAGAATGTATCCATTGGATTCATGGCTTGCAACAAGATTTGATTAGTATTAAGAACTTGTTGGTTAGAAGATTTAGATTAAGATGCATTTGTGGTATAATTAATGTGAGTGTTAATATGATAATTTTGAGTATGTCCACTAAAGGAAAGATCCACCATGTTAGTAGCAATACTAGGCATGGTGGAGGAAGAAGGAAGAGAGGAAGTTGTGTATTGGCTTATCCCAAATCCTATAAAAAACCTATTTGTAGGTGAAAGGGGACATATTATATGAGATACTATCATGAGGTTATACACTAATATATTATCCTTGCCCCTATGCTTAGGATATTCATTAATTAAAATGATCATTTTGTTGACCATTTTTTGCCCAACATGCCAAAAATTGGTCCCCCCTTTTTTTATGTTGTTCTGAGCCAGTACTTTTGATTTTTTGCACAAGTCTTTCCATTTCTATGGACTTTGCAGGTTTTTTATGAACTCCGTAAGTCTATTTATATGGACTTTATTGGTGAAGTTTCTATGGATTTTGCAAAGAATATTTTTCTACGGACTCTGTAGGTGTGTTTTTGGCAAAAGAATCAGTTCAGAGAGTGCTAGGTTTTACAAGGCCTCTTCAGGATCTTGTCTGAAGAAATTCACAAGGAAGGTTGGCATCCTTGAACCACTGAACCATTGAACCATTAAATCAGTTCAATGCTTTGGTTCAATTCCTTGGTTCAATGCGTCGGTTCAACACCTTGGTTCAATCAGCAAGTTTAATGCCTTGGTTTAATCACTTGGTTCATTGGATGGTTCAACGAGCTTGGTTCAATGCTTAGTTCAAAGGCTCAGCTCAACAAATGTTTGAACCCTTGAACTAGTTCAATGAATTGGTTCAATGGTTGGTTCAAAGGAGAAGTTCAATGCAAAGTTCATCATTAGGTTCGATCAAATTGTTTGATGCTTTGGTTCAACAAATGTTTGAACTATTGAACCGGTTCAATGGATTGGTTCAATGGTTGGTTCAAGTGAACAGTTCAAAGGCTTGGTTCAATAAGGAGTGGCACGTAGTGTTGAACCATTGAACCATTGAACCATTTTTGGTTCAATCAATTGATTTAATGACTTGGTTCAAAGGAGCGTCCCAAAGCTGAAGGACAAGTGCCCTTGTCGAGGGCAGTTTTTGGGTTTAAGAGCCCTTACAAAGGGTAGGGAGCACTTCAAAGAGGCTACAAAGAAGTAGCTAAGATCTTTCAAAATTTTGTTAAGGCAAAGTCATGAAACCCTTTAGACTTTTTGTCCAAAGGAATTCCTTCAGACAAAAAGTCTGAAGGAATTTAGAAAAGGCCATGAGCAAGAAACTCGAAAGAAAAGGACAAAAAGACTGAGACAATTCTTGTGAACATTTGGTCCATGGGAAAATTGTTCATGGAAAAAGTCTATGGGAAAAAACCTATAGAAAAAGCCCGCAGAAAAGGCTCGAAGGAATTTTTTAAGGATGGTGACATCCCAAAAGCCATCAACTTCAAGAAGATAGTTTAGCCCTTTTTTTTAAGTGATGACGGGTGCACGGATGTCAATTTTAAGATAGTAAAATAGCTATTTGCTTTTAAATTACCTAAGCGCCAACCATGAAAAGAGCCCAAGGAATGTAGTGACCCATTAGAAGATAGCCCCCAAGGGTTGAAGGAGCCAAGAAGAGACAAGGCAAGGATGAAGATGAAGTGTAGGAAAAGACAAAGCAGTCTAAGTGGCAAAGAGGAGGTGAGTTATTGCCAAATGGTCACCAAATGGCACAAACAGTAAGCGGTGCAACTTGTTTTCTCTAGTTTGCATTCATAATCAAACAAGCCATGTAAATGCCTTAAGGGAAGTAGTCTAGGATTCCAAAGTCAAAGTAGGAGATAACGATCAAATGGCTTCCTCTTCCCAAGGCTTAGAGTGCACATGGGCTAGCTAGCAAAAAGAGTACCAAAGTCTTTCCCAAAAAGTGCCAATTTCTCTTCCTCTTTTTATATATTGTAAATTTCTCATTTGAATCATGGACTCTCTGAGCCTTAAGGCAAAACTCTACCCAAAACTCTCTTGGGCTTGTAAGGCAGAGCTCTGCCAATTTTTACCTTAAATCAGGACTTAGCATTTTTACCTCTATCTAGACTTGCACTTTAAAGTATATGTCTGTGTTCTTCTTTTATGTTAAGTCATTGTCTTTCATGATTTTCATAGATCGACTACAGCATGTCCAGTGCATTATGAAGTCTCTTTTCTTCAAGTCTTCTTGAAGTGTTCCTAAGGGAATGTAGGTGCCTATGAATAGGTTGTCATAAGTGTGTTTGAGGATGCCTCTGGTAGTTTTTTCCTCCCTGTATTTCCACAAACCCCTAGCTAAATATTGTAGAAGAGCTTCCCACTTCAGATGAAGTGTATGGGCACTTCTTTTTGGTGAAATGTGTATATTCAGGCTGGGTGGGTCAACTTTTGGTGTATCAACCTTTCATTTTTTTATGCTTAGGTTCTATTTTCAGCATCTCTCTCTCCCTTATCATTCCCCCCTTTTGCATTTTATTTGTTGGCGGTAGGAGAAACTAGGGCCTAAAGGATACATCAGAGGGAACTAGCCCTTATTTAGAGACTCTCCCCTCTAGATTCATCGATCCCACAGGTGAGAGGGGAGTTTCCATTGTTGTGTGTGGAAGGTAGGAGCTCGACCTCCAGCCTTGGGTGCAATCCACTGCATCAATAGTTTTTGTCACACCCGGTGGGACCAACTAGAACAAGTTGTGTCCAAAGAGTTGAAGAATTTTTAGTGTTTTCTTCAACTAACTAGCCTTTGGAGGCTTTTACATCAACACCAATGGTGACTCTGAGTTAAATCAACTGGTTAAGTAGTCTAGGTGCCATCAATTAAATCACATTTTTATATGTATAATCCCATTGATAATAATCATGGACTTTGTATTCCTTCATATGCTCAAGATCTTTATGCAATCCCATCAAGCAGCTCTCCTAGTTGCCCTTTAATGATAAGGGAGGTGGCGGTGGAGTTTGAGAAGTAGGTAATGGAAATAGACAGACTAGATGAGTAGTATGGTTATTAGTAGGATCTAATGTACAAAGAGGCATGTTTGTTTAGGCAAGCTCAGGCCTTGCAATCCATGGTGGAGGAGGTAGTAAAGTGGAGGAATCCATTCATGCAAGGTAGTCAGCCTTGCATGCCCCCTCTTATCCTAAATAAAGCCCCCTCTTGTGTACCAAATCCTTTCTACCAGATGGCACTTGCTCATTCTGGCTCATCTGATGCATCAATCAACCCTACTCTTAACCCTATGCACCTAGCCTTCAAGCATCAAAGGGAACTAGAACAACCTCCCATGGAGATGAACCTTCTAAACTCCTTAGATCATGAATCTTCTTTTGGGGGGAACCTTACGAACCAACACATCTCTCTCAAAACTACTACTCAACATCATGATGTTGGTGACCTCCAAGAAAGACTCTTTCAGGATAATCTAGCCAAGAAAATTGAAGATTTAGAGGCTAAGATGAGACTGTTTCATGAAAGAGAGATAGAACTTCCTGACCTTGTGGAAGATCCCCAGGACCTTGGAGAAAACAAAGTTGATGCCTATTCGTAGGATCAAAATTCCAACTCTAAGACCCTGAACTAGAAGAAAATAGTAGAATCATGGGGTAGGAAGGAGGAGAAGAAAGGTTTTGCTCAAAACCTTGAAGAGGATGAGGCTGCTCCTACTCATGATAATGCTAGTGACCTCCAAGAAAGGATCTTCCAAGAGGATATAGCTAGAAGAATTATAGAGTTGGAATCTAGAGAGAGATTCCACAGCCAGTGTGTGATGGATGGTTTAGACCCAATGGCACATTCCATGTCTGAACACACCCCATCTATACATCCCCAAGAGAGCTATCAGGCCACACCTGATATTGATGAAGTGCTAGATAGATGGAAGGAGGAGAATCATTTGATTCTAACTCAAGGACTACCTCCTCTTCCACATGTTTTTTCCACTTCATCCCTTCTCAAGGAGGAACCTATTCTATAGGAGGTGAGTTAGGAGCAGAAGATCCAATCTACAGTTTCCTAAGAGGATATCATAAGTGACAACGAAGAAGAAATCATCATTGATGATCCTTGTGAAGACCCCATCAGCAATGGGGAAGACTCAGGGCATGCATACATGTAGATGTTCTAGTAATATGAGGAGGAACATAAGCATGGTGAGCTCCCTCCTCCTTTGTTTGAAAAACTTCCCTATTGCTTCGATGAGGAGGATGACTATGCTAAGGAGCTTCATTTAGATGAGGATCATGAGGATATCTTTGAACATCTAGAGATCTTGATCTTTGAGGAGGAAAAGGAGAGGCTGGTCTCCCTTGAGGAAAGCCTTGAAGAAGAGTTTTTTAAACAAAGAGGTGATGTTTTGTTGGATGAGCAATCATTTTATGATTCCATTTCAGACATCACAACAGTCACCCTTCTTTAAGAAGGCCAAGAGGAAGTAGAGAATGAGTCTGACAGAGTCTTCAATGAAGCAAAAGGAAATGGGTTAGACCATGATGCACTGTAAGGGAGCTATACATATCAAAGGGCTTATGGTGATGATCCAGCAGCCATTAATTTCGTAGTGAAACACACCAGCATGAAATACTACCATTCAAAAAGCTTCCAAGAACAAATAGAGTACATATATGTTGGAAGCACATTTGAATCTAATCCACTCGAATATAAGCCAACCCAGGTGGTAGGCAAGGAGTGGGTCACCAACTCTCCATTTCATTCAGCCACTTGTCTGGCACCATAAGTTTCCTAGCCAAGAAGGAGACTTAATAAGTTTTCCCTTTGATCTAGGAGGGAAGTAGATGTACCTGGTTAGTTGTATATAGTATTTTGCTTTCAATTTCTTTTCCTGCTTTCCCTAAGTGCAGTTTGCATAGGTAGCATTTTTAGTCTTGTCTGTGCTTTCCCTTATGTTTGGGGTAAAAGGCTTCATGTTTGATTCTTGGATCTTTGGGGCTGTTGCTAACCTTTCTTCAAAGCTGCATTCTGACTCCGTGCCCAATGGACTACAAGGAAACTAGTCTCTAAGCATAACATGCATGCTTCCCTTGGGAGTCACCAATTTGTTGACCATTTTTTGCCCAACAAGCCAAAAATTAGTCCCCCCTTTTTTTATGTTATTCTAAGCCAGTAATTTTGATTTTTTTCATGATTCTTTCCATTTCTATAGACTCTACAGGTTTTCTATAGACTCTGTAGGTCTATTTCTACGGACTTTGTAAGTGAAGTTTCTACGAATTCAGCAAAGAAGATTTTTCTATGAACTCTGCAAGTGTGTTTTCGGTAGAAGAATCAATTCAGAGAGTGCTAGGTTTTACAAGGCTTCTTTGGGCTCTTGTTTGAAGAAATTCACAAGGAAGGTTGGCATCTTTGAACCATTGAACCATTGAACCATTAAACTGGTTCAATGCTTTAGTTCAACACCTTAGTTCAATCGACAGGTTCAATGCACTGGTTTAACACCTTGGTTTAATCGACAATTTCAATGCCTTGGTTCAACGCCTTGGTTCAATTGGATGGTTCAATCACTCAGTTCATTGGATGGTTCAATGAGCTTGGTTCAATGCTTAGTTCAAAGGCTCAGCTCAACAAATGTTTGAACCATTGAACCAGTTTAATGAATTGGTTCAATGGCTGGTTTAAAGGAGAAATTCAATGCAAAGTTCAATGCAAAGTTCATCAACAGGTTCAATCAAATAGTTTAATGCCTTGGTTCAACAAATGTTTGAACTATTGAACTGGTTCAATGGATTGGTTTAACGGTTGGTTCAAGCAAACGACTCAAAGGCTTGGTTCAATAAGGAGTGGCATGCAGTGTTGAACCATTGAACTATTGAACCGTTGAACCATTTTTGGTTCAATCAGTTGATTCAATGGCTTGGTTCAAAGGAGCATCCCAAAGTCAAAGGAAAAGATCCCTTGTGGAGGATATTTTTTGGGTTTAAGAGCCCTTGCAAAGGGTAGGGAGCACTTCAAAGAGGCCACAAAGAAGCGGCTAAGATCTTTCAGAATTTTGTTAAGGCAAAGTCATGAAACCCTTTAGATTTTTTGTTTGAAGGAATTCCTTTGGATAAAAAGTCTGAAGGAATTTGGAAAATGCCATGAGCAAGAAACCTGAAAGAAAAGGACAAAAAGACTGAGACAATTCTTGTGAACTTTTTGTTCGTGGGAAAATTGTCTGTGAAAAAAGTTCACAAGAAAAAACCCATAGAAAAGGCCTGAAGGAATTTGCTAAGGACGATGATGTCCTGGAAGTCGTCAACTTCAAGAAAATAGTTTAGTCATTATTTTTAGGCGATGACAGGTGCACATATGTCAATTTTAAGATAGTGAAATAGTTATTTGCTTTTAAATTGCTTGAGTGCCAACCATGAAAAGAGCCCAAAAAATGTAGTGACCCACTAGAAGATAGCCCCCGAAGGCTGAGCCAAGAAGAGACAAGGCAAGGAGGAAGATGAAGTGCAAGAAAAGACTAAGTAGTCCAAATGGCAAAGAGGAGGTGAGTTATTACCAGATGGTCACCAAATGGTGCAAATAGTAAGTGGTGCAGCTTGTTTTCTCTAGTTTGCATTCATAAGTAGACAAGCCACCTAAATGCCTTAAAGGGAGCAGTCTGTGATGCCAAAGTCAAAGCAGGGGCTGACAATTAAATGGCTTCCTCTTCCAAAGGCTCGGAGCACACATGGGCTAGCTTGAAAAAAGAGTGCCAAAGTCTTTCCCAGAAAGCACCAAGTTCTCTTCCTCTTTCTATATATTGTAAATTTCTCATTTAAATCATGAACTCTCTGAGCCTTAAGGCAAAACTCTACCCAAAAATCTCTCGGGCTTGTAAGGCAAAGCTCTACCAATTTTTACCTTGAATCAGGACTTAGAATTTTTGCCTCTATCTGGACTTACACTTTAAAGTATATGTCTGTATTCTTCTTTTGTGTTAAGTCATTGTCTTTCATGCTTTTCACAAATCAATTATAGCATATCCAGTGCATTGTGAAGTCTCATTTTTGTAGGTCTACCAAAAGTGATCCTAAGGGAATGTAGGTGCATGTGAATAGGTTTCCATAAGTGTGTCTGAGGACACCTCTGGTAGTTTCTTCCTCCCTATATTTCCATGGACCCCTAGTTGATTGTTGCAGAAGAGCTTCCCACTTCAAATGAAGTGTATGGGCACTTCTTTTTGGTGAAAAGTTTATATTTGGGTTGGGTGGGTCAACTTTTCTGGTGTATCACCTTTTCATTTTTTTTAGGCTTAGGTTCTATTTTCAGCATCTCTCTCTCCCTTTTCATCCCCCCCTTTTTTCATTTTATTTGTTAGTAGTAGGAGAAACCAGGGCCTAAATGATACATCAGAGGGAGCTAGCCCTTATCTAGAGACTCTCCCCTCTAGCTTCACCAGTCCCATAGGTGAGAGGGGAGATTCCATTGTTGCGTGTGGAAGGCAAGAGCTCAGCCTCCTGCCTTGGGTGCAATCCACTGCGTCAACACATTTCACTAGTATATTCAAGACCACTCTCATCTTTTATAATAGCCATGTGTGGGGGATAGTTTACTAGATAAATAGGTTGGGAAGAAATGAGTGATCATATTTTTTAGTACTAGTATCACATAATAGTTGATTTTATCTTATTTATTCTAATTTTAAAATGATATTTAGGATATTTTTGGGAATTAGTTAATTCCATCATGTTGAGTTGTGGTATTTTTTAAAATTAAAAAAAATGTACTACATGATGAAAGGTGAGGGTATAAACCAAACTAGGTTGGCCAATGTAGTCAAAATATAGAAAATAGACTGTATCAACCATTTCAATGTAGTCAGAAATTAAATCAAGGAGAATTATAAATGTATCAATAGGTTTTATGTAGAAGGATGAGACATAGAGACTAGATCAGATTTCTCAATGTAGTATCATATAGTAAAAGTGAAAATAATAGGAAATAGATTGTATCAAGTTATTTGATGCATGGTTATAATTAATAGTAGTATATAGACTATATCAATTTGTTCAATGTAGTTTGGAAGAAAATGGTTGTCAGATGTTAACTACATAGGATTATTTCAAGATGATTGATGTAGTCTAAACACAAACATAATTATATCCATGTTTGATGATGTAGTTATAACACATAACACATAATAGTACCAACTTTAGCTAATACAATCTGAAATACAACATATAATATCAAGCAAAAAATTGTAAATCTATTTATTTTTTAACTAGTCCTCTCAAAATAATATCAGGTAGATGTACTAAAAGAATTTATTTGATAAAAGTAGGCTCTCGAAGGTACCTCCTCATTACTTGGATGGTATTGTCCAAATGTTTTAGATTCACAATTAAAGAAATATAAACATACATGTATCCCATTAAACTCAATTTCAAGGTTAAGTTAAGATTAACTTCTTGGGGCTAACCACCGACTACTACACTAAAAAATCAGATGGATGGATGACTTCCTAAGGTTTAATAAAAAAATGAATTATATTTATTTATTATACACCGTGAAGCATGTGGTAACTAAAATATATGTTTAGCTTTGTACTATGATTGAGTATAGTATAAATCCTCTTGTGTCATGATGTTTATAAATAAGACAACATATAGCCCTTCACAATAGTAGCTAAGTA
The DNA here is from genome assembly GCA_037957365.1 of Torreya grandis. Lineage (NCBI taxonomy): Eukaryota > Viridiplantae > Streptophyta > Pinopsida > Cupressales > Taxaceae > Torreya > Torreya grandis. The sequence goes on from JARHVA010002873.1 coordinate 619,602, forward strand.
GTTTAAATTTTATTGGAACATAGTTTATAAGGAAATTCAAAAAAAGGAAAATAAATTTATAAATTAAATATCAAAAACCAATTTACAATAGTATACACACACAAAATTACAAGCTAAGGTAAAATTATATCGATCTTTTCAATTTAGTTAGTATATAAAATAATGAAGGTAAAATTGTTTCATGTTTAGTTGATACAGTTGGATGAAAATGTTTTGAGAATGTAAACTTGAATCAAAAATGTATTGAGTTATTCAATACATTTTTATGACAAGGATAATTAATATAGAACTATATTAGGTAGGTTGATGCATTTAGCTGGAATAAATATGAGGATAGAAATATATAGCACTATTCGATACAACTGATTGAAAAATATGTAAATACAAAATTATATCAATATTTTTGATAAAATTGGATAGAAGATAAAATTTGAATAAATTTGTATCTTGTTTGATATATTTTTTTGAAAATAATAATACTAAATAACTCTATCCACCTCTCTGATAAAATTGACTAAAGAGGTGAAGGGAATGGTAAGCTTCATGTCAGGTTCACCAAAATGCATTAAATGGTCTAGGATCAGTCTACAACTATCCTATATTAAAATATATAGACTTGGAAAAGGTTAATCAAAGAGGTCGTAATGACGCCTAATGATTAAGTATGTGATCAAATGGATCAACAAACCTAGCAATAGATTCACCTAAAATAAAATGTCAGAGGAAAGGGTTCCAAATCCATTAGGCTAATATCACAATGAAGTAGTTATAACTATATATCTATTTTTTAAGTAATATAATTATTCAAATAATCAACTAAGGGGGAAGGGTTAGAAACATATCAAAATGGGTAAGGAGCCATGGTAAGAAAAAGGGGACCTAGGCTACCTAAATTTGATGGATGGCAAGTTAAAACAATCTTATAGCCACACTAAGTATAATGGTAGAGAAAGCTTAAACACAGATATATACATTCATTAACCAAATAATTATGCAATTTATATCTACTAAAGGAAAGAGCTAGGGGTGGAATATAATTATCTTGAAGAGAACTTGTCAAGCCTCAATCTCCCCATTTGGAAATGGTACATTTCAAGAGATTTTTGTGGTTTTAAGGATATAATTTTTTTGAATCAAGCTCTAGGATAAAATTAATCCTCCTATTAAATCCAAGAATTTAAAATACAATATTCCATTTAAGATAGGATCCTAAGCAATAAATATTCCAAGTATAGATCTAGGGCAAAAGTGTGAATAGTAAAAATTGAAATAAATATATATCTCTATTGGAATGAAATGTTAACTTATATTTATAGTGGATAATATCCCTAACACATATCAAAAGTTTAGTTGAAACAACCATCTAAATTGTTGTAGCTAAAAATGTACTGATTGGCCATAAACTATGTCAACCAGGCTAATATAATTATGAATATCACTCCAACATGTTTAGAACTTCATTTATCAAGTTGATGTAGTAAGGAAATAACATGAAAAATAAGACTACATTATATTAGGCCAATATAGTAGAGAATATAGGTTTTGATACAGGTAGAGGATATAAGATGTAAAGAGATAACTTATAAGATCAAGTATGAGGAATATAGAATGAATATATGAATCATACATAGGAAAAATAATCTCTCATAAAGCACCAAATTCCTTCCCACCCATGTCTTCATGCACCCTTTAAGTCATATACTTAGTGAAATTGAAATTCAATAAATTTTTACAAGAGAAAACATTAGTAAATTATAAAATTGAAAAGCATTATGTCTATACACTTTCACCTATAACATGTTTTAAAAATTTCCACTAGAGCCAAGGGGGAGATTCATGTACCAATAATTTCACTCAAGGTAAGTATCCCTATCCTTAATTTCTTTACTTAGTTTAATTTATTAGATAGATATATTATGCATATTGTTAGATTATCATGTTTCTGTCACTTTCTCTCTTCACCTAGTCCATATTTATGTTTATATTAGCTAGGCCTACATATACAACCATAATTACAATGTTTTATATATGATTACACTAGCATTCACTACCTTTACATGAAATTTCAATCATTTATATCCATTTGGAATTTATATCTTGTTAGTTAATCTTATTAACATATTGTATATAGGTTTCCCTTAATTTGAATTGAAGTGATTTTACATGTGTTATTTTTCATCCATAATACCCTAACTGAGGTACTATCCCATACATAACTAACACCTTCTTCTTATTATACTCTAGTAAAATTATGACTTAGCAAAATGAGATTTTTGACCAAGTTGATAAAGCATGCAACCAATTACATAAAATTAATCAAATTCACTCAAGCAAATTAAACCAAATCAAGAGCCTAAGTGAAAATTACATGAAATTTGTTGAAAATCTATTTATTGTAAATTCATAACTCAAATCTGCATCATCCCATGATATCATCAATGGGGTGGCATCCATAGGCCATTAACAAAATAAATATGAGGATTAATCTCTCCCATGCCTCATCAATCCCCCATTATCGCAAATACTAATGGAAATATTTATGGCTTGTCCCTCTAAAATTTAATCAGTTCATGTCCACACATTTTGATCTCAATATGGACGATCATGGCTGATCTTAAATATTTTTAAAAAGTTATAAATAAGTGATCCAAGAACACCAATTTTAATATTTAATTGTGTAATGTTATTATGAAAAATTATCTCCAAAAATATTAACCTATTTACACAAATTTAACAAACTTGTGAACCTAAGCCATTGGTGTACTAGGAAATGATGGAGGAGTAGTTACTCATCATTAACATAAACATGGAGCATTAAATAAAGGGGAAAACCAAAACATGTGGCTGCTCTTAGAAGGAGGGATGTTATTTGGAAGGTTTGGTAGTATTCATTTCTTAAATATCTCATAGAATTCACTAGCAACACCCCATGAGGGAGTAAGATTGATGTTTTAACTTTATATGCTTCTTTATATATGTTTTCTTAACCAATGCATGGACTAATGCATCTCATAATCTTAGTCTATATTTTGGCATCCCTGGTTGGACTCACACCTAACACAAGTCTTTATAACTTCTAGTTTTGCATTTAGACTATCTTTAGAGGATATCTTGCATTTATTTTTCTTGCATTTTAAATTTTTATGACTTCTAAGACAAATGGCAAGATCTACCTATAAAATGATGGGATCAATTTGGAAGTTGATGGGATTGACCTAAACATCAATAAGAATAAATCCATAAATGGTGGGATCAATTTATTTGATCTTTGTCTACTTGGGTGGGTTTCCAAGATTGGCAAGATCACATTTTGAACTGACATGATTACTCTATAGAAAGATGAGAATGTATTGTAGACCGGTAAGATTATTCTCAAGATTGGAAAGATCATACTGTGAAATAGAAAGATCATCTAGACTAGAAACTTATTATCATTTTTTATCATTTCTATGGAAATACCCTATACTTCAGTGGGAATGCCTTGCTAATAAGTGATATTGCCCTATCAATCTGTGAGATCATAAACAAGTATTTCCTTTGCTTCTATCTTTTCATGATATCGATCTATAGAATGGTGGGAATATACTATGGAATGGTGAGATCACTCTATAAATGATGATATTGACCTACACAAGAAATAAAGACTTAAAATAGCAAGCTAGAAGCTCCTCTAGTAATTTTACACCCTAGTTTTAGACTCCTAACATCTTGTTTGTAGGATTTAAGTCACTTAGTCTCCATTTCACAACAAATCAAAGGTAAAATTCATTACACACTTCATTTTGGTGATTAAAATTAACTCTCACATTAACTAAATACTCTTAAGAGTTTCATTTTCATGCTTATTTATTGAAGTTGTTTGTTTTTTATCAAAATGAGTGACATGCATATACTCTCCCCTTACCCAATTAGCTAACTCAGGTGACCAAAAGTTATCATTATTTATATTTGGTGTCATGTATAAAGGCATTAAAATAAATTCACTATGGTCATCCCTAAATCCATATAGTCTGGGTGACCCCAAAATGACCATAAAGTATTTTCACTTGTTTTTATTTTTATGCACTTTGGCTTGTGAGCAGGAGTTCATCACATTCTCCTAGGTTATTTAGGGAAGTGTTAACCTAGGAATTCATCTCATTATATAGTTTTAATCCAAATCCATGGTGGGGTATATAAATTGAGGGTGACCCACTGGGATGCTTATTTTGAGTGGTTAAAACAAGATCCACTAGTGGTTATTAGCCTCAAACCAAAGGGTCAACTCAAACATCACACTACACTAAGTAATTGAGAAATGTAGTGGTTGAGAAAATAAAAATACCTTTTCATAATAAGTTTTTTGACATGTATCCAATTGATGCGATCATATCTAGTGTTATCCACACTTGGGATCATCTAGATGCATGACAATTTAGTTTTAGATAAACCCCACTTATCATGTACATATTGTTGATGTGAGGTAAGTAGCCTGAAGTTCCTTGTCTCCATAAAAACTCTTGAAAGAAGATGGGGCTTAAAAACCTAAATTTTCATAATCTTTTGCTTTTTCGATTAATAATTAAAAATCCTCTCAAGAGCATGTATATAGATTGAATTTGAGAGTACTATGCAACCTTGTTAGTTTTAAGATTTATGATAATGCACTTAGTTGTGTTTGTCATTTTATCCTTTAGTTACGTGGTCTTTTTGAGTCTAAAACTATTTATGTGAAATCCAAAAACATGTCATAAAACCAAGCACTCTATTATACACCATTTTTTTAAAAATAAAGAGATGTTACGTTGACCAAATTGAAATCACTCCTTGCCTTTTTTAAATATTCATTCAAAACATTATGATTGTATTTTTTAAACAATGTTGTTATGTTGTCTATTTGAGACTAGACCATTTACCCACTTTACAAAATATCAAATTCTTTCATTTTTGTCTAAATTCAAAATCTCACCTTTCTAAGTTCTAATCCAAGGTGTTATCAATCTACCTTTTGCACTTGATTTGAGTAAAATTGGGTATGATTTCCCATTTGGATTGAAGGTTGTTACGTAGACTCATAATCATTTTATTCTCATTGTGGACTAAGATTATCTTGTATTCACTTATGATCTAAGTTATTTAACCATTTTACATCTTCTTTCCATGTGGCATCACTGTGTTGCCCATTTAGTTTTGGATTTACACTTAGGAATTCTTGTGATAATTCACATTTTGAGCTTCTTAGTTCACATTATTATCTTCCTAATAAAAAATACCTTCTTCTAGTTTTCTATTCATAACTCATCATAGTTATATTTAGCTTTTATGGTATTTACATATCTTTGACCTACTTTTATTCTTCTAGCCTACACTTTAGGTTCCAAAGTTATCTTACCCTCTTCTAATTTGATAATTTCAACCCTTCAAGTTTGAGTAAATTCATGACCACCTTATTCTAATTTTGTTCTACTATGCCACTTCTTTTTATATTATCTTCTCACCTTGTATTTTATTTGAATAAATCTAAACACCCTTTAAAAAAATGTCTAAAAATCACATTTCACATCTTATAAAGTGTGTAAAATAACCTCCCAAAAATGACACAAAGGTATACTCATAGTGGGGTCTCATATGGCCCTAGTTACAAGGAAGATTATTTTTATGATGAACAAGATAAATCCATCATGTTTGAGGATATCCCAAAAACTATAGGGTCTGAAGAAGATTATTATGAACATCAACCCTTATAAGAAAAATATGAATCCATATTAGGGTTGATCAAATCAGGCACTAGGTTTCCACTAGAGTTCTTGATGGAACAATTGCACACACTTGCTAGGGTATAAGAGCAATAACAAGAATAATTTCTTGCTCACATTGTAAAATAAAATATGGCTTATTCTATCAAGGGAAATGAAACCCTCATAGATTCTAATCCCAAAAAATTAGGATCTTACTACCAAGATTAAGAAAATCAATCAATGATACATAGAATAACTTATTCTAGACTTAACAGACTCTTTGGTTGTAACTTCCATCAATAATAATGCTTTAAAAGAGAAAAAGAATATGATAGATCAAACATAGCATACCCTATTTGAACCTACATCTACCATATATCCTATCATTCCATATGAATATAATCAACCTCACCATGATTTGCAACATGTTTCACCAGATATAGAGCATACATTCTTCAATCACCAAGAGAATCTTATCCCTTCATAGAACCAAGGGACAAATAACTCAACACATATTGGGGGTATTGTTCAAAACACTTTTAAAATTTCATCCTAACCATCATGACCTTTTTTAATTGACCACAAACTTGTCAAAATCAATAGTATACCTATAGTTCATAGCAATAGATTTCAGACAATGTTTATCAACCACTTAAGAATCAGTGGCTGACCTACTCAACTTAAGGATTAAACTAGAAAAAAAATTCAAATCTTAGGGTTTATATCCCTAACAAAAAATACATTAGGGGCACATACCACCCTAACAAAATTATATTCCACCTATAAATGCACTAAACATGTAGGAGTGGAATTTGATTAAGGAAATTATGTCAAGACTGGAGATGGAAAACTAAGTTAAGAAATATAAGTTTGATAAGACATATCCATATCTATTCAACTTAAGTATTATCCAAGTCCCCTTTCCATATCATTTTGAGGTGCCTAAATTTCATAAATACAAAGGGAAGGGTGACCCTTAAGGACATATCCAAGACTTTTTTGTACTATGTCAAGAGATAACCTATAGTAGTTTTTATTTGCTATGCTTGTTTCCACACAATTTTTCTAGACAAGATTTAGAATATATCCTCAAATTACCTAAGGGATTGGTGTTAGATTGGAAAGATTTATCTAAAAAAATTGTCAACCATTTCTCTTAAAACATTAAACATGAGTTGACTATGTTCGACTTATGCAATGCAAAATAATAGGATGGAGAAAGCTTCACAACATATCTACAGTGATGAAGAATATTAGTTGGACACTTTCAACATAACTTGTTAGATAAATGACTACTGATATTTTTTCTCAAAACCTACACCCTGAGGTGGATCATAATTTACTACTCGCTTATGCTAACACATTCAAGGAAATCATAGACAAGGGTGTGAAGATTTAAAAGGTGTTCATTACTAAAATCCTTTTAAATATTTATTCATAGGGTTAAACATCTAATCAGACCTAATCACCTATTCATGTTGTTTTTATAGAAAAACCTAAAGGGTTTAATAAAAATAAGAACTTTATGGGAAATAGAGTGATAAAATCTAGACATGTGTAAATAGTGCAAGAGCCACTAGCTCCAAATGTGTAACAAGCCCCACCTAACCCATAAACCACATTAAAATGGGTTTCTTCATGAAGGTATTTAATAAATATAGGGTATTTAGCAAATTAGGAGATTTGGTTGAGGCCATGTACTAAAAACTAGTAGTAGCCAATCTAATTATGTGGCCTATACCAAATCCATCCCCTAAAGATTGGCCTAAACCATATTGGTATCATGAAGATGAGTTTTCTAATTTACATCACATTCTCAGCCATGTCATTTACTAATATGTTTAATTGAGACATCTTATAAAGGACTAGATCAAAAGTGGTGAATTCAAGTAAAACATATGGTGCAAAACACTAATCAGGATATGGGCATTTACAAGGATCCATTTCCTAAACACAATTATCAACCACCATAAAATAATCAAAATCAAGGCCAAAACTCGTGTCAACAAGCACAAGGCCAAAATCATAATCAACATGATCATAATTATGATCATAATACCCATGTTAATAAACTAGGTTACAAAAACATGCCATATGATTATAATAGCACCATGGGATGTGTTTATACAAATCACATTACTACCATCACCATCAAATCTCATGAGCCATCCAATGCTTCTTGAAGTACTAAAACCCCCATTGTAGGATCAACACCCTCCTCTTTAAGAAACATTGAATCAGGTTCAAGCAATTCCATTGCACCTTAGTTTTTGTAGGTTACTATATTTAGACCCCCTTCTTCTAATTATAATGACCCCTTATCAACTCAAAATTATGTAAATGCAACTAAACACTTGTGAGTCATCATTCAAGGCCCTTTTCCTTATTTTAATTATAATGGTTCATTTTTACTCTATATTAAGCTATCATAACTAGATTCTCATGAGTTACCCTTTAGGGCCCTTTGCCCTCTTCCAACACTAGACCAAACTTTAACACTATGCTTTTGGATACAAAATGAAACACTATACCATTCAAGGCTAAACCCTCTCATGCTCCTGTTGAAAATCTGTATAGCATCTCAGACCAATTAAGTAAAATCTATGTATAAATTTCTATCTTAGATCTTTTGTGTACATTAGAAGTCCACTAAACTATTTTTAACAACTTCTTTCAACATTTCATTGTTCCCTAAGGCATTAACCCTAAACAATTTCAAACACTTGTAGGGAATTTATCTCCAATTTTGATAGGTTACATTTGATCAGAGATATATGTCTACTCTTGGTCCAAGCCATAATAGCCCCTTGTACATTAAGGTCATTATAAAAAATCATAAAATCAAGGATTTCTTATAGATAATGTTTCAAGATTAAACATAGATTTTCTCAAGTTAATAAAATGATTGGGTTATACTACAAAGGATATTCAACCTAAAATAATCATTATCAAGGCATATGATAATGCTAAAAGGGAATCTTATGGAACTATTTATTTATCAATCATCATTGTGTCTATATCCCATCATACTTTGTGTTATATTATGGCTATTAAATTTTCATATAGTATACTTCTTGGTCATCCTTGAATCCATGAAGTATAAGTTGTCCCATCCACTTTGTAGTAGTGCCTCAAGTTCCTTCATGATGGGATTCAAGTTACCATTCTTGTTGATCTATAACTCTACCAATATTGTAAACACCTAGAGGTTGAATTTTATAATTATAACTATTTATTTGGTACTAAATTTGTTACAAAAAAAGAAAAAACAAATAGTTTCACAACCACCTAAGTCCAATTATATCAACCCAAGCGACCTTGCTTCCACTTTGAATAATCCATTCCCTGTATCACTTGCACAACATGTCACTATTGAGGACACATTCATTTCAATGTACCATATAAAATATTCCTTTTAAATTGCTAAGTTTCCCAAGTCTCCTAAATATATTGGCAAACCCAAGAATTCCCAAAACCCTTGTAGACCTAACATGATTTGGCAAAATAATAAAGATAATAGAAACCACCAATGGTATTCATATTGGTAACTTCACTAAATCAAGATCAAAAATATTTTATTGAAGGAGACTAGTTATATTCTGATAGTAGTAATGATTATTTTTAGAGTCCTAAGTACCCTATCCCTAATTGAATTATGGATAACTTTTATTATACAGGTAAAGGCCTTAGGCCATAAGAGTAAGGAATCCTCAACCCATTATCAGTTGGTAGACCTAATATGAGTTAAGGTCGTAGATTTATAATGATTGAGGGTGACCTCATGTATTTTGATAGTGATTCTTCTGAATTGACTAGCAACAAAACTCTTGGAAGAGATCTAACATCCCATTATAGCATTTATGATGAGCTTGCTAACACTGACCTATTTAATTTGAAATCCATTATGACTATCACATCCCATTATCCCATTTTCCTTTGCCATCTTGACCTCATTTATTGGGACCAATAAGATTTTGTTATAACCCTTGATGAATATCAAAATGAGGAATCTATTGTCAAATACATGGTCCTTCAAGATGGATTGCCAAGTGCTGATCATAAGCAAGGTTTTGATCTCTCTTTGGAATCTTACACATAATTTGAAGAGTAGTCAAACATTATTGGTCATGAAAAAGATAAAACATCAATATTTTAAGGTGAAAACCTCTTTGAGGTGCTTATTGATCAAGGAAATAGTAAATGAAAAATAAGCCCTTGAGTGAAAACATGTTTTAGGTGCTCTTAGATGGGTAAGTTTTCTCATATTTAAAGGACACATAGTGTCCACCAAGTCCTAGCTCTATATCCAATGCTAGTATCACATCCAAATAACATAAATTTTTTAAGTGTCTTACTCTTGACTTTCTTGAAATATTTTCTAGTTGGCCACTACCTGAACTAGAAAATTCAGATTTGTCTCATTATCTAGATCATTAGGAAGAACAACTGGAAACTTAAGTGGAAGAAGAATACTAGGATAAGATGTTTCCCACTATTATAGAAGATGGTTCTATGCTCCTCATATAAAATACCACTGAAGTGAACCTAGGGACTTATGATAATCCCAAAATGTTTATCTTAAAGTCTCCCTCATTGATAAAGGGTGGGAATACATTATCATCATTCTAAGAGGCTTCATTGATAACTTTGAATGGGATTATTATGACATGACATGCCTAGACCCTAACTTGATTATGTATTAACTTATTGTCCATCCAGATGCTAAGTTGGTCAAATTGAAACTGAGAAACATGTGTCCATGCATTGCTCTTTTGGTAAAAGAAAAATTAGAAAAAAATATTAAGAGATAGCTTCATCAGACCATTGGACTATTCTAAATGGATATCAAACATAGTCCCACTAAGCAAAAAGTCACAAAGTATATGTATTTGTACTAATTTTATAGATATCAATAAGACATGTCCAAAAGTCAATTTTCCTCTACCTAATATCAACATGATTATCTATTTTAATGCTAGGTATGATATGTTATCCCTCATGTACCTCTTCTCATGATAAAATCAAATCAAGATAACTCCACAAAACATTCCCAAAACTGTGTTCACCACACCATGAGGAATATTCTATTACCAAGTCATGCCTTTTGTATTAAATAATATTGGATCCAATTATAATCATGATATGACTTTCATTTTCCATGACATGATGCATGATATTGTTGAGGACTATGTTGACAACATCTTACAAAAATCAAAAGCACATGCTGGACATCTTGATGTTCTATGGAGAATCATTGAGAGACTTTATGAGTTTAAAGTTCATCTGAATCCTAATAAGTGTGTCTTTAACCTCACTTAGAAAAATCATCTAGGATTCAGTATTTCATAAAGAGGGATTAAAATGGATCCTATTAAGGTCAAGGCCATTTTATAAATAACTCTGCCTTCTAATCTCAAATAGCTCTGTAGCTTGTAGGGAAAGGTTCAATCTATTCATAGGTTCATTTCACAATTGGTAGATAAGTGCCACCTCTTTACACACTTATTGAAGAAATGGGTTTCTTTTAATGGGATGATGAATGTCAATTAGAATTTGTCAAACTCACAACATACCTAGCTAACCCACCAATTTTGAGACTGCCAACACCTTGACAACCAATAATTCTTTATATTTTTGTTACAAAACATGCAGTGGGGGAACTTTTGGACCAACATGATGAACATGGAAAGGAACATGTGGTCTACTACTTGATTCATACACTTTTAGTATATGAACATAACTTTACACCTATGGATAAGACTTGTTTAGTAATGGTGTTTGCCTATGAAAAGTTATAACATTACATGCTAAATAATAAAATTATTATTATTGTTAAAGTGGGCCCTCTCAATATTTATAATCCAAAGCAATTCTAACAATTTGCATGGATAAATGGGTCATGATCTTAAGTGAATTTAATGTTGAATACTAGAACCAAAAATTTATCAAGGGATAAGTTATTTTATATCAACTTGCATAAGCTCATATCATAGATACTCAACCACTCAAATTTTATTTTCCAGATGATTCTATTATGACAATAAAAGATGGGATGCATGAACCTGATCTATGGAAATTATATTTTGATGGATCCTTTATATCACATGGATCTGGGGCTAGAATTTTGTTGATTACATTGTAAAGGGATCTAATTCCCAAAGTATTTCAAATTAATTTTCATTGTAACAATAATATGTTTGATTATGAAGCCCTTATTGTAGTACAGTGTATCAAACTTGAGATGAAAATTTTGTACCCTACAAACACATTGTGGATAATCTCAATACTCACTTTAAATTTCTATAATTTGAGCAAGTATCATGGGATAATAATAGATCTATCAATGCAATGGAAACAATTGGGTCCATGATATAGATTACTAATAGTGTTAAAGAGTATCATTTTCTCATTGAAAATATTTTTCAACCTACTCATGTGTTTCCATATTCATAAAGGGTATGCACCATTATTGGTCCCAATCCCCCACCTGAACTACCTTAGTTTCAAGACATTTATAACTATATCCATGACCAAGTCATTCTACCTAACCTTTCACATAATCATCATAAAGTATTCCCTCATTGCATAGCCCATTATACCCTCCTTGGAAACATGATTTATTGTAAAGGATATGATGGAACACTTATTCATTGTTTAACTTTGGTATAATCTAAGTTAGTGCTTAAGGAAATTCATGAAGGAATGTGTGGGTCCCATACCAATGGTGTAGTCTTAGCCAAGAAACTCCTCAAAATATGATACTATTGTCCCAAGATGGAAATAGATGCATGTAATCATATCAAGAAGTGAATTACTTTCTAATAACATGGTAATTTGATACACACACCTTCCTTACCACTTCAGCTGATCACTATACCATGGTCATTCTCTAAATGAGGCCTCAATGTAATTGGGAAAATAAACCCAACCTCTTTTAATGGCCACAAGCACATTCTCACTACTATCAAGTATTTTACTAAGTGGATAGAGGCCATTCTTCTCACTTATGTTATTAGGAAGTAGATTATAGAATTTATCCATTACCATATCATCTATTGGTATTGTATCCCAACATGTATTATATCTGATAATGGAATATAATTTATAATTTGAGATGTTAAAGCTCTCTGCAACAAGTTCAAAATTAAGCATAAGAAATACACACCATATAACGCACAAGTGAATGGTCAAGCCAAGGCATCTAATAAAACCATTATTGTAATCCTAAAAAAATTATCAATGATGTTGGCCATAATTACCACTTGCAAATTTTTACTACCCTTTGGGCCTATATTACTATTCATCAAAACCCCATAGGATCCACTCCATAATCCCTAATTTATGGTATAGAGGCTATTATCTTGGTTGAGATCAAACTACCTTCATTATGGGTATCTTTGGATAACATTGAAGATAATAAGGATTATAGAGTTTCTAGGTTACAAGAGCTCAAGCTCCTTGATAGCAAGCATTTAGATACCCTAGACAACTTGAAATCATATTAGAATAGATTGTGTAGAAGATATAACAAGTGCATTCTCTCTTGGGAGTTTTAAATTAGTGATTTGGTCTTAAAGGAAAATCAAAAGAACATTAATATTGAATGCAAAAAGAAGGGTAAGTTTTAACCCAACTAATTAGGCCCATATATAGTCATAATAAATTATGGATCAGGGGAATATGGATTAGCTAGTCCAAATGGTGAAAATCTCCTAAAACCCATGAATATTATACATCTCAAGAAGTTCTACACTTAACAACCTTTTGAGCCATTGTCTACAAATGCCCTTACTTGGGGGCAACTTGTACCGAAGTCATTTATCCTACTATTATACTCTAAATCATCCTATGCTTTAAGATTTTTATTATGTCTCATTCTATCTTAGACCATTATAAACTTGGAAAATATTATATTACTACTCTGGACCATTGTAACCCTGAACTATTATACCCCTAGATCATTGTCACTTTGGATCATTTATATTTCACTGAACCCATTTTCTTTCTATTTCAAACCATTATAACCTATACCATTCTATCCCATAACCAATTATGATCTTGATTATGAGCCATAGGCACTTTGGACACACTCAGTTCCCATTCTATAAAATAATTCGTATTGAAAAGTATTTCACAGCTTCTTTTTCCAGATAAGTGTACAAGGATATCTCAGCACATAATTTTTTCGTGTTGAATGGTTATTTAGATTCTTCCAACACTGCATACTATTATATTATTATTTTATTGTTGTTTTTAGGCATTATTTCTTGAAAATGATAATAAATTACCATTGTAGTTGGTTTATCTATTTTACTTACATGTGTACTACAACTCCTCAACTAAGTTGTTTTATGTTCCATTGTTTATATTCATAATCCCTATTGCAACCAATTTAGCTATTATTTGAATTCTTACCTATGGAAGTGCATCTATATAGTTGGGTAGTTACCTAGGCCTTTTGTTAATAATTTTTTTATGTTACTTATCCAAAACACATAAAAACATTAGAAATTGATAGACAAAATGAACAAAAATAGTGACTTTTACCTTTATGTTGATCCCACGTTCCCACCATTTTACAAGTTGAACCATTTAGTATCTCATAATTCTCAATCAAGTTGAGATGCTTAAAATTTTTCAAAAATATTTTCGAAAGATATTATGATCTAACCATTTTGTGAGTAATTATATCTTATACACTACCATTTTACGATCATATTTCCTTATTCCTCTACAATACACTCATGTTCCCTTATTATCATTTTTTCTATACCATCTCATGGGAGAAATACATTTGGCCTAATGTTCATATTGGATCTTGCATCCATGAAAATATATAGGCAACATCCACTTGTTGCATGCATCTGAAATTAGCTTGACCACCCCTTCATTTTCTTTTCTTTTCCCCTATTTTGTTTTGTGTTGTTATTTCCCTATCACTTGGGGGCAACTTTGTCTCCATTATTCTTTTTCCATTGTATTAGTATCTTTATTTCTTAGATTAGGGGTCACCCTATCAGGTAGTGTAATTCCTCTATTACAAATTCATATATAATTTGTCTTTTGTTTGCACTAATATTATGATTAACCATTATGTGTGTGTGTTTATTTGATTTTTATTGTTGTTTTTATTGTTGTGATTTGTTATCTATTCATTTATTATTGTTTGTGTTTTTTTGTTCATTCATTTGTAATTACATTATGTTGTGTCTTTAGTTTTGTTTGTTTTTTGGTGTTTTATTGTATTTTCATTGTTGTCGAGTTGTTATTTTTCTCTATTATTATTTTATTATTTGTTTGTTTTTATTAGTATCTTATTCTTTGTTTTACTATTTTGTGTTTTTAATTATATTGGTTTGTTCTTGTATGTTTAAATTCATTTTGTACACATTTTGAGTCTAGATTCTACTTAGGCTTATTGCGTTCACCTTTTGTATTTAACTTGTTTTATTAGTTGTTTGTTTTCCAAATACATTTTGTTAAAACATGTGGATATTGATTATTCATATCTTGATTTTAGGTTGTTTAGATGATTTATTCTTGCTTTGATTTTATACATCCTTGTGCCTACTTAAATATTGATTGTTCATATCTTGATTTTAAGTTAGGTTACATTTTTGTATTGTTATTTTTCTCTTTATTTTTGTTCATTTTTTGTTTAAATGTAAATAGTTGTAACTTTGGTTTTGGTAATTTTTATCATTATCCTTAGTTATAAATATTCATATTTGAACTAGTCAAGTAAAAATAGAAATATTATGTTATTATAAGTTACTCATACTTATGATGCATAATTTCAAATTTACTATAGCAAACACCAACTACTCTAAATATAAAATTCAATGTGGTACCAAAGATCATTTCTAAGCACACCATCCTGAATACCTAACACAAGATCTATCCAAGGCCAACTTTGGAAATAAACAAGACTCTATGTAAGATGTGCATCTCTTTACATACACTATGAGTCTAAGTGGTTATTTCTATGATTAGTTTGGGGCGTGCATCTCCTACATTATATTTTAACATATAGTCATACATGAAGAATATCACATACATCAACATCTATATGCTAACTAAGGGTGTGCATCTCTTCAACCTAACATATCCAAACATATCATAACAAAGAGAAACATAAATGAAAACATCATGTGACATTGAAAGAATATTAAGAGTCCATGTACAAGTAACAATTAGCCAAAAATAAATTTCATATATATATATATATATATATATATATATATATATATATATATATATATATATCATGTTTTATACATTACGATAGTATCTATACATATCATAAATACAAAAAAGAGAGCTCAAACAATCAACTCTAATCATGTTTATCTTTGGGAGGACTCTATTGAAAACTCTAACCCATCCTAGATGCAAGTGATGCTAGTGGACATGGTGTTGGAGGCCTCATGATTACCTATTATGTAGTTGGCTATGTCACTAACCACTCTGAATCTATCTCATGTCTATACTTAGAGGTCCACCTAGTCTATTGTGACCTTGTATACTCCTTATAGGAAGCCAATCTTCACTTTACATGAATTATCACCTTGTATGCCCACCTCTAGGAGGTTATATCATCCTTAGTGCATAGGACATCATCCTTAGCATGCAAGGCATAATCCTTGGCTAAAAACACATTGGCCAAGGTTATAGTTGATCTTTCCTTTAAATCTATCTTAGCTTGATGAACCTCATCCCTCTCTTATGCTAGCCTCTCCACCTCTACCTGAGTAAAATCTCACTCACCAACTATTGTCACAAACTCCATGTCTCATGTGACTAATTAAGCCTAAACCCCTACTAACTATGCCACTTATCCTTTGAGTTGTAGCCTTGTAACCTATAATGAATCCTTGTAACCTAGTGGTCTCTCCTTAATTTGTAGTTAAATGCACCTGTAACCCAACCACAATGATCTATAAACCTATAATATCTAAAAGTCATGTTTTAATCTTGCTCTCAAGTCTCTCAATTAAATCCTAATCCTCTACAAACCTCCCTATGCTAAAGGGCCCTAACCTTCCTAATCCTAATCTTGTACCTATCTTAGAGGACCCTACCTTTCCTAAGCATGGCATGTGGCCTCCATCACCACTTGGGTTACCCCTTGTATCCACATCCTAACCATCCATCTCAATGACATCTACATCCTCTATGGGATCCTATTGTGCCTAAGGTTGTACAACCTATAATGGAATATCATATGGAATGTTTTGTTGTATTATCACCTGACATTATCACTATGTTAGGGCTATCTTTGGTTCCTCCTAATTTGTACCCACCTCTAACTAAGAATTAGTATTTGGGGTAAAGGTCTCATCAATTGAATGGGTCTTACTTTGATTCACCATGAAACATATGCATTGGTGAACCCTACATCTGGAAACCCTACCACATATTCCCATAACACATTATCCACCCTATCATAATCTATCACTACCTCTACCCTAGGCACTAGTGGTCCCCACTCCTTGATCTACCTAGTCACATGTGTAAAGTAGTGTAGACCCTCTTGGATGTCCCATTGCATGCCAAACTATCCTTATACTTGATCTAGCCTATATCTCTCCACCACATAGTCATGGAACCCTGTAATGTAGTATGGAGTGATCATATATCCAACCACAAATAAGTCCTCCACCCACAACCACTGTATCCCTAAGTAGTGATAATAAATAAAATGTCCATCCTCTATCTCATCTATGGATCACCTATACTATGTAAATTCCACAAAATATGCCTACATGCTTGGCCTTAGAGGGTACCATCCCCAAGTGATGTAATAGCTATATGCTCCCCATCCCATACCTGAAATAATGTGTTGTTTCCTATGATATGCCCTCCCTAGTATGTAATTATATGTATATCCCTATATAGTTGTGAAATAATCATAGGTCCATAGGCCAACTATGCCAAGTGAAAGAACATCTACTACACCAAATTGATCAACCCAAATGGAAATAATCATCCACTCTTGTCAGGTAATAAAAGGTTACAGACAAGAGCTATTAACACCATCATCTCTAGGGGAATTTTCCCCTATCCTACTCCACTCTTTGAGGGCTAACCTAAATCCTTCATTATGTCCATGTATATTCACTCATCAATAATATCTTGGTTCTCTAAACTGAGAAGGTCATCTAGTATGGCCTGCCATCCTACCCCCATCCAAGTAATCATGGGTCTTTACATATGCACCCACAGAATATAGTGTACCTCCTCTAATTTCACCTTATCCTCCCTAATTAGTAGATGAAAAATAGATGTATCTAAGAGGCACCTCTCTACTAGTGCTAACAAAGATTTTCTATCTAAGATCACTAGCAATCAATCAGGGTGATATAAGTATACTACTACTAGGATTCCCATGAACTCATCTATCATCATCTCTTATCATCATAATAATTGAGAGAACCACTCCTATTATGTGATTATTGAAACTCACTCCTAAAAATAAAACATAGGGCATTAGGTCCATTATCTTTCCTATTGTTAATTAGATTCTTCTAATTTTGAGGTGCAAACTAATCTTCTAAGTCTCTCTAATCCTCTTCTTCTAATTTTTGACCTAGATTAATCTCTTATGGGCCCTATTATACTTTATTATATAATTCTATCCATTATTTCAAAGATACCTCCATTTATTATGAAATTTCCTTAAATCTATAAAGTGATCCCATTAATTATCATGACCTTGTTGTTCATCAAGTTGTTCTTGGTAATTGACAAGGCGATCCCATTGATCTCGGTAAAACTACTATTTGATAGGGAAAAAATACCCAAAAATGTGTGTTCATCATTTTCTTGGAAATATCTTGATTTTGACCCATGATCCCATTGAAATGTTGATTAGATCACTAATATTGTGGCATTTTTACCATTTTTATGAGTGAACTCACTATTTTCCAAATTGGGAAAATGGTGGGATCACCCAACTACTACTTTCTTATGTTCAATAAATTCAATAAATGACCAAATTAAAAACACAAAAAAATACCTACCAATTCTCTACTCCCTAGTGGTCACTAGTACTCTCTCACACTCTCCCTAAGGTGATGGTTGGTGTAGGATATTGGCCATCCTACTCAGCTCTTTCACATGAAAATATTAGGGCTATAAAATTATTATATCTAGGGTGAAAATGAAATATTTTTACCCCCAAGGGTCAAAATATAGTAAATGTTTCAAAAAAATTCACCCACTAGGCCTATAGTTGAATCATTTTCTCTCTTGGGATACTATTTTAGTCCCTCTTATCTATTTTTACTTCTAATTTCATTTAATTTCTCTATTTTTTAGCATTTTTTATTAAAATTAACATGATTATTATTTCTTTTGATTAAAGGCCCACCTATTAAATATTTTTAATTTTTCCATCTTCCCCTTGAGGGGACATCATGGGACACCCAAATAATGTTTGGGGCATTTCATAAACTTATTTCTCTCCAATTCATGCAAATGCTAAACATAGAAAATGGGAATTAAATTTATTTCTTTTGATTATAGTGACCTTTTCATTCTTTTAAAAGATGTTGCTTCGACCGAATGTCTGACCATGCCTTCTAAAATAGGGTAAAACTGAATACATCCAATTCCTATCACTATTGTGATGAAATTGTTAATATAAGTAATATTTTATGATAATGCATAATCTAGACCAAAATCACTAAAATGTGATAAATCATTTGAACTTGTCACATACAAGTGTCGATTTAGGTTAGTGTATCCCTAAATGGGTCAATGTATTTTATATGATTATTATCTTTTCTTAAATCACTTTGAGTCAAATTTTGACCATATAAACTAACACTCTAGACCACTTAATTCTTCTAATTCAGAAGCATACATCATATACATGTGTTATTTTGCATCCATAATACCCTAAGTGGGTATTGTCTTGTATGTAACTGACACCTTCAAATTATAATCTTGTCAAATTATGACTCAATAAAATGACATTTATGATCAGGTTGATTAAGTGTGCAACTGATTACATAAAATTAATCAAAGTCACTTAAGAAAATTAAACCAAATCAAGATCCTAAGTGAAAAATCCATGAAAGTTATTGAAAATCTATTTATTGGAAATTCATTGCTCAATTTTGCATCATCCCATGACATCATCAATGAGGTGGCATCCATAGGACATTAATGAAATAAGTATTAGGATTAAGCTCTCACATACCTCATTAATGCCCCATTCTTCCAAATATTAATTGGAATATTTATGGCTTGTCCCTCCAAAATTGAATCATTTCTTGGCCACACATCTTGATGTCAAAATGGATAGTCATGGATAATCCTAAACATTTTTATAAAGATATAAATAAGTGAGCCAAGACCACCATTTTTAATCTTGAATTATGTAATGTTATTATGTATAATTATCTCCACAAAGCTTCACCTATTTTTACAAATTGATCAAACTTTTGAGCCTAAGATATTGGTGCACTAGGAAATTATAGAGGAACATGATAATTATCATTGACACATATTTGGAGCACCAAATCTATGGAAAATCCCATTTTTTGGCTGCTCTTGGAAGGAGGGATGTTATTTGGAAGGTTTGGTAGTATTCATTTCTTGAATAGCTCTTAGAATTAACTAGCAATACCCCATAAGAGAGTAAGCTGGATGTTTTAACTCTATATGATTTTTTATAGATGTTTTATTAACTAATGTATGGACTAATACATCTTGTAATCTTACTCTACATTGTCTACCTCTTTTTGTACATTGTATTTTATGGATCCATTTAGGAATGTTTAAGGAAACTGGTTGTTGTGAAGGTTATGCATACTTTGTAGGAGTAGTAGATGGGGATTGACCTAGAGGCATCATGGGCCTATAAGAAAAGGTTTTTAGTTTAAGGAAAGGGGTAATAAGTCTTCTCCAACTAATGACCTTATTTGGGTCTACTATGTCAATTATTAGCTTTCCTTTTTCTGAACCCTTCTATATTCTAATGGTTATAGCTCTTATTTAGGTTGTATGGATAATTGTTAGGCCCAATTGAGTGGATGGTTGGGAGGGAGTAAATGGGGAGTAAAAAATGGTGGTGGAGACCAAATATTTGAAATACACTTACTTAGAGGACTGATGGATTGAGGAAGAAGATAGTGAATAGGTAGGAGGGGTATTGAAATTTTTTTGTAAATAGTCTATCACAGACATGAAATCAACTCCAATAAGGTATTTTGAAGGTTTTATGGGGGTTCCAAAGCCTTAAACAGAGGTGCTAGGATAGAGGATTGAAGAATCAGAGTTGTATTAGATGTACTTATTATAGCAATAATTGAAATAGTAGGTGAAGAATGAGGAGCTTGTACACTTACTACTTGAGAAGTTGTAATTTGAGAAAATGATAATAAAAGTGCCACTATTGTGCTAGGAGATGTTGAGGTTGTAGGTAGGTTCACTTATTGTAGATGTGTAGAAGCTATAGGTTTATACTCTATTTCATCTTCTTTATCTCTGTTTGGGTTGTGAATTAATTTAGTTGATATTTAACTAGGCTTCAAGATCTCAGTATCACCTAAATGAGTCTCCTTTGGTAACCATTCATCCTTGGGATCAATATCCATGGTACCACTAATGGTTTTAAATAATGATTTCTTTTTTTATCTTCCCATTCCTCCTTGGCAAACCACTTCTTTTCACTATTTTTCACCTCTATACATTTCATCACTTTACAACATTTTCTTCTATTTAATCATACCTCTAACTTTTCCTATGAGGTCTCCTTTGTTGAAACACCCTAAGGAGAATTTGAAGGATCTACCTTCTTCTTATTGCATACAAGGGGGTCTAATAGGAGTAGAAGTTGATGCCAAAAGGTTTGAAATAGTAATAGGTGCTTCTAATAAGGTAAAAAGTGGTGACAAGGTGAGAGTATTAGTGATTATTGGAGGTGAACCTAGGGAAGTGGATACTTTTCTAGGGAAAGGAGACATTGATGGACGTGGTGGTGTAATAATTTGGAATAGGGGTATGAATTAAGCCAAATCACAAATCAAAATGGGGAAATATGGGAGATTAACCTACTATAATATTATGAGTAGATTGAAAGGGAACACAGATAATAAGCCCCCAGATTAAGTTATAACTGTGAGACCTTATGAAGTGGTAGTCAACCAAAGAAGGGTGGATACTAGGATGGTTTCTAAAATGGTAACCAGTGGTATGGGATGTTGAGGAGGCCCTTGGTTTATTTCCTATTCACATCCCATAGGTTTTTGTCCTAATATAATAACTTATTCTTTCCTTTTAGATTTAACCTATGAGAAACCCAATACTCTCCCTTAATTCTCCTAGCCTCATCCTCAATGGTTTTTAGATGATATTGCATGTGTCTAGATACCATTGTGGACATATTTGACCTAATAATTCTTATGTGGACCTCTATATCATTCAAAATATTCATGAATACTTTATCATATGAATATGATATGTGGTTTTAATCAATCTTCACCCTCCCCTTGACTTTGTTTAAGTGTTTTTTGACCCTATGTATTAGATCCGATTGCTTGTAAAGCACCCACTTTAAATCATATTTTGTTCTAATTTTATCTACTAGATGAAAATATTATTGTTTAGTGAATTAGATCCTCCCAATGATGATGGGAGGTGGGTGGACATCACCTTGTTTGAAACTTCTTAGCTTAACATCCATAAAATCATATAGTTGGAAGGTAATTTCTTGATTTGTCACCTTATTTAGTCCTAACCAAGGTAGACACATAGGAGGAACCCTAGTTCCCTCTATTATTATGATTATATGGTTTGGATAGATCCAATAATCACTAATATTTTCAATGGTTCTTTGGATTTGATCAGATAATCTAGGCATGTCCTTGCCTTAAATGGCTTTATATGCCATTGGATAGAAGGTCTTAGTCAGTTCGATCATATTCTTCCTAAATTTATGTATTTTAAAAATATTAAATTCATCACAAATTTAATTCTTAGGATACTTAGTTGATGACTCCTAGGGTTCCTAAAAAGTTGAGTGAGCAATCCCTATTATCATGTCTACAAGATATGACATCATATACAAGTTGTCATCTTATCTTTTTATTAAATTTAGAACTTGGTTGATCAAACTGGCATTGAGGATCTCACCAATAGCTATGACCTTAGTGGAAGTGGGGATGGTGTCAAATAGGGGAATCCAAACCTCATTGACATAAGTTATGTTAGGTAAACCATAAGTTTGATCTATTAAATTCATAATGCTCCTAATTCTAGGCTTGAAGATGGAAATTGGGATAGCATAATTAGGGCCCCTGTCTATGAAGGTACTAGGGTGATCATCCCATTATCACAACTTACTAGTTTCATTATTTGTGTGCATCCTTGAATTATTATAGTCCATTTCAAGGAGGGGGAACCTATAGTATTTTTCAAAGTTAGACCCACTAATAGATGTTTTTGGGGTGATACAATGGAGGAAATGTAAGATTTTAATTTAAATTTATCCATTTTTAAATAAATCAAATAATAGGTTAATGTATGGAATTACCTCAATTTTTTCCATAGCATTATGTAGGCCTATTGATTTTATTACCAATAGGTCTTCCTTGTATCATCATGTAAAATTTGAGAGGGTATCTATAGGGCCACAGGGTTTTACTACTTCCACTTCCTCCCATATTGTATAATAATGTTTGAATTTATGTTAATGGTAACCTCATCAAACCTTGTATTTGTGTACTACTCAAGTCCCACAATAGAATATGCAGAGGGGATTAGGGGAAGGTGTGAAGCAGAAGCCATTATTCTACATTTAAGATATCTAGTTCTCTTGAAAATATGGAATTTATTGGTTTTAATAGAGCTCAAATTTGTACTAACAAATACTCATTAGATGGAAATATATCTATAATTAACTTTTTTGATCACATATATTGCATTTTTATTCTTTACCTATGACAAATTGAATGCACTTAATCAATCATTTCCTATTGATTAATGGCATCAATATCCTTGGATTTTTTTAATTTCTATTATTTTCATATTTTAAATCTACCTGGTGAAGTGTCATCCCCTTTTTCTGTTCCTCAATGCTAGGTGGTTTTTATTTCTTTTGTTCTAAGTGATTTTTCATCTCTATTTGACACTTGGCAATATTTTACTTCCTCAAAAAGTATTACATGGTTGTTAGTCAGGTTCATTCTTTGATAACTTGTATCTCTAATACCTCAGGCTTTTGAAATTATGAAATATGGATGGATATTATGGTTTTGGCATAGTAGGAGTGTTGTACCTCTTCCATCATTAAGCAAGCTCTAGTTGAGTGAGATGATGAAATGTGGTAACATCTTGATGCTCTACTCACTTAGGAGACTAAGAAAATTCTTAAACTACTTTAATAGTGGTGGGTCTATGGGATCATGACACATGGATGGATATCACTATCTTGATGGCCATGAGACTTTCATATATTAAAATTCAATATTCTAGGCATCGAGTGAGTAGGATTTCAGCACATGAATGACTATCACAGCTATGTTGACCTCAGGGATTTTGTACACTAAACTTCAATATTATAGTTGTCAAGGGAGAAAAATTATGATAGTTGGCATTATCTTAACCTTCCACTCACTAAATAGTTTTTTATAAATTTCAAAGTTTAATAAACACCATGGGCTAGTAGGTTGTCAATGAGTGGCATAAAACCTTTTACAACACTAAAGTATAATCCATACTTCATTTTCCTTCGATGCTCTAAGAGAGTGAGTAAATTTCATGTAGAAAGATTTTTTGACTCAGTAGGTGTTTGAGTGAAAATTATAAATAAGTATAAGTAAATAACCATCTACACAAGATAAAACACAAAAAAATAACACTTTGAAAACATGTAAGTCAGATACTCTAAAAGAGGCAAAACTTGACATGATTTGTTTCAAGTGAACTTCATGAATCATTAGAATTTGATAAAACTTCAATAGACATGTATGAAATAAACCAAAGGCTAGAGATATAACTCAAGAAAATCCTAAGCATAGCTTTGATTTGTAATAATGAAAGTGTTTTTATGTCAATTTAATTTTTAAGAAACAAACTTATGTTACCTCATCGATAACGAAAAACAAAGGCTACTTCACAAAATGGGTACCTATTTAAAAATATGAATGGATGTATATTGAGACATAATAAATGGTGAATCATAGGGGGGATATTCCCAAATATTAAAGAAACTATAATCTTTGGTTAGCAATTGTAAATTGAACATGGATCATACGATAGAAAGATAATTAAACCATAAACATGAAAGAGGCTTCCAAAACCACATGCAATATAATAGCCTTGCTTATACCTTGGGTCTATGCATGAAAAATTTATTTTATTTTATCCTTGTTTTTAAATATTTATCAAAAACTTGGAATAAATTATAGGTTTAGTAATGACTTATTTCAAGCATAAACAAAAAATAAGAGCTCAAGAATTACTCTGCTTCTAACTAGGCATTTATAGCCCCAATAAAGTTACCTTTGATTTCACACTTTTTTCCTTTTGTAAAATTTCATGATGCATGATGCATTAATATTATTTCATCATATGAATATTTGATCACCTTTAGACTTTTATTTAGGTTTATTTTATCACTCTTTAGGATGCATTGATCCTATCTCTCTCTTTTTAGAATACGAATGGAAGAGAGAGTTGGGAATCACTGTGATCTGGTGTATGAGAGAAAAAATCAATTTGATAGATTGTCCTTGCCAATGGCCTCCATATCAATGTTTATTATCTTAAAAAAAGTATTAGGATGGAAAGTGTGATTGACCCAAGGAAAAAAATTATTAATTTGCACGTGGAAATGAGAATAACTTTCACATACCTAATGAAAGTATTCAATGGTGATATGAACATGGTATATTTATTATTACATACATGAATCTTAAAATTGTAAAATACAAGGGTAAAACAAACTTATGAATCAACTAGTTTGTGTACTCTACTTACGCTCTTGCTTCACTTACTATCCCTTTGGGACCTACCCTCATAGATTTAGTCTATAAGTTCAAACTTGTATATGAATAATAGTAGATTAAATATTATCTTGACCATTTAGGAAGGAGTTAGTAAGAATGATCTAAAATAAAAGACACCTATTCTATAATATAGGAGAGTTTATCTAAGGAAACAAAACACTAAAATCAATAAAGGGTAATCTAGAAAGCATAAAAACTACCCTAATGACATCAAAAGATATAAATCAATAAATATAATTATGAAAATATTAAAACCTATTCTAATTTTACCTCTACCATGATGTTTGGTATTACTTAGAGAAATCCTTAGTGGGAGTAACCCTGAAATAGTGCTTCAAAACTATATGTTGATTGGGAAGGCTAGGTTATTACTTTCAAGGTCTTTCAAACAAAACGTGTTATTGCCTAAAATTTTAGATACTTGATATGGACCAATCCACAAGGGAGTGAAATTTCCATTTTGGCCCTTTTTCTCATGAGATTTATCCCATAGGATAACTAGGTCTGAGATATGAAAGGCCTTGATCTTGGATCTTTTATCAAACCACCTTTTAACAAAGTCTTGGTGTTTTTTGAATATTTACAATACTTTTATCATTGCATCCTCACATTGGAATATTTCCAACAATCTAGACTAAATTCTTGGATCCTCTTCCATGTATTATTGTATAAACTAATAGGTTGGGAGTTTAAGGGATATGGGTAAAATACACTACCATCCATACACCAATAAGAAAGGTGAAGTCTTGAGGGCCTATTTTTGTCTTATCCTATCTACCCATAATGCATATTTCAATAACAAGTTCCATTCCATTGCTTTGTCCTATGTTAACTTATTAATGGCATCCATCAAGTTATTTTTTGTGGGTTCAACTACTTCACTCCCTTAGGGTTAATAATTTGAATATGGATTGATTATAATTTGACTATCTTAGACCCACTTAGTGAATTTAGTAGATTAGAAAGTTGGGCCATTTTCACTAAATAAATATATGGAATTACCAAATTTGCTCAATATATATGCATCCAAAAACTTCATCACATCTTGATGTAGGGGCATCTTAAGAATGCCAAAGAGTTGTTCTAGTAGTCATGAATATGAGTTAAATTTGAATTTGAATTTTTCTCACCTTTTTCCCAATTTTGAATTTTCAAACTTGTAAGGAAGGATTATGAGTGTTCTAAGTGGTAAAAATGAATGATTAATGATATATCATGGTGAAATAATATTTTAAATAGATCTATAAGGTTTTTTAAGGGTCCTCAGATGATGTTGAATGTATGTGTCATGTTGTATGAATGAGGTGGCATTCATATTAGCCATCACCCTACATGAGTTAGGGAGTGATGAGGAGTTTATTAATCCAAAAAACCATAATAATTATTTTTTTGAGAGTATTTGAACTTGTGTAAAGATTATTTTAGAGTGTTTGGTTCTTACAAAGGAAGATAGAAAATAAAAAATAGGGGTAGACAAAGTGAGAAGGTTTTCCAAGAGGAATGAAGGACTATGTAAGTCCAAGTTTCTATCAATGAACATCAGTAAAGAATGTTATCTTGAAAAAAAATATTATAAGCACTATACATACTTATGTTTATATGGTTGTTTATATTATCCTAGTGAAAACAAGTAAATTGTTATGTTTCAAGAAAGTTACAGGTTCATTATATCCTATTTTGATAGTACAGTCAATCAATTTGAATGTATACTTGTGGTGATCAAGTTAAAATAAATAATTAATGATGAAATTTTTACTAGGTGTGAGTGTATTTGAATGTATTAATGTTTTATATATACTTGAAGGGAAAAAAAACCCTATTCTTGAAGAGGATAACCAAGATCCTATTATGCGCATTTTGATTTTTATGTAGGTTGTGTTACTATTATGGGTTAGAAGACATTAAATTGGTTTTGTCCCAAGTGTTTGAAAGTCTATGAAACTTTTCTTGCAATATAAGGTCCTTTATCAATCAAAAATTCCTAAAACCATAATCCATTCTATGACAAAACTCTGTCTCTTATAGCAAGGTTCATAAGTTATGATTATGTGATAGTTTTAAAGAAAGAATGAACGTGGTATTGAATTTCAAGGTGATTAATACATTAAGGTGAGTTTTTTAAACATTTTTTTAAGCTTTTTTGACATTTTTATTAATTTTAAAACATTCTATTTCATTTATACAAAATACAAGCTTCTAATAGTCATTAGTTTAAGTCAATCAAGCATACATTGAGATGGAAACTTGTGGAAAAGTTTTTGTATAGGGAGTAAATTAATTGGACAAGTATTACAAGGCCCATATAGACCTAAAAAAGTAAATTTGAATCTTTAAAACTTCATATAGTGGAAGATATACAAATTTATAGGCTTTTAACTTATATAGTGGCCTAAAAACCCTAGATTTAGGGTTTAGAGTATGAAAGGATTATAACCATAAAAATATCACAAAAAAATGTTGTCTTGTCACTATTAATGTGATATAACATATTTTGATGGTTGTTTCCTAAAACAAGGCTAGTAGAATGTGAAAGCAAAAGATTGACTATTGAGTGAAACTACAAGGTGTGAGTGATGGAATTGATTTGATATGGTATTAAATCATGTGATAGAATTTTTAAGTGTTTTTTAAAAAAAAATTAATAGGTGTTTGCATTTTATTCCATTTGGACAATATTGGCTTAGTGTTAGCTAAGGAAGCTTTGTAAATTTGCAAGCAGAGTGAAAGAGAATTGTAGGCTAATGTAAAAAGCTAAGCATCATTTGGTATTGGATCCATATAGATGATATGGATATAGGCTGGTATAGGTATGAAATTATAATTTAGTGCATGTTTCATGATTGACAAGGATTTGTAGGTAATCAAGGAGGAAGTGGCAAGGAGTCTTGTCGAGAGATAGCAGATAAAAGAAGGTATGATGTATTTTATGGATGATTATTTGATTTGAATGCATGTTGATAGTATGTGATAGGTGAAAGGAAAATAAGATAAGAAAGGATTAAGGTGTAAATACTATATAAAAGAGAGATATTAATAAGATCAAAGGACATAAGCTCATAAATAGAGCTTAGAGAAGAGAAGAGAACAATCTTAGTGTGAAGGACAAGCAGTGGAAAGGTCCAAGTGAGGTCTGAAATAGAAGAGTGAGAAGGTTTCAAGTGTGAACTAAGAGGAGGTGGTCCAAATGAGACCAAAACAAATAAATGAGAGAAAGAGTATGTACCCAAGTGAGGTACTCAAGATGAATGTGAAAGGAGAAGTAGAAAGGAAAGTGAAAAATAGGGTTCAATATGAAAGCCACATTGAGAAGAAAATGGAAATAGAGATAAAGGAGATGAAGAATACATTGGAAAAGATGGAAAGATAGATATTGAGGATGTGGAATGTGTATAGTTTACAATGTGGACTCAAGATTATAAAAAGATTCAATTGTAGGTTTATAGAAAGGATACAAGAAAGAGAGAACCATCAAGTAATGGACAAATTGGAGAGGTAGTTGAAGGAGATAGAAACACAACTTACCATGGAAGAGGAGAGAGATGCAATAGAGCCTCAAAATAATAAAACTAACTTTGATTTATCATGGTTAAATGTAGGTGAATAGCATGATTAGAATGGAGAAGATGAATGGAAAATAGTCCATAAAGAAGAAGAAGAAGATGGTGCATATAAGGGTGAAGATGTAGCTAAAGATGAGGTGTTTTGTTAGCCTCAATATGATGAACTACTTGATGGAGAAGAGTGGAGAAATGAAGAGAAGATAACAAACAATGTGATTTTTGGTGAGTATTTTAAAGATGAAGATGATATGTTGTATAAGGACACAATAGGTTTATTTGAAGAGTTGATTGGATCAGCTAAGAAGTAAGAAGCATCTAAAGTGCTTGAGGAAAAGGATGAATAGGTAAAGGAAAATCAGACTAGATTAATAGTCCATGAAGAGAATATGTAAGTTTATGAGTTAGTTGATTGGATAGTTAAATAAAGAGTAGTTGTGATAGAGGACAACAGGATAGAAGATATGGATGACAAGCTTATGAACAAACAAGAGAACTTGAAATGGTTAAAAGAGGAAGAGAGTATGATATAGAGAATATATGTTGATGAAGAGGAAATGTGAGAGGAATAAATAGAAAGATAATTTCAATTCATGCTCAATGCCATGAAGATTGAAGAGGAACATGAGAGAAAGAAAATAAATAAGAGTGATTGTAGGTACAAGTAACAATATGAGTAGTAGTAGAAGAAAGAACAAAAGAGAACTTGGATGAGGAAGCAAAGGCATAGGTGTGGCAACAAGGAACACACACATTTGTATGAAAATTTTAATGAATAATCATATTAGGGTCAATTTATTTTCTCCACTTAGGATTATGATGTAGGGATATCTTAGGAATGCCCAAGAGTTAGTCTAGGAGTCATGAATATGAGTTAAATTTGAATTTGAAGTTTTCCCACCTTTTTCCTAATTTGAATTTTCAAATTTGTAAGGATTGTGAGTGTTATAGGTGATCTAAATGAAGGATTAATGATATTTCATGGTTAACTAATATTGTAAATAGACTTATAAGGTCTTTTAGGGTTCCTTAGATGATGTTGAATGTATGTGTCATGTTGTAAAGATGAGGTGACATTCATAATATCCATCACTCTACATGGGTTAGGGAGTGATGAGGAGTTTATTGATCCAAAAAAAAAATTATTATCTTTGAGAGTATTTGAACTTGTAAAAAGATTATTTTAGTGTGTGTGGTCCATAGAAAGGAAGATGGAGAAAAGAAAACAAGGGTAAATAGAGTAAGAAGGTCTTTCAAAAGGAATGAAGGATTGTGTAAGTCCAAATTTTGTATGAAAGAACATCATTAAAGAATTTATCTTTAAAAAGGTATATTTTAACCATTGTACTTACATTTATATGGTTCTTTATATGATCCTAGTGTAAAAAATTAAACTACTATGTTTAATGAAAGTTATAGGTTCGTTATATCCTATTTTGATAATATAGTCAATTAATTTGAATGTATCCTTGTTGTGATCAAGTTGGAAGAAGAATGAATGAATAATTTTTTATAGGTTTGAGTGGATTTGAATGCATGAATTTCTGAGATATACTCGAAGGAAAACAAGAAAGAACCTTGTTCTTGAAGAGGATAACCAAGACCTTGTTATGTGCATTTTGATTTGTATGTAGGTTGTGTATTACTATTATGGGTTAGAAGGAATTGAAGTGGTTTTGTACCAATTATTTTAAATTATATGAAACTTTTATTATAATATAATTTCCTTAAGCAATCAATAATTCTTGAATCCATAATCCATTCTGTGACAAAAACCTATTTCCTATAATAGGGGTGATAAGTTTTGACTGTGATAGTTTTAAAGAAAGCATGAACATGGTATTAATGTTAAAGGTGATTGATGAATTAATGTGATTTTTTATAGTATTATTTTAAGCTTCTTTGACACTTGTCTTACTTTGAAAACATTCTATTTCATTTATACATAATACATGCATGTAGCAATCATTAGTTTAACTCAGTCAAGCATACATTGAGATGGAAACTTATGATAGAGTTTTGGTAAAGGGAATCCATTGATTGGAAAAGTATAATAAGGTATATATACACATAAAAAAGTAAGTTTTAATATTTTAAACTTCATATAGTGAAATATATACAAATTTATAGCCTCTTGGCCTATATAGTGGCCTAAAAACCCTAGATTTAGGGTTTGGAGTATAAAAGGAGTTATAACAATAAAAATATCACAAAAACTTGTATTCTTATCAATATTAATGGTATTAAAGACTGAGATGAAATAGGCTTAGAAGAAGGGCTACTTGAATAGGCCAAAGAAGGAAAAGGTATGTGTGTTGAGAGTGAGAGTTAAATAAGAGTTTATTAATCTGGATAAGGATAATGGGTATCCAAAAAGTTTATTATTTTTACCATATATTTCTTATACCAAGGATTTTTGTCCATTAGGAGGGTTAATTATGAAGTCAAATATGCCTACAGGTACTAAACTTTACAAAGGAACCTGACCTAAAATTGTGTGTGTAGCATAATAAATATAAAGGTTACTAAAAAACCTATTTGGTTTTCCTATATGAGTTGTTTTATGAAATATAATAGTGGATTTGTCCTAGAATAGGGCTAGTAGTATGTGAAAGCAAGAGATTGATTATTGAGTGAAAACACAAGGTGTGAGTGATAGAATTGATTTGATATGGTTTTAAATCATGTGATAGAATGTTTAAGTGGTTTTGAAACTTTTTTAAAAGGTGTTTGAGTTTTAGTCCATTTGGATAATATTGGCTTAGTGTTGGCTAAGGATGTTTTACAAATTTGCAAGCAAAGGGAACGAGAATTGTAAGCTAATGGTAATAGTTCTACATCACATCTTGAGATATAGAGTTCTTGGTGACCACTAATTCATTCCATCTAGTGTAATAATAAATGGTATTAAGGATGAACTTATACCTAGTAAAGGAATTGGCAATGATTACTCTAATTAATTAAAGACCCCATTGTGCAAAAGGATGACCCTTAATGATAGGGTATAGTGGCATGGCAACATTAACCTATCTCTTCACAAAGACTTGGCATTTATGGTAGGTCCTAACATCATTGTGGGAATCTCTAAAAATAGTCATCCAATAGCACCCCATTCTCAAGTATTTTGGGATGTCTTGGTCTTAGAAGGATGACCACTACCTATTTTTTTGGTCTAGGTTGTCCAAGATATCTGCAAATTATTATATTGAGACACATCTTAGGTAGATACCCTAATATTTTGTATTAAAGGACTCTCATTTATAAAATCTAATGGGAATACTTGAACCTCAAATCTCACCTTTAATCTCTCTTCAACTCAAGGGTTCATGCTCCTATGAGTATAAAATGAATGATTTGAGCATACCACTCACCTCCTATCACTTGTACTTCATGGATTTGTTCAATATGGATATGTGGATCTATCTCAGTCATTACTTGAATAAGTTTTTGGCCTCTTATAATCTTGGTTGGTCTGATATCTAGATCAAAATCTTGTATCTTTTCCATCCATTTGCCTCTTCTTTCACCCAACTAATTTTGATTCAGGGTGAGTTTTATTGCTAAGTCTAGGACCATGGCTTAAATTTTATTCCTCAAGATATAGTTCTTGAACTTATTTTCAGCCTTGAATAATGCATAAATTTGTTTATCTATCATCAAATATTTCAATTCTACATCTTTTAAATTAGTGTTCATAAAATCAATTGGGTGTTCACTATCATTTAACTTTTGGGTGAATATTTTAGCAATGTTATGCTATAAAGAAAAGGAACACAAAAATAAATCCTTGGTGAAGTTAGAACTAATCAATATTGGATCTTGAGTGATAAATATCTCAATATATTTGAAGGAACTCTTAGCTTTAATTGTACACTCTATTTTTCAGTCCTTGTTCTGCATAGCATTTAGTGTATTGACAATTTTTGCAAACCCAAAAATGAAAATGCACACAAAATTGATTTTACCAAAGAATGATTTTAATTATTTTCTAGTATTGGTAGGTGTTAGATTTGAAATGGCCTAAATTGATTATGGATTGATGAAAATCCCATCCTTGGTGATGATATGGCTAAATAACTTGCCATTTGTAACCCTAAATATACTCTTCTTTGGGTTTAGGTTTACTCTGTATCTTCTACATCTATCAAACACTTTTTGTAGGTGATTTGCACAACTTTTTCTATTTTTAGAAAATATAGTGAGTTCATCCATATAGATGATGATTCACTTACCAATACATCCTTGAAATTTGTAGTCCATGTCTTTTTAGGAGCTTTATTCAACACTGATGAGGCTGAAAGGCATCCTTTTATAAGCATAAGTTATCCACTTTGTGGTGAAGGTCATATTAATTCAATCTTCTACTTCCACTACCACTTGGTTGTATCTTGAGAAAATATCCAATAAGGACATCATCCCAAATCCATTAATGATATTAATTACCTCATCTAAGGAAGGTAGAAGATATTTATATTTCTTAGAAGATCTATCTAGGTTTCTAAAGTTGATAAATAACTTGATCTCACCATTCTTCTTCCTGATTAGTACCAAGTTTTCTACCTAAGAAGAGTGTTTGATATGAAATATGATCCTAACATACAGTAAATTTTGAACCTTAGTCTAAATGAGAGGTTCCAAAATGGGATTTTTTGGTCTCTAGCATTGCCTAAGGGGTTTGTTTATTTGATTCAAAGGAATAGTTGAGTGATTACTCTAGGATCAAAAATATTCAAATATCCATAGGTCTAAGTAATCATAACTTTGTACTCTATCAGTATATCTTTCAAATTTTATTTTTCACCCTTAACATAAGCTAAGTTGATGATGATATACTAAGGTTTTTCCTTAATCCTCAAATTCTCTCTGATGAAATCATATTGATCTATCTTTAGTTTTTTTTTATTTTCAGCTTTTGGATCTATGTAAAATATCCTCTCTAAGGATACCATCCCCATGGTCTTATTTTCCTTGAGATACATGATGCCATTATCCATTAAATCTTCTATTGCTATATATCCAAAGCCCTTTTCATCTATAATTTGTTCTTTGAAATCCCCATAATTATTTATGAATTGGCCAATCTGTTGATCATCTTCAAAGACCTAGAAATTTTCTATATTATTGAAACTAAAAGGGAAAGGTATTAGCTCCATGGAAAATTTATGCATCTTGAACTCTTGAAGTGGTGCTAAGTTGGTAGTTAACAGTGCTAGTGAATCTAACACTTAGTTTTATTCTCTTAGAATAGCTTTGATGTTGAAATCCTCAAAGGACTCAATTAGGTCCTACACTATATGTTTGTATATCTTTAGATATGATATAATGTATTGATACTTTCTTCTAATCTAATTGATCACTATCTCTGAATCACCAAATATTTATGACTACTTATGATCCTAATTTAATGAAAACTATAGGCCTAGGATCAAGGCTTCATATTCAACTTGGCTAATAGTGTAAGGTAACTAAAACCTATATGTGGCTAGGTATTACTGCACATCTAGATCTATGAGATCTACCCCGACACCAAAACCTTGCTTAGATTGGGCACAGTTAAAATGGAGGGTCTACAGCTATGAAGGGATTTTAAATTCATGTTTATGATGTTTGTGCTCTATGGTGAATTTAGCTTCTCCAGTCCCTTAGGGTTAATATTTTTAATGGGACTTAATTTTTATATGATTATCATAGGCCCACTTAGTGAATTCAATAGATTTTCAAGTTGGGCCATTGACATTAACTAAATATATGGGATTACCAAGTCTCATCATTATATACTCCTCCACAAACTTAATGACATTTTGAGATCTAGATTTCTTGGTGTCCACCACTTCATTCCATTTGGTGTAATAATAAATGGAGGTAAGGATGAACCTATACCCAATAGTGGAATTGGGATTTATTACTCTAAAAAACTAAAGACCCCATTATGTAAAAGGATGACACTCAATGATAGGGCAGTAAAATGGAGATAACCTCTCTCTTGCCAAAGACATGGAATTCATGACAAGTCCTAACATCATTATGGGTGTCTTTGAAAATAGTGGGCTAATAGTACACCATTTTCAAGATATTATGGGCCATGTTGGTCTTGAAAGGATGACCATTTCCTAGTTTTTGGTGTATTTTGTCTAATATATCTGCAACTTCTTTTCTTAAGACATATCTTAGGTATATGCCCTCATAGTTTTTGCATTAAAGGACTCCCACTTTTATCATCTAGTGGAGAGACTTGAGCCTTAAATCTAACTTTTGATCTCTATTAAACTCAAGGGGCATGCTCCCATGAGTATACAATGGATGATATAAGCATAACACTCACCTATTACCACTTCTAATTCATGGATTTATTTGATCCAGATACATGGATCTATCTCAATCATTAACTAAATAATTCCTTGGCCTCTTAAAATCTTAGTTGTTATGATCTTTAGATCAAAATCTTATAGATTTTCCATCCATTTACCTCTTCTTTAACCAAACTCATTTTCATTGAGGATGAGTTTAACTATTGATTGTAAGACTATGGCATAAATATTGTTCCTCAATATATAGTTCCTAAACTTATTTAAAAACTTAACCAATGCATAGATTTGCTTATATATCATTGAACATTCAATTATATATCTTATAATTAGTGATCATAAAATAAATTAGGTGTATATTATCATTTACCTTTTGGGTGAGTATTGAAGCAATGGTATGCTTTAAAGCAAAGGAACACAAAAATAAATCCTTAATGAAGTCAAGACTAATCAGTACTAGATCCTGAGTGATAGTTGTCTTGATATCATGGAAAGAACTCTTAGCCTCACTTGTCCACTCTAACTTGGAGTCCTTTTTTGGCATAAAATTTAGTGGATTGACAATTTTTACAATTTTTACAAACCCATAAATGAATTTGCACACAAAATTTATTTTACCAAATAATTATTTCAATTATTTTTTGCTATTGGGAGGTGTTAGCTTTGAAATGGTCTGAATTCACTCTGGATTGATAAAATCCCATCCTTGGTGATGATATGGCCCAAAAAATATCCATCTATGATCCCAAATATACTCTAATTTATGTTTAAGGTTACTATGTATCTTTTACATCTATCAAACAATTTTTGTAAAAAATTCGAATCATCTGTTCTTTTTTTAGAAAATATAGTGAGGTCATCCATATAGATGAGATGCACTTACCAATAAGTCCTTGGAATGCATAGTCCATGGCTGTATGAAAACTTGCTTCAACATTAATGAGGATAAAAGGAATCCTTTTATAAGCATAAGTTCACTTTGTGGTGAAGTTTGTCTTCATTCGATATTCTGCTTCCACCATAACTTAGTTGTATCTTGAGAAACTATCCAAGAAGGACATCATCCCAGACCCACTAACAATCTGAATTACCTCATCTAGGGGATGTAGAGGATAATTATATTTCTTCAAAGATATATTTAGGTTTCTAAATTTGATGCATATCCTAATCTCACCATTCTTCTTCCTGACTAGTACCAAGTTGGCTACCCAAGAATAGTGTCTGATAGGAAATATGATCTTGGCATCCATTAAATTTTGAACCTCAGTCTATATGAGAGTTTACAAAATTGGATTTATTGGTCTATGGCATTACCTAAAGGGTTTAATCCATTAATTCAAAGGAATAGTGTGAGTCATTAATCTATGATCAAAAGTCTTCATATCTCTACAGGTCCAAGAAATTATATCCTTGTACTCTATCAATATTTATTTAAAATTTTAGTTTTCACCCTCAATACAAGTTAGGTTGATGATGACATATTGAGGTTGTTCCTTGGTCCCCAAATTCACTTTGATGAAATCAAACTAATTTATATTTATCTATTTTTTTAAGCTTTTGGGTTTATGTCAAATATCCTCTCCAAGGATACCATCCCCATGGGGATCCTATTTTCCTTGAGCTACATGATGCCATTATCCCTAAAATCTTCTACTTTCAGATATCTAAAGTCTTTCTCATATATAATTTGGCCTTTAAAATCCCAAAATTATTTAGGAATTGGAACATCTATTGATCATCCTTAAATACCTTGAAATTTTCTATATTATCAGGGAATGAAGGGCAAGGTATTATCTCCATTTAAAATTTATGCATCTTGGACTCTTGAAGTGGTGCTAAGTTAGCAGTTAAGAGTTCCAGTGAATCTACCACTTGGTTTTATTCTCTTAGAACAACTCTAATGTTGAAAGCCTTAAATGACTCAATTAAGTACTAGGATATATGTTTGTATTTATTTAGATATGCCAACTTACATTGATATTTTCTTTTGATCTAGTTGACCACTAGTTCTAAATCACCAAATATTTACAACTGCTTGACATCCTACTTTAATGCAAACTGTAGTCCTAGGATCAGGACTTCATATCCAACATAGTTATTGGTAAGAAAACTATAATCTATATGTGTCAAGGTATTGCTTCCCATCTAGATATATGAGATTTACCCCAATACCAAAACCTTTCTTAGACTTGCCACCATAAAAATGGAGGGTCCACAACTATGAAGGGATTTTAAATTCTTATTTATGATTTTTTTTCTCTATGGTGAATGTATAAACATCAACATGTGAGGATAAAAAGTTGACAATCTCATTTTTGGCATTGTAATCTATAATCAATTACTTCATTTTTGGTTATTTTTCAACTTTGGTCTGATTAGGCATCCCCTTCCATGGTAGCCACATGTGTGAGAAATTGGTGGCCATGTACCATTATGTGTCTTCAACCAATCCTAACTGAGTACCAAACCATAATCTTCTATAATGCCAACTAATAATATGTATATGTATTTTTTTACACATTAATAAAATTCCAATTGTATATGTATGTTTAATAGCATCCCAATATAAGGTACTAAGGATTTAACTAGCTATAGGACCACTCTTCTTAACTTATCTATGGTTAGTCCCAGTTTCTTGTAGATAGTCATAGGTATCACATTAGATGAAGCTCATAAGTCCACCAACAAATTATGAATATTATTACCAAACATTCTTGTAATTATAATAAGGGTGAAACCTTAGGCTTTTACTTATAAATCATTACATTTGTATGTGTAGCCTTTGACTTATCAGCTACATAGGATTTTCTAGTCAAGGGTTTGAGCAATAGTTTTGCATAGATATGAAGGGATTTTAAATTTGTGTTTATTATTTTTAATCTAGAGTGATATTAGCCTTGATCTTATTCATTTCTTCCATGATTTTCTATCCTCCTTTGGTTTATGACTCAATGGGTTGTAGCTGATCCTTTTCCTTTGGAGAAAATGGAATAGTATTTCCCCTTGGATTTAGAGGAGTAGTGGTGTTGTTATTGGAATGCATATAAGTAATGAGATATTATTTTATCCTCATGTTGTATTACCCATTTAAAACTAATTAAATAGATAGATCTTAGCTATGTTATCCTCTATCTTGTTCTCATTTTCCATAGGGAATGGAAAGTCATATGTATTAAAAACCATCATCCTATTGGCATGGCTTGGAGTGTTAGAAAGAGATGAATTAGGTGGATTTTCCAGTATCTCTTATCTATCCATTTTTATTTTAAAGATATCAAAGGCTATGTAGAACTTTATGCAATCTAGTTCTATATGTCTAGCTATTATATGGAACCTACACCAATTAGGTAATGTTGCCTCTAAGATGTTTATCTCATGAATCTTGTTAGATGAATGCTTAGTAGTATTTCCTAGTCTAATGAAGGGTTAGTTTTATGTTTGGTAACTAAAACTATGATTGGTGTTTTGGCCACCTATATTTCCCATACTTTTTTGCATAGTCAAGAATTCATTACTCAATTTTTGTACTATCATATGAATGGTATCTATCTCAGCTTTATCAGAATCAATAATATCACACTATTTTTAAAATTATTGACTGGAACTAAATCTTGGCCTCTATGGGGATTAATTTCTTGGACATAATTAGTCAAGAAACTCAAATTATAATTATGTGTAACATGCGATAAGGGCAATTGCATATAGGTTTGTGTCTGATTGTGAGCCATAACATTTTGGTTAGCATTTGGGATTGGATTTAACATGGCATAGATTTTATAAAAAATAGGTCCCGCTAAGCCTTATAACTAAGGGTTATTTATTTTCCAAATTATATAGCCTTGATATATGCATGGGTTAAATCAATAACTCTATCTAGTCTATATATAAACACTATAGTTGTAGGATCTAAAGCATTTTTATACATCTAAAGAATAAAATCAAAATTTAGCTTATATGAGTTAACTATCTAGCTATACATTTTATATAATATTGTATTAAATGCCATAATAGGTTCATTACACTCTCTTTTCATGCTAGTGAAAATATAGTACAAAATGTTAGGACTAGTGACTTTGTTGAACTGTCCTAAAAAGGTTGTCTAACACTCATTCTAGGATATTATTAATCCCTTGATGATATTAAGAAACCAATCATGGGATTCATATTTGAGTGTAAAATGGAAAATCCTATAAGCCACATCCTCATGGACTACATTTAATATTCCTAGAGTGGTTTTGAAGGATATTATATATTCTTTAGTGGTCTTGTCTCCTAAGGGAGAAAAGGTAGGGAGGTACTTTTTAGGGTTTTTATGTCGATCATGAAGATCTCCTAGAATGTTAAAGGTATAACTAGTTAACCAAGGCTGGGCCATTGGATGTGGGAGGAGTCGCTTGTTTGGAGAATGTGATTGAGCTCAAGATATTCTTAAGACACTATTATCAGTCCTTAGCTTTCTATGGATCTACAAGGGTGGATGTAGTAGGTTATTTTTAGAGGTGGACCTAGTCAATATTTTGGATATATCCAACACAAATTTGGTGATTTTCATGTATTTGGGATGAAAGAGGCCCTCCTTATATAGCTAAAAATTGTTGTAAATATTGTCATTAATGTCAAAGGTCTAGCATTATTAGTGATAAAGGCCCCATAGTATTTAATGGTGTTTTTAATATTCATATCTTGGCTAATGTGTGTTAATATTTATTTAATATTAACAAATATATTTTTGTTTGCATATAAGTCAAAAGAGGACCCATGGATAAGCCAAAGAGTCACGTGGTAAAGACAAAAGAGGAATGGGATGCATTTTTTCATGAAGAGTCATTTTGAGGAATTTTGAGAGTCACCATGTGAAGAGAAAAGAGGGTATGGCACATTTTTCCATGAAGGGACACTTTGAGGAATATGAAAAGTCACCAAGATAAGGAAAAAAGAGGAAAAGATGCATTTGCTTATGAAGGGTCACCATATGAATTTTCAAATGCAAGGATCATGCAAGTTTGGTGCCATTTTCCATGACGATTGAAGGGTCACAAAGGGTGAATGCCAAAGATCATTTGGAAAGCTATAAATAAAGGCTTGATAAGCCATTTGTAATATGCAAGAGAGTGCATGGTTTGTATTTGTTTTGAAGAGAGAAAAGTATGACATATTGTAGAGTTATATCATTTATTGAGTAAGCAACATTGAGATATAGTTGTGTTTTATACACAAGATGGGTTAGTGATCCCGTGGGTTGGTGCTCATAAATATCTGCAAGGGGTTAGTGTTCCTATGAGTTGGTGCCCACAAATAGTTGTTGTGTTGGTGCTTGATAAAGGGGTTGGTTCTCTTACAAGTTGGTGCTTACAAACTTTATAATTTGAGTTAGTGCTCATTCATATGTTTTTCCCACTTTGGGTTTCTATTTAAAAATCTGCTCTCTCTCTCTCTCTCTCTCTCTCTCTCTCTCTCTCTCTCTCTCTCTCTCTCTCTCTCTCTCTCTCTCTCTCTCTCTCTCTCTCTCTCTCTCTCTCTCTCTCTCATATGGTGCATATTATTGTTTTAGTTTTATTTCATAAATTGAATGTGTGATTAAGTGATTAAAGAAAATAAATCTGATTAAGTAAAAGATATATAATATTCTGATTCACCCCCCCCCCTCTCATTATATTTCATGCTTAACAAAAATGTCTTACCTATTGATGTGGGTTTTATGCACACATAAGAACCCTTTAAGAGGTATCCTTTAACATTTTAGGATCTCAATGTAGGTGAACTCCACTTCAGGGCATGAGTTATGAGTTATTGGGTTTTGTAGTAACCTATGGTCAAATGGCATATGGAGAAGCAATTGTTAAACATGTATGGTTCAAATATGAATGTTAATCCTAGATCTATTTTGAGGTGAACAATGATGAAACTAATCTAAATTTGTAATTATTTAAAGAAACCATAAACAGAGGGAAAGGTAAGGTATAAAATATAATTTATATATAGAGAGCATATATTCCTCTTAACTAGATTTAGATTAAGGACAAGCACCATGGACTAATGCTTACAACTAGTTGTTTTGTCACACAAAATTGAAAAACATACTAAGGAGGTCTAAGGAATAAAATGAAATTAACTAAAAGTTATTAGCTAAAGGTTTCTATTACTAAGATTTTTATTGCATCTCTTAATAAAAGATTATAGCTAACAAATAGAAATCCCCTTTGACTAGTTATAATTCAGTCTATGAAGTTGTATCAAAATGGTGCTTCTACATATATCTAAAGATTATCCTAGCAAACTTGTTGCATAAAATCAAGATTTATCAACCTAAAATTGATACTACACCTTCTTAATAGGTAGAATCCTATTGATTAGACACAAGCTATTTGAAATTGATATAACACATATCAATAAACTAAATTACTAATTATAACAAAGCACATAATCAATATAACATAAAAATGAAAGAGACAGTCATATAACACACACTTGAATAACATCCTGAAAGATTTTTTATTTATATTGAATGTCAAAATTTATCCTTCCTTTGAAAAAAGGGAGATACATGCATATGTAGGCTTGGGATGGGGATGCCTCATCCTTCAATCCATGCTCAAAGTTTCACTACCATTTAGGACATTCATGGCCATAATGTAACCAATCATTCACAAGAGACAAAATTTGTTAGAACAACATTCTATTATAATCAACTAAAGTAATTAAAATGGAAATTTACTACGAAGAGGCTATTGTGGTTATTGATACTTGGGATTTGATAATCTTTATAGTTGTAACCAGATTTGTAACTATGGTTAGCCTCAATTTTTGAGAAGTAATTTCAACTAAAATAGATGGTAGAGGTATGATAGTCAAAGATGCCTACTTGCTCTCCTAAATTTGTAAGTAGATAACATGGCTAACCTAAAAGTCATTTATAATTACCTTAGATTCCAACATAGGTCTTTTGAAAATTTGGGGGAGTTTATCCATCAATTTTATATGTGCCTTTCATACATCCCCAAGATCCACATAGAGAGTCTCTATGTTAAGGATCCCACTTCTATCAAAATTTATCAACTACAACAAGTCATCATGGGTCTTATACACCATCCCCTTGACCTCTACCTTGAATTTATTTAATGTTATTTGGAGGAAGGGCCCTAAGTACCAATTACCCACTTGGGTTAATCACACCATTGATTCTCATTTACCCTAAAATTGTATTGGCTTGATCCTCATAGTTGGTGAGTTGTTGAACTAAAATTTGTAGTTCTTGATGCCATCTAATCAATCTATCTCTCCTATAAGCTACATATTTCAAGGCCCATACTACATCTAGAGAAATTATTAATTTTATATGGTCATAAGTCTTGTTTCTAGTCACTTATATTAATAAATGGATTTTAGCCTCCATTTTATTCATCTTATCATCTAGAGTGTATACATCTACCCACTTAGGTTGTGACTCCTTATTTACACTCCTTATTAATTAGATAATGCCAATCAACTTTTAGGTTGTTCCTTGCATGTTATCCATAATGTCCCTTAATGTTTGTATGGAATTTTTTCCTTTTAATGCCTCCACAACTTGATCAAAGCCTCTAAAAAATTATTTTATTACTCCCATATAGAGTCTATAAAGTGTAGGGGTCTTCTATGTAATTGATGATATGAGAGAGGAGCAATTTTTTTCTATTGGTTAAAGAAGACATATTCTCTTTGATCCAATTATACCTTCTATCCTTCAACCATTATTTTTTTCCTTTTGACCTTCCTCATAGTATTTAATTTTTTATTAAAATGAAACTTGACTATTAGTTGTTCAAAAATAACTAGGTCTCATTTGCCTTATTCTGTCTGTTGCATTTTTTAGGTCCATTTAGGAATGTTTACGGTAGCTATTTATTATTAAGGTTCTACCTTCTATGTAAGAGTGGTAGATGGGGATTGTCCTAGAGGGAATATGGGCTTGGGAGAAGAGGTTTTTAGTTGAGGGAAAGGGGGAATAGCTCTTCTCTAATAAGTGACCTTATTTGGGTCCAATGTGTCTATTAGAATCAAAATCACTGAAAGGGGGGTGAACTAGTGTCCTTAATACT
This sequence comes from Torreya grandis, assembly GCA_037957365.1. Lineage (NCBI taxonomy): Eukaryota > Viridiplantae > Streptophyta > Pinopsida > Cupressales > Taxaceae > Torreya > Torreya grandis. Next base: position 663,277 of record JARHVA010002873.1, read on the forward strand.
CTTTTAATTTCATTTCATCATTCATTCATTACCATTCATCAATAAATATCAAATAAATGTATATAATCATGAAGAAAACATTAATCAACCAAAGTAATGCATAAAAACATCATATAAGTGGGAAAACCTCATGAGCGATAAAACTCACATAAACAAAGCTTGAATAAATAGTCCTATAAAGTAATGAATCAATATTTAGATGAGCACCAACCCAATAAGGAGAACCAACCCCTAATTCACCAAGAACCCACTTGGATTTAGCAAACACCAACTTGTTAGGAGGAACCAACCCCCTTGTTCATTAAGCACCCACTTAGCCACCAATTTTAGTGAAGCATATACTTCACATGGAGCACCAAATCTAACTAACTAAGCACCAAATTAGCTATGCTTTAGCAAGAACCAACTTATAAGGATGCACCAACCCCTATATGACTTAGCACCAACCTAACCACCTAATTTTTCCACCTTTTATTTTATGATTATCAACACTTGATGATGGTATTATTATACTCTCTCTCTTTCTTATTCTCTCTATGACATATATGGCATACTCAATCTTCTATTTGCTCTCTCTACACATTAGCTACCTCATCATAGCCTTATCATTATATTCAGGCCTCTAATACACCTATGATCATCTATGACAACTTCAAAGATTTTTTTATCTACTCATATTTTTCCTTGTTGCAATCTTCAATAAATGATGTTCCTTTTTTTCATATCTTCACACACTTATATCTCTCTCAAAATTGGTCTTTAGCCTTCTTCATGCAACTAGCCCTCTTATTAACTTGATTAGGTCATATGACCTTGATAATCATATTAATATATTCTATTATATATTCATGACACCCATTATATTTTCCAAATGACCTCCTTATTCTCCTCTTTGTGTTAATTTATTCACTTTCACACTTATATTTCTAACACACTCACAAATAGGCCTAATTAGCCTTGCTTTTATACAAGACACATACTCTCACACACCTTGGTTGGATATGCACACTTAAATACTTTAATTACCATTAAAATATGTCATATAACATGTTAAAATCATGAATAAACCAATAAATTAGGTCATCCATAGCTTAATAGGCTACATTATTTCTTTAGGTCTCATGGAGACCTATTAGGCCTTCTTAGTCACACATTACACATGGCCTCCCTTAAAACACTTTAAAAATTCTCATATATTAGAACACATCAAATTAAATTAAAATATACCTTACCCAACTTCACTTTGGGTCCAAAACACCTTTTAGGTCCAACTACTACTTGAACCTCTTCTTAAAACTCTGTTCACAATAGGCCTGTGCATACACAACAAGTTTATCTTGAACAATTGAAGTAAAAACACAATTTTTCCAAAACAACAAAGAAAAAATCATAAATATATAAGATAAATGAGCTTAGGGTCATCATCATGTGATTTATACTTCATAAATTAGGGAAAAATGACTCAAACCCCTCTTTAGAAGTAGCCCACTTAGAACTGCCAAAACACTCCAAAACCAATCATGGTGATAATGACCTTCAACATATATATGACCACTTTCATAGAATTATAATGATTTTAGATGATCCTATGAGATAATTATATAATATTTAGATATAAATATGACATTATCAAATGAAAATATTTGTCTTTAAGGCCAATCTCATGAACTTGCATCTTCATTGTCTCAACTATACTAGATAGGTTAACTTATGAGCAACATTTTCATCATATCCATTACCCTCAAAAAAATTTATTCATCATGAAAATGTATTACCATACATTAATAAAATATTAATTCATTTGGATTCATCCCTAATCCATGATATCACATCCCTAATCACCTTCTCATTTCTACCTAGGTTTTCTCACTGTCTATAACACTAGGTCTGTTAGTGACTGATCAACTTGTATGACCATGCTAATTGAGCCTATTTGTGAGTGTGTTATAAATAAAAGTGTGAAAAAAATAAAATATAATAAATATTATCATAATGAGGTCATGTGGACTATCATATATGTGTCATGGATATCTGAATATGAGGATCAAGGTCATATGACCTAATCAAGTCAAAAAGAGAGCTAGTTGAGTGAAGAAGGTTAGAGACTAGTTTTGAGAGAGATAGAAGTTTGTGAAGATATGAAAAAAATTAATTTCATATATTTAATATTTCAAAAAATATAAATATGAGTATATCAAAAATCTATGAAGTTGTCATAGATGAGAAGAGTTGTATTAGAGGCCTGAATATGTTGATAAGGCCATGATGAGGTAGCTGATGTGTAGAGAGAGCATATATAAGATTGAGTATGACATAAATGTCATAGAGATTAGAATAAATACAAAGATTATAAGAATAAAATCATCAAGTGTTGATAATCATTAAGGAAAATGTGGATAAATCAGGTGGTTGAGTTGGTGTTGAGTCATCTAGGGGGTTGGTACCTCCTTGTAAGTTGGTGCTTGATAAAGCCTAACTAGTTTGGTGCTTAGATAATTGGGTTTGGTGATCCATGTGAAGTATATTATTCATTAAAATTTGTGGCTAAATATTTGATGAGTTATAATATATTTTTATTGAGTGGGCACTTGATCAATAAGGGGGTTGGTGCCTCCTAGCAAGTTTATGCTTACTAAATCCAAGTGGGCACTTGGTAAATTAGGGTTTAGTTCTCCTTCTTGGGTTTGTGCTCAATTAAATATTCATTCATTTATTTATAGGACTATTTTTCCAAGATTTACTTTAGTGGGTTTTATCCCCCATGAGGATTTCCCACTTATATGGTGTGTTTATACATTACTTTGGTTGAATAATGTTTTCTTCATGCTTATGTACATTGAGTTGATATTTCCTGATGAATAGTAATGAATGAATGATGAAGTGAAAGAAAAAGAGTATAAAGGACACTGATTCACCCCCTCTCCTTTTAGTGATTGTGCTTCCAATAATTGGTATCAGAGCCTCGTCCTTTGATACAAGTCTAAAAACTTGAAGGTGATCCTAAGAAGCCCAAGATGTCTTGTGATAAATAGGAAGAAGAAAACATGTATGTTGAAGAAGTATACTATGAAAGTAAAGAAAGAGAATCTGAAGTTTACTTTGAAGTTGAGATCATAAGTGCCCTTTATGATTTGAATCATCAAAATAGGACTATCAAGGATCTCAAAAATCAGATAGAGGGTGTCAATATAAGGTTTAGATCAAATAAAGTTGAGTGTGATCAGCTAAAGACTGAGCTAGGCTCCTTAAAGGCATAGTTAGAGTAGGAATCAATCAAGTTGAAGACCTATATAAAATTTGAGAAGATTTTAGGTGTCCTAGATGACATCTTGAGTAGTTAAAAATTTGTAAATGTCAAGGTGGGTCTTGGATTAAAATAATATCAGAAGGAGAAAGCTTGAGACAAGGAGAGTCAAAACTCAAAGGTCAATGGTCTATCAAAGAATTATGGTGATGGCATAATGAATACAATTCATATTAGATAGCCTAATGTCATAAGTTATGCAATTTATTTTAATGGTTATTATTTTGCTTATTATCAGTATGGACATAAATCAAAGGATTATAGAAGGATTCCACCCAAGAATGAGTTTTCATGGGCCTATGATAAAGGAAGCAATTAGAAAATAAGAGACCACATACAACATTAATCAAGAGATATGTCTAACTAGAATAAGGTTATTTGCTACGAGTGTCAAGGTGTTAGTCATATTATAATATTTTGTAAGATCATATTGAATAAGCCCTTAAATCATAACAAGATGTTGAAACCCCCTAAGAGACAAATCATGGTATGGAGACCAAATAAGGTGAGAACTAGTCATGCTCAACCTATGGATCAAGATGAACTAATTGCCAAGGTAGATTGCCAATAGTGTTTGGTATCAGCTTAAATAGAGAAGATGAAGGATGATGTAGACATAAAGATAGAGGTGTTAATCATAATCAAGAGGATCATAAATAAATACAAGAGTGGTCTTAGTTCTCATGTGATTGATAAAATCATTGAGGATGTATATTTGAATGAGAAGAATAAGTACAATAAGGGAAGTCATGATCAACTCATAAACCAAGATGGGTTATTTGCTACTAAAGATCATAAGTTAGATTTAAAATAATGTGAAGAAAAATTATTATCTGCATGTGTTAACAAGGAATTAAAATAAAAGAATAAGGATGATGAGGTGTATGATTAAAAATCTAATTCAAAGGTCAAGCCTAAGTTGATAGTCAAGCCTAGAAGGATGTTGAAGAATATTCAATCTTGTGAGAGTATGAAGATCTAGAAATTTCCTACCAGGTGACTCCATTAGGCTTCATGGAGATACTCATTAGTAATTGTAAGCATGGTGTATGTTTTTTGAGCTTTGACATGTGTTGTATGTCAAGAAATTATGAAGACAAGTTGAAGATTGTTGATTCTAAGTTAGAAGTGTGATCTTTTGGCATATTGAGAGGTAAGTTTTTAGTATTTGGTTAGTTGAGCCTATTATATATTGTGTTTTTATATTGGTACCAAGGTGCTTGATCTGTGTTATATATGATCTATATGTACTATTGATTCATATGGTGATTAAGTTTTGAAGACTTAGGGGGAGCATGATTTTTTATTCTATTTGTTGACCTAGTTGTGAGAGATAATTGAATGTTATATGTGCATCAATATTAACTTAAGGTCATATAATAAGGCACATTTTGTATAATTTCATTTTTCATATCATAAGAAGACAAGTTATGACAATTATATTATAAGTGAAGAATATAAGTGCAGACTTAGTTGACAGAATGATGCAAGGAAGATGTCATGATGAGGTCTATATCATGGTGGTTTGATAAATTTGAATGATATAAATTGGTAAAATAATAACATTTGAGATACCATATGGACATGACATGATTAATCTCTGCTCTATCATGAAATACTATATTATTCCATTGGAATAATATCTTTGATTGTAGATAGACCCAATAGGCATGGTGGAGAAGCATTGATTTCAAATATGTTTCATGCTCATAGGAATTGAGTGTGATTGCTCTAAGCATTTGAAGATGACCTTTGGGTCTTGTATCATAGGTTTATATTCTTATTATGCCTTAGTTATCTGAGGTGAACGTGATCAATCAAGGAAGAAGTTTGGAAGATAATCAACTAGGTGTACAGACCTAATGAGTAATGAACTAATACAAGAAGGGTGGTCATGATATAGATGGATCAAATATGAATTATGAAGTTAAGAGGATGATTTTAGGAGTATTTATGGTTTGAAAAAAATATTAAAGGTCTAATCAAGCAAAATAAAAATTCTAAAAATAGATAACATTAATTTAGGGGGAGCTAATCAAATAATTTATGAGCTTCAAGAATAGGTGTGTAGTATAGAGAAGATATGTAGAATCATGAAGCTTGAATATAAAATGAAGCTAGATATCCTTGATCATTATGGAATCAAGGTACATAAAATAAGGTAATAAGGTTTGTATGCTTGAGTCCATCTAAATAATATCTTTGTCAGATAAGAACAAATGGGATAACCTAGTGATGTTGAGTCATAACAGTCATGTCAAGGACAAGATGTATGGTCTTATAATCTAAGTTCATTTAAATGAAATATGCATGAAGTAAGGGGGAACATGTTCCTTTGATTCTTCATAACCTATGTTGTAATAAGGTGTGGTTCTAGATGGTAGTTTGTGGAAGACCCTTTTTCATTAATGTCAAAGGGGGAGAAAGTTCAAGAAGTAAGGTTGAGCAATTGGGGGAAGATGTAAGTGATTAGATTGTAAAGTTGACTAGACTAGGGGAAATGAGAGTGGTCAATTTGAAGAATGTTTTGACATCAATGGAAAATGGGAAGATTATTGAGCATGGTAATTGATTTTAGACTTGTCATTGATGTCTAAGGTGTATGATGTCATGATTCATTAATGATAAAGAGGTTAGTTTTATGTATTGGAGGATGTATGGCATGAGTGCAGAGCATTGAGGAACAAGAAGATGTTGTGTGGGGTATGAGCTTGTATTAATAATATGATAATGAAAATAGGCAACCTAATGTATTTTAATATAACCTAATGTCTCTCTATTAATAGATAATTTGAAAGCTTGAGAAGTCATCAATAGTTTTGGTAACAGTTTTGAAGACTCAACATAGAACATAGTAAGCTACAAAGAACCTCAGTCGAGCTCTGAAGATCTGTGTAAGCATATCCAAAGATGTTCTATCAAGATATGAAGATTTTCTATTATATATCCAAAAAATAATTTGTATTTTATGTTGTATGAGCATGTGTATAAGTTAGAGATCACTTGGAAAGAAAATTTAAGGTCAGTCTCAAGGCTTAATGTGATTTGTAGGTAAAATCCTAAAGAGCACAAAAAAAGAACATGGACTAATAAGGTATAAGGTTATATTTCCAAAGAAAGTATGGATAGGTGAGTGTTGTTATAGTTATGATATGTTGTTCCAGTATATTGACCAATTATGATTTTAAAGTTTATAAGAAAGGGTATGAAAAGTGGTTTTGAGGTTTCTTGAGTACATAGAATAAAGGGTTCTCAATCCAGGATGAACTTTCAAGTGTTCATCAGCATGTGTAACCTACACATGATAACCTGATCTATTCATGGTAGATAGGTAAGGGTCATATCTCAAATTTCCAAGCATTAATTTTTGGAATAAGGGGCTAAGCTTTATGAATGATCGTTAAGACTATAATATGGTTTAAACCCTTAAAGAACCCTAATAAAGACCTGATGAGAAAGCATTTTTATAAAGTGATTAGAATTGTTTTTCATGACTATTTAAGTGATTTGAGGTTATATTAAACTCTCCCAAAAACCTCTAGGTGTGATTGGTTTGTCAAGTGTGTGAACAAATCTTATAGGAAAGGCCTTATTTCTAAGAAATTTGTTGTGACAAGTATAGTTGACTGAGTAAAAGTTGCTAAATGGATAAATGTTAAATCTTGATACTTTTATCTAATGTACATGATGGTGTTATAGTAGGTTATATCCATTATGGGTGATAAACCAATCATATAAGTTGACCAGTCACTAATAGACCTAGTGGTGCAGATAGTGAGAAAACCCAGGTAGAAGTGAAATGATGATTAGGGATGTGATATCATGGATTAGTGATGAATAAAAATGCATGGATATTTGTTTCAAGGTTGGTAATACATTTTCATGATTAATATAATTTTTGGAGGTCAATGGATATGATGAAAATGTTACTCATAAGTTGACTTGTCTAGTACAGATGAGACATTAAAGATGTAAGTTTCAATCTTCAACCTTCATCTATTTAACAACTTTGACTCATTCAACTCTACCTACTATATAAAATGTTTTAGAAACAAGGCCTTGCCTATAGGGTCTTATCACACACCTTACAAACCAATCACACCTATAGGTGCCTGGGAGAGTTGACTATAACCTTTAATCACTTAACTAGTCATGCCAAACAATTATAAGCACTTTAGAACAAGACTTTCTCATCGAGTCTCTATTAGGGTTTTTTGAGGGTTTAAACCATCTTTCAATCTTAATGATCAATCATAAATCTTAGCCCCTTATTCTAGAAACCAATTCTTGGAATTATGAGCTAGTACCCTTCCCTATCTACCATGAATATATCAAGTTCTCATTTAGAAGTTACACATGACAATGAAAACTTAAAAGTTCATATCAAGTTGAGAACCATTTATTTTGTACAGTTGAGAAACCTCATAACTAATTTTCATTCCTTTTATTTCAAAATTTAACCTCAAACTTGGTTAACACACCTAGAGTAAAATGACATACTTCTAAAAAAACTCACTATCCATACTTGCTTTGGAAACATAACCTCATACCTTATTAGGCCATGCTCTCTTTATTTGCTCTCTAGGATTTGATCTGCAAGTCACATTAAGCCTTGAGACTAACCCTCAAGTTTCTTTTCATGTGATCTCCACCTTATATACATTCTCATACAACATCACATACAACCTCATCTTCAGAGCTCCAACATAACATATTCGAAGATGCTTATGCAAATCTTTGAATCTTGATTAAGGATATTCATACCTCACTTAGAGCATCTTTAGAGCTACTTATGTAGATATTCAAAGCTAAAATAAGGATATTCATAGATCACTATGTTATATGCCAAATCTTAAAAAGTGTTGCCAAAACTATTGATGACTTCTCAAGCATTCACATTCTCTCTCAGCAACGAGACATTAGGTTGCCTAACTTCCTTGTCATATCATGAATATAAGTTCATACCCCACATAACATCATCTTGATCCTCAATTCTCTAAAATCATAATATACATCCTTCAATCCATAAAACTAAACTCTTTGTCATTAATTCATCATGACATCATGCACCTTAGATATCAATTAGAACTCTAGCATTAATGACCATGCTTAATAGTGTCAATTATTATCTTTCCTTTATCTAATCCCTCTATGTTTTAAAGGTTGTAACTTATATTTATGATGCATGGACAATTGGTAGGACCAATTAATTGGATGTTTGGGAGGGAGAAAATGGGGAAGCCAAACTGGTGTTGGAGATCAAATCTTTGAAAATACACTTTCTTAGAGGAATGAGGGCTTGAGGAAGCCAAGAATGAATAGGTAAAATGGGTATTAAGAAAATTTTGCTAATAATCCATCATAGACATGAAATCAACTCCAGTAGGTTCTCTTCAAGGTTATTTAAGGGGTGCCACTACCTTGATCATAGGTTTTAGGGTTAGGGCTTGTAGAATCAGTGTTATAGAAAATGTACTAACTAGAACAATAGTTAAAATAGTAGGTGAAGAATGAGGAGCTTGTACATTTACCACTTGGAAAGTAAAAACTAGGGTAACTACTAATGTTTGTGTCACTATTTTACTCAAAGGTGTCAAGGTTGTAGATATGTTTACTAATTTCCATTGTGTAGAAGATAGAGGTTTAGACTTTGTTTCAACTTCTTTGTCTTCATCTGGGTCATGAAACAATTTAGTTGAGACTGAACTAGTCTTCAAGATCTCAGTGTCACCTAACCAAGTCTCCTTTGGTAACCATTCATCCTTGTGACCAATTTATATGGTGTCACTAATGGTTTTAGACAATGATGTGTTTATTTTATCCTCCCATTCCTCATCAATAAACCACTCATTTTCATTGTCTATCAACTCTATAGGTTCTATCACTTTAGAAAATTTTCTATTATCCAATCCTCCCTTTAAATTTTAATATGAGGTCTCCTTTGTTGGAACACCTTAAGGAGAATATGAAGGAACTCCCTGCTTCCTCTTATATGCAAGGAGGGTTGATTAGGAGTATAAGTTGATACTAGAAGGGGTGAAACAACATTAGTTGAATCTAATAGGGAAATGTGTAGTGATGATGTGAGAGTAGAAGTTATTATTAGGGGTGAACCTAGGGAAGTGGATACTTGTCTAGGGTAAGGAGATATTGATGAAGGTGGTGGTGAAATGTTTTGGACTGCGGTATGAATGGAGCCAAACTAAAAATAGAAGGGAGGAAATATGAGAGGCTCACTTACTACACTAATGTGAGTTGAGGAAATGGGAACATAAAAAAAAAACCTAGACTAAGTTATAGTTGTGACACCCTATGTAGTAGTAGTCAGTTAAGGAAGGGTGGACACTAGGGTGGTCACTATGATAATAACCATTAGTATGGGATGTTGAAGAGGCCCTTGGATAACTTCCTATTAACTTCCCATAGGTTCTTGTCCTAGTGGGATAGCCTATTCTTTCCCTTGGGCTTCAACCTATGAGAAGGATCCTTAAAGATGTTTTGAAACCCAATGTTTTGCCTCAATTCTTCTATCATCTTCCTCAATGGTTTTCAGATGATATTGCATGTACCTGGTTATGACCATGAACATATTTACCTATTCATTCTTGTGAGGACCTCTATATAATTCAAATCATTCATGAATAATTCTTCAAATGGATATGACAAATGTCCATAATCCCTCTTCACCTTCCCCCTGACTCTATTTAAGTGCTTTTTGACCCTATGTCTTGGATCCCATTACATATAAGGTGCCCACTTGAAATCATAGTGTGTTCTAATTTTGCCTACTAGATGAAAATGATCCCATCAATTGTAATAGATCCTACTAATTCTAATGAGATGTGGGTGATAGATCATTGTTTAGTACTTCATAGCTTAAACATCTATAGAATTAGCTAGTTGGGTTGTAGTTTCCTACTCTACCACCTTGTTTGGGATTAATAGGGGTAGATATATAGGAGGAAACCTAGTTAATTTTATTATGATGACTTTATGGTCTGGATAGATCCCATAATCACCAATATTTTCAATGGTTCTTCAGATTTGATTGAATAATCTAAGCATGTCCTTGCCAAAAATGGCTTGATATGCCATTGGATAGAAGGTTTTGATTAGTCTAGTTATATTATTCCTAAATTTTTGTATATGAAGAATATTGAATTCATCACAAATTTAGTTATTAATATACTTAGTTGATGGCTCCCAAGGTTCTTTAAAAGATAAGTGAATAGTCCCTATTATGGCATCTACCAAATACACCATCATATAGAAGTTTTCATCTAATCTATTTTCTAAATTAAAGACTTGGCTGATCAAACTGGCACTAAGGATCTTACTAATATCTATGACCTTGGTAGAAGTGAGGTTGATGTCCAATAAGGGAATCTAAACCTCATTTATGTAAGTTATGTTGAGAAACCATAAATTTGGTTTAACAAATCCATATAAATCATAATTCTAAGACTGAAGATGGTAATGGTGATATCCAAAATAAGGCCTCTAACTATGAAGGTACTAGGGTTTCTAGCCCATTCCCATAACTTATTAGTTGTATTATTTGCATACATACATGAATTAAATAGGGATTGATTATAGGACATTTCAATGAGGGGGATCCTATAGTATTTCTCAAAGGTAGGCCCACTAATATAAGCTATTGGGGTACTACATTGGTGGAAATATAAGATTTTTACATAAATTTGGACATTTTTAAATAAATTAAATAATGAGTCAATGTAGGGAATTACCTCAGGTTTTGTCACATCATTATGTAGGCCCACTAATTTTATTTCCACCAAGTCTTCTTTGTATCTTCATACAAAAGTTGAGAGTTGATATGCAGGGCCACAAGGTTTTTTTGCTTCCACTTCATCACATATAGCAGAATAATGTTTGAATTTTCAGTTGAGGGAAACCTCATTGATCCTTGTATATGTGTACTACTCAGGTCCCATAATAGAATATACAGAGGGTAGTAAAAGAAGGTGTGAAGCATAAGCCATTATTTTGCACTTAAGAGTTGTGGTTACCTTGAAATTATGGAATTTATTGGTCATAATAGAGCTCAAATTCATGCAAGTAATAACTTGTTATATGGAAATGTATCTATAATGACTTTGTTGATCACATATATTTACTTTAGATTCTTTACCTCTGTTAAATTGAATTCACTTAATTAGCTAATTCATGTAGATTAATAGCACCAATGACCCTGGGTTCTTTGCTTTTTTCTATTTTTTTATTTTGAATTTGTCTGGTGAAGTGTCATCCCCTTTTTACAATCCTTGGTACTATGTGGATTTTATTTATTTTACTCTTAGTGATTTATCATCTATATTTGACACTTGATGATATTTCACTTCCTAAAAAAACATTACATGGTTATTACCTAGGTTTATTCTTTATTGACTTGTATATCTACTTTCTTAGGCTTACAAGATCATGTCACATAGAGGGATATTGTGGTTTAAGTGTACCAAGAGTTTTGTACCCTTTCCTTTACTAAGAAGTCTCTAGGTGAGAAAGATGATTATACATGATGATAGCTCAATGCTCTACTCACCCAGAAGACTTAGAAACTTCTTGGATTGATTTAACATTAGTGGGTCTATGGGATTGTGATACATGGATGGATATTTCCACCCCACTAGCCCTAGGAATTTGCTAAATTAAAATTAAATCTACTAGATACTGAATGAGTGAGATTGTGACATGTGGATAGATGCCACTACTCCACTGACTTAGGACTTGCATATACTAAACTATAATATTTTATTCACTAGATGTATGATATTATGATATTTAGCATTATCCTAACCTTCTTCTTGCCTAAGAGTCTATGTGAGAAAATCCATGAAATAGTAGGTTATCCTTAAGTGGCATAAAATCTTTTATAACACTAAATTATAATATGTAGCTTACCTTTAGAGATTAGAAAGAGTGAGTGAATGCCACATGGCAAGCTTTGATAACTCAATAGTGTCTAGGTGAAAAGTAGATAGAATTATAAGTAAAGAACCATTTACTTCAAAAACACATAATTTGATTACTTTTAAAGAGGCAAAACCAAAATGATTTTGGATTAAACAAGTGAAATTCATTAATCGTTAGAATCTAAAAAAACTTTGACATATGCATGAAATAAACCAAAGGCTAGAGATGTAACTCGAGATAATCTTAAGCATAACTTTGGGTTGTAATAATAAAAGTTTCATTATGTCAGTTTAATTTTCAATAAATAAACTTAGGTTACCATTTTAGAGTATAATTTTACCCTTGTGGGAGATTTATTCAGGTTCACTCACTCCTAGCTACAATATTAGAGCAACCTCAGGCTGTGGGTATCTTATAGTGAGGTTGAACCTCCAGAGAAAGTCAGCTTCCTCTTGTTAGATCACCTAAACTAATACTTATTCTTGTAAAAGGGATAGAGAGGGGGTATAAGATGACTAATAAAAATAAAAGGGTGATACACCAAAGTAATTAACACTCTCATAAGCTTGAAATAAACACTAATTCAACACAAGATAATTCTTGCTCACACAATCTCACAAACTAGCTAATTTTCATAAGTATTTCTTAAACTAGGCTCATTAATAAATATATGAAACAGAGATGAGTTCCAAAACTCACACCAAACATACATTAATGGTGGAAATATCTCATGTTCAAACCTACAACTAGCATGAAAACACGTAAAAAAGGCAAGAAAGAAGGACAATGGACATGGAATAACACTTCTTCATATGGCCATCATGCACAAGCTTGATAAACACAATTTAGAGGCAACAGATAGGTGAAAAATGATCTATATTAATTTAAAAGGTATTCATACAAACTTTGATAGGGTTTTTCCTTTTCAAATGATAATATCTCTTAAAAATGGGGGAGAAATGGGAGATATAGGAGAAAAGGGAAGAGAGAGAGGAGAAGCAATCACTCAAAAATAAACATATGAGATATAAACCTTTCATGGAGTCTCAACCACCTTTGGATCAATTATCACTAATTCTTACCTCAACAAAATAACCCTCCTTAGTCCAAATAGTCTTGAAGCCCTCCCATTGGCTTAGAAAGACAATAGAAGAGAAAACCATTTGAGGATGATGATGTCATGATCCAATCACAAGGAAAAAGTATCCAAAGACTTGTAAACACATTGAATGTTTTACTTTCTCTCCCAACCTCCAAAATTCTCCTCTTGGACTTCTATGCCCCTACACTTGCTCTTCTACAAGCCTTTGGTAAATGGTTAGTTGACTTGGCATTTGGTGATTAAATGACCATGGAGGTTATCTTTTGGAGTTTTATTTTTTAAGGATATATTCTATTTTCAACTTCACTTTGCTCCTCAAACCTGAAATAAACTCCATGAAACATGCAACTCTCCTAGACTCCATTGATGGAAGTCACAAGCTTGAGCCACCTTGAACTAGTTGCCTTCAAACCTACTCCCAATGTCATTTGGCACCTTCAAGACCACTTATATACCTATAGAATACTTCAATACATCCATGGAATGCATATGAGGAATAAAATAAATATTTGGACAACATTCAAGACCTAAAACAATGGTGTAAATCGCCATTAAACCTACAACAATCCATAAAATGTCAAAAAAACTTGGGTGTTTTAACCTTTAGATTAGCAAGGAACCATATAAAACCTTTTGAAGAGATCCAAGTTCAATATAATGATGACTTATGAACCATTAGGCCTCTTCCATGGCTTTATACCATTTCTCTCTTTGGAGACCTATAAAAGTAAGCACTTTTGAGCCATTTTGGGCCTCCCAGGCACCAAAACGTGCCAAATTCTTCTACAAAATAGACTATTAAATATATTTATGGAGTCCTCTACTTACACTAAGTTTTTTCCCAGTTATTCCAAGCCATTTCATTAACCTATGGGTCCAAAAACACAAAACTAGTCAAAAAGCTCCTTTGACATCTCAAACAAGCTCACCTTCAAGAATATTTTTCATGAAATGTATAATCTCATTCCACCACTTATTTATATGTATATATATCCCATATTCCCCTTCAAAATCCCCAAAAATACTTGGCTCCCATGAATAATGTATGAAAAGATATGTACGTAAGAAGTTTGCTTATGGGGTTTTGCATGTATTATAGGCCTGCTTAGAGTCTTAAAAATTATTCATAAACGTTAGGCCCTTAATAAAAATAAATAAAAAATTAATTTCTATTACATATGGTTACTCAAAAAATACTAAAATCATTTTCCCCAACTCCCTATGGTATGAAAGATATGAGCATTTAAAGAAGGGATCAAACTAGGTGTCTTAGCCCTGAAAAGCTCAAATTTCTCCTTGGACTGGAATTAAATTCTCCATTGATATATACCATGATTTAAAAAACCTTTATGGACCTAAAAATACTTTAAAAATCACATTATAATTCAAAAAAACTTTTAACTAAGCATAAGTTTCAGACTATGTACACAGGCCTATGTTTTGCATCCTTTAGATAGCCCTCAAGGGCATCCTTGTATGAAAACAAGAATTTGGAAAATATAATCATGAGTATTATGACTTATAAACACCTTTAAAATCCTCAAAATAGTCTCAAAATTTTAAAAACTTCTATTATAGCTATAACTTTCAAAAACCTTTCAAGCTCCAATGGTGGTTGCCAATAGACAAACACATGGTTGTGACAAAACAGTGGATAGTTACACTATTTATGTGTCTAAAATAATATTATTTATTCTTATAAAAACTCATTAAAATAATTCCTATCAAGTTTCATATTTGGATCTCGCCTATAGAGACATGTAGATGATTTTTTATTAAAATTTGCTAGTGGACTGCCTACGTGCATGATTGATTATGACTACATGAGGTTTAATTAAAAAAATCGAGTATTTTATATAATATATTAGACTAAAAATATTATTTATATTTATATAATATCATGATGATCATATACACCAATTTTCATACTTTGATCATGCATATTGAGGCCTATACATGATTTTTACCAAACTTTACCAGTAGGCTACCTAAATTTTCATGGATAGTACCTTAGATCTGAGACAAAATAACATATATTTACCTTATTTTTCACACCAAATATAAATAATATTGATATATAATAGGTCATAAGGACATTTTTTACCAAATTTTAGGTCTTGGATCCATGTGTAGGTGCTCTAAAACCTCAAAATCTCAGAAAAATACCTACATGAGTTGATTGTGTTTTAGTCTAACTATGTGTGGTCATTTCAAAAATTTCTTAGAGGGAAGAATTTCTTGGATAAAATTTTTATACACACTTCCATTTTTATATGCAAATTTCATTTGACTATGTAAAACTAACACAAACCACTTTGCTCTCAATCACTTCTTTGCAATCTTGGAAATAGGCTTAGTTAACAAGGCTATAGGTGGGCATTTTATGAGGTGAAAGAGACTGATTCATTGTGTGATTTTAATTCATGAATTTATATAACTATTAAAACCATTTAAATACTCTTCAAACATGAAATAAACTTCATTGAACCCAAGGAACATAACAAGACCTTCACTATCTCAATGCTTGACATAGTATGCACATGCGTGTAAGAATCTTTTAACCCAGCTATAGGTGGTGATTTCATAGGAATGTATGTTGAAATGAATTTGGTTATCATATATATTTTTTCCCTTTATTCAAAAATTATATCCATATCTTTATAAAACTCTCTCTTTCCACCACCATTCCTCCTCCTTGAAAATAAACTCCTCTCTAGTCAATTTCTTTGTCTTTCTTCATCCACTAACCACTCTACACAAGCTCTTTTCTTGGCTCAACATACCAAATATCATTATAGGTTTCATTAGTACAATATAATAACTTTTATTATCTTCAATGATCATATTATACTTTTCCAAACCCATGTAATCCTCTCAATCTCATTCTACCATGCATTTTTACTCTTCACTCTCCTTAGAGCCACCAAGCTCTTGTAGCCTTTTTTCCCACATTTCTATTTTCTTGAATACTTTTCAAAATTTATTGAGGAATTATTTAAAATTTCCACCACCATATATCTCCTTAAAAATCTCCATAAAGTTTCAAGGTCTGAATCTAAGATTAAAAGTTACTTCCTTTGTTAGCATGCTTCCAATTAGGCTTCTTAAACCCTATCACATACCTTAGACCTCAAATCCATAGTATACCATACAGAATAAAAATAAAACCTTTTGATTCACTTTTTATATGATAAAACATACCTTATTAAAAAAAAATTGATTTTTCATTAGTTAAAACATGAGATATAGGATTTTTTGGTTAGAAACCCTAGCTAGGCAAATATGTAAGCCCATAGAGGCCTAGAGCCTTAAAATTTTATTTTTTTGATCTTGGGGAGGTTTAAATGGAAAAAAACACCATATACATGTCTTTTTTGACCTCCCCCATATTTCCAAATAGTTTTTAATCATTTTTCAACCTTAAAACACTTGAAATAACTCAAAACATGGAATTCTAAACTCTCTTTATAATATTGTGTTAGAACATGCAAGACTTAAGATATAGTTTTTGAGTTTTATGAGGTCCCAAGACCTCATTAATTTTTAATTATTTCCTTTATGGACCCCCAAAACTATTACAATCATTATATTTCATCATCCAACCCTTTAAATGCCTCAAAAATACCTTTTCTGAATGTTTACACTTGCATGCCCAAATCTTAAATTTGGCCAACTTAAAATTTTCATTATTATACCTTAAAATTTTAAATATGATCATTATAAAAAAGTTTTTTTAAGACATAAAATAACTCCCACATGCTTAAAAAACACTCACATGAGGTTTAAACCATTCATCATACGTTAAATCCCTTCAAGAAGCTTATCTAGCTCTATGTTCTCCTCAACAGACAAGCATAGGATTGTGTAAAAATAAGGGGTAATTCCACTTATTTTTTAGAAAAAAAAAATATTTTTTATATATTTATAAAGTAAAAAGGACAAATAATACCAATTTTTTCACTATTTGGATGCATATTTTGTCCTATAGGCTCTTTTTACTAGAATCTAGTTTGAGCTGCTTACTTGGTCTAGTTTCAAAACTGAATTTTCTTCCTTTCCACCTTAGCATAATGGAATAATAATAATTAAAATTCCTTGGATATGTTTTGATATACCACTTGATCATGTGATACACCTCCAACATTTAATCCATTTCTTCCAACCCATTATGATTCATACAGTCCTTTCACAACTTTGCCATGTAGATAATGCTATCTCCAAATGAGGTGAAGTATACATTGTTGAAGAGACCTTTTAAGTAGAAAAATTTAAAATATTAGTGGTTAAAATACATGATCAATATGTATTTGTATTTCCCAAGCCATGTTAGGTGTATTTTCAAACTTGAAACTTCTTTTCACACTCTATTATCTTGCTTAAAATGACATTTTGGATCATGTTTTCTGTTACATCTTAACTCTCAATAGCTCAAGGGTGGATATTTAAATAAAAAAATTTAATTACACAACATTTTAGTATTATACATTATTTATTTAAGGTTATAAAATTTTGATAATGAACATCATGAAAATAAAATAATATTTGCAACAAAATCCATCAAAGCAACTTGTACAGTAAAACATTTTCCTTTCAAGTGAAACTTCCTCATAGAGATGAATTATCTAATGAAACAAAAATTAAATTTATATATAACACTTTTATAAAAAATACTAAAAATAATTCTTCTCCACCATTTTATAAATCATATAAAAAGAGGAAAATTTGGACCTTGTTTGGATGAATAGGCCATCTAGACACCCCTACACTCTTAGTGATTGTTCATAAAGATGGGTATATGAACCAGACCACCAATGAAAAAAATAAGAAGAATAATATGGTCCCTATAACTTCCCAAAATATTCTAGGCCAACTCTCTCTCTCTCTCTCTTGATTGTACTGAGTGAAAATATGAGGCTTTCCTAGAGTTGTCCAAGACCACCCAAAATGGTCTTTCCTTAGCATGAGGAACCAAAAGCCTTCCTATGAAATCCAAAACTTTTAAAATATTTTATATGATATAAATGACCTTTAATTACTTATATAAACCTTCTGAAGTTCTTGGATCCCCATTAATGGTATAAAACCTGCTTCATGCCTAATTTGCAACTAATAGGTTTTCCTTACCTCTATTGGTTCATATGATAAAATATGATTTTAGAGGCCTATGAGAGGATATTATTGACACAATTTATTATCTAATATGATATTTTATACCTTCAATCAATTAAAACCTTCAAAAACATGTTTTTTTAAAGCTCCTAGAGGCTCTAAAATGCATCCTTTTGCTCCCAAACTCCTCTCCTGCACTCCAAATGAGTTGAAATGGCCTTTAACATGTCCAAAAGGGTACAACACACCATAATTAGTTGATAAGAAGTCAAAACCAATTTTACTTCCTTAAAAAGTTACTTTTCACTTGAAATTTTTATTTTGAGGACCCTTAAGTCATCTAATGCACTTTTGGGGATCTTTTGGGCATATTAACTTCTCTAGACCTCACTTTTGACTTGTTAGAATCTATGGGATTTTTTTAAAACTATTTAACACCCCTAAATGCTTTAACACTAAATAAACCTACTAAATCTTTCACTTGTAGTTCAAGACCCATTTTCAAGTCGTTTCCTCAAAAATCTCCAAATTCACCTTAAATCTTGTTTAAAGTGTTTAAAAAGATTAAAAGTGAAATGTGGTAGGTTCATGAGGTTTTTATTATATTTCTACCATTGTATCACCTACTTAACAATAACTCTGCTCAACTTCTCACATGACCTCGCAAGATATTACACTGCATCATCAAGCTAGGACTAGAAAGAGACTAGTCATGGGAGTAGAAGGTTGATGAAGAGTTCCAAAGAATGGCCTAATCCATCTAGGAAAAAATTTTGTATATAGGGAAATTTTGGCCAACATTTATGATGACCTCTTTGGATTGCATGCCTATTATTCAAAATATTAGTTACCTTATCTGATCCGTTGGGAATACAAGGTCACAATACTTTCCTTCCCAACTAGTATGAAATTGATACAAGGTTTTCCACTTATAAAAATTTCCTCTTGAAGCTATAAGGATAATAAGAAACAAAACCAACACTATACCCAAGTCACTTATGGAATGTAAACACACAATTGAAAAGGAATGTGCATAAGGCACTTAGAAGAAGGGAAAAGCAAAACACAAAGAACAAGGACACATTTAATCTAATATATACAAGGATGCAAACTCACTAGTACCTTCCACTTGGATCAAATGGAAAATATTTTGGATCACCTCCTTCATGAGATGGGTCATGGTGTGAGAGAGCATGCTTAGGTGTCAATCTTACATTGGGATTCTTGAATTTCAATCTTCTTGACATGCTCTCAAGTGAATGAAAATGGACAAACATGTCTCAAATGTAGACATATTGGTCCAAATCTTCAAAATATGCTTCATGTTGGACTATAGGAGCACTTCCAATCTTCTCACTCAATGGCTCTTTTGAACATGAAGGCTGATTATCTAAGGTTAAGCAAAAGAGTTTTAATTCACCCCAAAAGTCAAATTCCTCTTGGTTATTTGTAAGAGGGGTAGTCATTTGAGGTTATTTATTTTACCTATTTTCTTCAAACCTAAAAACATTAGTACTACCTTCAAGTGATACTTCATCTTGTGATTGATCAAATGTTGTAACCTTATTCACCTATGGCTAATTGAAGTGGAATATTTGTCTCCTAGTAGCCTCTTGAGGATTTTCTACTTTTTCATCCACAACTTATAGCTCACTAATTGGATCACCAAAACTACCTCCAATTACCTTAGTCAATTCATAATTACCTGACAACAACATATAGTTGGCTTCCAATACTTCAAATAAGTCTTCATAATTACCTTGTTCAACCATTTCTTGCACATTTGAAGCATACTTGAGGATATCTAGTTATAAGTCTATTGTATCAAGCTCCTAAATATCACCAAGATGTTCTAATAACTCATTTTTCATATTCATCTTCAACCATACCAAATAGAAGCTCTTGAAACAAATCAAAATATATTTTTCTCTAATTTGTAACCTAAATACACATCTCTTCAAATATGAAGGCATCAATACTACCTTTAATTAAATTACCTCCTATGATTGGTCAACCTCTGTAAACTCATTTTGGTCTTCTATTTCTTCATTCATAGTAGCATCTTGAGGGCCTATTTGTGGCTCTATCATTACCAACTCTTCAAGCCTTTCCTCTTCACCATAGAATGGTATAACAATTCCATTATTCAATAGGGAGATGGTGGGAGGGTGAAATTGTTTGCCTTGATTGCAAATTAGGAGAGTATCCTTCTAACTAGGGACTTTGAAGGCTCTTTTAGGTGGTTGTTGGGGAAGGGAGAGAGAGAGTGTTAAAAATATTATAGAGTAAGATCATTGAGCTAAACTATGGTTGCTTGATTCACTTTTTTAAAAACTAACTCTTCCTCCTCGAAAACCACTTCTTAGACTGCCTCAACTAGCACCTCCTCTTTCTTCTCAATTCTCTCCTTGACTAATTTACATGAGGGGAATGTATATGGAACAACCACCTTATCTTTTTCTTGAATGGGTATAGGAAAGGGTCGTTTCAAAAGAAAGGGAATGGCATAGTTAGGGTCTAAGGTGTATGGGGTGTCCAAGTTGAGATGGTTTCAAAATCTTGAGAGGGAATGGGTTTAGGTGTAGGAGAAGACAAACTGATTGGTTTAGGTTTGACTTACTCATCCTCTCAATGAGTCAACTCTCCTCTATTGAGAGTATACATTCCTTTACTAGGTTCTTCTCAAATTTTGGATAATCTCCCTCTTCAATGGCTGCCCACACACTCCAAAAATCTTGCAATAAATCCATTTTCCTATTCATGACATGGAAGAGAAACTCTTTTTTAAGGGCTACCTCTACATTCACCTTCATAATCGATCTCTCATGGTTTATAATGTTTTTTTTTACTCTTGACAAAGATGAACTTTGAAAAGGTTGACTAGGGGGCTAGATTTGAGAATAAATAGGGGTAGGAGAGGGAAATTAGGGTATAGGATTGGCTAATCTCATGATTAATAAAAATTAATAGTCATTTTCTTTCCTGGCTTGGTCTTGCCTAACTAAGCAATCTTCCAAAAACCTCAACTCTTACTCTTGAATAAAAGCTTGATGTTCAATTTTTTCTTATTTCATATAACACTCTTACACCATATTAATCTCTCTTAATTATCTTTCAAAATCAGTTATTATCTCCCTAAAACTCTTTTTTGGTTGACTAAAGAAAGACAAACTCTGACAAGGCTGATACATTAAAGCTTGGGAGTCACTTGGGGTGAACCCATAAACATTACTAATCTAAAATGAAAGATAAGGGAGAAAGGAACATACATTTTGATAAAGTGATAATACATACAAATAATTATGATTAATCACTTGGTATACTTATAAAAACTAATAAATACTTGAATTTTCCATTGGTGTTTATACACATGCCTCCAAAGACTAATTAGATGAAGAGAACACCAAAAATATTCACTTAGTGAATAACATGGTCCCACCAGGCATGTTAGAAACTATTTTAACATATAATTTCACCCTTATGGAAGATTTATTTAGGCTCTCTCACTCCTAGCTACAATACTAGATCAACCTCAGGCTATGGGTATCCTATAGTGAGGTTAAACCTCCAAAGAAGGTTGGTTCCTCTTGGTAGATCACCTAAACTAATACTTCTACTTGGAAAATGGATAGAGATGATGTATATGATGACTAAGAATAATAAAATTGTGATACACCAAATTAATTAACACTCACATAAGCTTGAAACAAACACTAATTCAACATAAGATAATTCATGCTCACACAATCTCATAAACTAGCTAATTTACATAAGTAGTTCTTAAGATAGGCTCATTAGGAAATAGATGAAGCAAAGAGGAGTTTCAAAACTCACACTAAGAATCCATTAATTTTAAAAATATCTCATGTTCAGACCTATAACTAACTTGTAAACACCTAAAAAGAGGCAAGAAAGAAGGACAATGGACATGAAAGAACACTTCTTCATAAGGCCATCATGCACAAGCTTGTTAAACATAATTGAGAGGCAAGAGATAGGTGAAAAATGATATTTATTTATTCAAAAGGTATTTATTAAAAATAATTATAGGGTTTTACCTTATCAAATTATAATATCTCTTACAAATGGGCAGAAATGGGAGATATAGGGGGGAGAGAGAGAGAGAGAGAGAGAGAGAGAGAGAGAGAGAGAGGAGAGAGAGAGAGAGAGAGAGAGAGAGAGGAGGAGAGAGAGGAGAGAGAGAGAGAGAGAGGAGAGAGAGAGAGAGAGAGAGAGAGGAGAGAGAGAGAGAGAGAGAGAGAGAGAGAGAGAGAGAGAGAGAGAGAGTCTCTCAACCAATCAATAAATGAGACAAAACAACCTTTTATGGAGTCTCAACCCACATTTGGATCAATTATCACTAATTATTTCCTCAACAAACTAACCCTCATTAGTCCAAATAGTTTTCAAGCCCTCTCATTGGCTTCGAGACACACTAGAAGACAATAACATTTGAGGATGATGATGTCATGATACAATCACAAGTGAAAATTATACAAATACTTGGAAACACATTTAATGTTATATTTACTCTCCCAACCTCCAAACTTCTCCTCTTATACTTCTTTGCCCCCCTCCACTTGGTCTTCTACAAGCCTTTAGAAAATGGTTAGTTGACATGGCCTTTGGTGCATAACTGACCATAGATGTTATCTTTTAGAGTTTAATTTTTTGAGGCTATTTTATATTTTCAAATTCAATTTTCTCCTTAAACCTAAAATAAACTCTATGAAACCTACAACTCTCATAGACCCCATTGACAAAAGTCATAAGCTTGAGCTACCTTGAAGCTACCTTGAAACCTACTCCCAAGGCCATTTGGCACCTTGAAGTACACTTATGGACCTATATAATACTTCCAAACATACATGGTATTAATATGAGGAAGAAAATGAAGATTTAGAAAACCTTCAAGACCTATAATAATGGTGGAAATCATTGTTAAACCTGCAACAATCTATAAAATATCAAAATCCTTGGGTTTTTTACCCTTTAGCTCAACAAGGCACTATAGAAACCATTTTTAAGAGATTTAAGTTCCATATAATGATTATTTATGTCACATTATGCCTCTTTCATGTCTTTATACCATTTTTCTCTTTGAAGTCCAACACAAGTAACAATGTTTTAGCCATCGTAGGCCTCTTAAGCACCAAAATGTGCCAAATTCATCTACAAAATAGATTTTTTAGGAGATTAAATTATCAATATACACACTATATGTGTCTTAAAATTTATTTTACTCCATTTTATGTACTTATGGGTCCAAAAACACAAAAGTGGTCAAAAAGCTCCTTTGGCAGCTCAAATAAGCTCACTTTCAAGATGATTGTTCATGAAATGTAGACTCCCATTCCACCACTTATTGACATGTATATTTATCTCATATAACCATTTAACATCCTTGAAAATATTTTACTCCCATGTAGAAGGTATGAAAAGATACATATGTAAGAAGTTTCTTTATGGGATTTTATATGTATTATAGGCTTGCTTAGAGTCTTAACAATTATTTATAAACCTCAGGCCCTTAATAAAACTCAATAAATAATTAATTTAAATTATAAATGGGTACTCAAAACATACTCAAATAATTTTATCCAACTCCCTATGGTATAAAAGATATGAGGATCTGAAGAGGGGCTCAAACTAGGTGTCTTATCTCTGAAAAGCTCAAATTTCTCCTTGGACTAGAATTAAATCCTCCATTGACATATATAATGATTGAAAAAAAAAAAATTATGGACCTTAAACACCTTATAAATCACATGATACTTCAAAAAAACTTTGAACTAAGTAAGAAGTTTTAGACTATGCACACAGGCCTATGTTTTGCATCTTTTAGATAACCCTCAAGAGCATCCTTGTATGAAACCAAGAGTTTGGAAACTATAATAATGTGTATTAAGACTTATAAAAACCTTAAAAAACCTAAAATAACTCCCAAAATTTCAAAAAAACTTTTTTTATATATGTACTTTTTAAAAACCTTCCGAGTTCCAATGGTGGCTATCAATGAACAAGCACACAGATATGACAAAATAGTGGATACTTCCACTATTTATGTGTCCAAAATAATATTATGTATTATTATAAACACTCATGGACATAATTAATACCAAGTTTCATATTTGGACCTTATTTTTAGAGACTTGTAGATGAATTTCTCTCAAAATTTGCTAGTGTACCACCTGCATGCATGACTGATTATGATTACATGAGGTTTGATATAAAATAGAGAGTGGTTTAAATATTAAATTTTACCCAAAAATATTATTTATATGTATATAAACTCAGGATTATCATCTCCACCAAGTTTCATACTTTGATCATCCATATTGATGCATGTAGGTGATTTTTACCAAAATTTACTAGTAGGTTGTCTAAATTTTCATGGAGAGTGCCTCAAATATGAGACAAAATAGTGTATATTTCCATTTTTTTAAATAAAAATATAAATAATATGAGGATATTAAATTTCACAAGTAAAATCTTTACCAAATTTGAGGTCTTGACTTCATGTGTAGGTGTTCCAAAACCTCAAAATCTTACAAAACTGCCTACATTAGTTGATTATGTTTTGGTATGAATAAGTGTGGTCATTTCAAAATTACCTTGGAAGGAAAAATTTATTGGAGAAAACTTGTATACACATTTAAATATCAAACACTTCAATTTTTCTATGTAACTTTCATTTGACTATGGAAAACTAACACAAACCACTTTGCTCTCAATCACTTCTTTGCAATCTTAGAAATAGGCTTGGTTAGCAAGGCTATAGGTGGGCATTTCATGAGGTGAAAGAGACTGAGTCGTTGTGTTATTAGAATTAATTAATTTTTATAACTACTGAAACCATTTCAATATTCTTCAAAACATTACATAAACTTTATTGAACCCGAGGAACATAACAAGACCTTCACTACCTCAATGCTTGACATAGTATGCACATGCTTGTAAGAATATTTTAACCCAGTTGTAGGTGGTGATTTCATGGGAATGTACTTTTAACTAAGTTTGGTTCTCATATATTTTTTTCAATTGATTCAAAACTTATATCCATATATTTATAAAACTATCTCCTTCACACCACCATTCCTCCTTGAAAATAAACTTCTCTCTTGTCCATTTATTTGTTTTTCTTCATTCACTAACAACTCTACATAAGCTCTTTTCTTGGTTCAACATACCAAACATCATTATAGGTTTCATGCAGACAATATAAAAAAAATTATGATCTTTCATGATCATATCATACTTTTCCAACCCCATTTAATCCTCTCAATCTCATTCCACCATGCATTTTTACTCTTCACTCTCCTTAGAGGCACCAAGCTCTTATAGCCCTTTTTTCCACATTTCTCTTTACTTGAACACTTTGAAAACTTTATTGAGGAATTAATCCTATTTTTGACCACCATATATCTCCTTACAACCCTCCACAAATTTTCAAGGTCTAACTCCAAGATTAAAAGATACTTCTTTTGTTAGCATGCTTCGAATTAGGCCTCTTAAGCCCTATCACACACCTTAGACCTCAAATCCGTACTATAACATAAAAAATAAAAATAAAACCATTTTATTCAATTTTTATATGATATAAAATACCTTATTAAATTTTTATTATTATTTTTCATCAGTTAAAACTTGAGATAGAGGGTTTTTTGGTTAGAAACCCTAACTAGGCAAATATGTAGGCTTGTAGAGGCCCATAGCCTTAAAAATAATTTTATAAAGATTGGGGAGATTTGAATGAAAAAAATACCATATACACATATTTTTTTACCTCCCCAATATTTCTAAATAGGTTATAATCATTGGTCAACCCTAAAACACTTGAAGCAACTCAAAACATGAAGTTTTAAACTCTTTACAATATTGTGTTAGAACATACAAGGCTTAAGATCTATTCTTTTAGTTTTATGAGTTTAAAATACCTCATTAATTTTTAATTATTACTTGGAGGTAACTCAACAACTATTAAAATCATTATATTTTTTCATCCAATCCTTTAAATGCCTCAAAAATGACTTTTCTGACCGTCTACAATTGTATAACAAAATTTTGAATTTGGTCAACTTGCACTTTTCCTCATTTTACCTTGAAATTTTTAATATTATCACTCTATAAATTTTTTTAAGACCTATAATGACCTCCAAATTATTCACAAACACTCATATCAGGTTTAAACCATCCGTCATACATTAAATATCTTCAAGAAGCTTGCATATCTCCATATTCTGCTCAAAAGACAAGCATAGGACTATGTAAACACAATAGGTACTTTCATTCATTATTTGGACAAAAAAAAATTATAGGTTGATAAATTCAAAATAACCAATAATACCAAATTTCATGCCTTTTAGATGCATATTTTGTCCTATAAGCTCTTTTTACTAAAGTTAGTTTAAATTGCTTGCTTGGTCTAGTTTCAAAACTGAGTTTTCTTCCTTTCCACCAAGGAATAATGGAATGAGAATAATTACAAGTCATTTAATAGGTTTTAATAGACCCATTTATCATTTTATACACCTAAAACCTTGAAGGTATTTCTTCCAACCCATTATGATCCATATAGTCCTTTCACCACTTTGTTAAGTAGACAATGTTATCTCTAAATGAGGTGAAGTATACCTTGTTAGAGAGCCTTTATAACTGGAAAAATTTACTCTATTATTTGTTTAAATACATTATCAAGATATATTTAGATATCACAATCCATTTTAGGTGGATTTGAAAACTTAAAACTTCTTTTCACACTCTATTATCTTGCTCAAAATGCCATTTTGGATCATGTTTTCCATTACAGCTTGACTCTTAATAGATCAAGGGTGGATATTTAAAGCAAAACTATGAATTCCATAACTTTTTAGTATATATCCATGATTTTTTTAAGGTTGTAAACTTATAATAATTACCATCATGAAGAGAAAATAAGATTCACAACAAAATCCATCAAAACAACCTGTTACACTAATTCCTTCTCCTTTCAAGTGAAACCTCCTCATAGAGATGAATTAGTAAATTAAACCAAAATTAAATGTATTCCCAATAATTGTATAAAAAAAATACTCAAAAATCATTCCTCCCCACCATTTTTTGAATCAAATAAAAAAGAAGAAAACCTGGATCATATCTAAGATGAATAGGCCATCTAGACACCCCTGCACTGTTAGTGATTGTTCATAAAGATGGGGAGATGAACTAGAACACCAATGAAACAAATTTAAATTACATTAGGGTCACTATCACTACCCAAAAAATTCTATCCCAAATCTATCTCTCTTTCCTAATTGTACTGAGTGAAAACCTGAGGCTCTCCTAGAGCTATCTAAGACTATCTAAAATGGTCTTTCCTTAGTATGAAGAACTAGAATCTTACCTATACAATATAACACTTGGAAAAAAATTATATTATTTTACTGACATTTCCTTCCTTTTTAAAAGATTTTTAAGTGCTTGGATCTCCATTAATGATAGAAAACCTGCTTCATGCCTAGTTTGCAACTAATAGATTTTCCTTACCTTTATTGGTTCTTGTGATTGAATCTGATTTCAGAGGGATATGAGAGGATATTATGAGAACCATGTATTCCTTAATATTATATTTTATCCCCTTCATTAAGTAAAACCTTCAAAAACCTATACTACCAAGGCTCCAAAAGGCTCCAAAATGCATCCTTTTCCTCTCACACTCCTCCCATCCACTCCAAATGACTTGAAATGTCCTTGAACATATCTAAAATGGTACAACATGCCATAAGGAAGTGTGAGTAACTAAAAACCAGTTTGAATTCCTTAAAAAACCATTAAGTAGTATAATGCACTTTTGGGGGTCTTTTGGGCATATTAGCTTCTCTAGACCTCATTTTTGACTCATTAGAATCTCTGGGAATTTTTGAAAACCTAATTTATGCCACTGAATGATTAAACACCATAGAAACTTGTTATATCTTTCACTTATAGTTAAAGACCCATTTTCAAACATTTTACTCAAAATCTCCAAATTCACCTTAAAGCTTGCTTAAAGTGTTTCAAAATTTGGAAAGTGACATGTGGTAGGGTCATGAGGTTTGTCTTGTCTTTCCACCATTGGATCACCCGCTTAAAAATAACTCTACTCAACTTCTCATAAGACCTCCCAAGATACTGCACTACATCATCAAGTCAAGACTAGAAAGATACTAGTCATGGGGATAGAAGGTTGTTGAAGGGTTTTAGAGAATGGCTTGATCCATCTAGGTAAGAGTTTCATATGTAGGCAAATTTTTGCCAATAGTTACCCCATTTATCCATAAAAATAAAGGTTACTTCATAAAGTGGGTCCCTATTTTAAAACTTTAAATTGGGGTATGTTGGGACACAACACTAGTATCAAAAAGTGAAATTATCATATTTTTATTTATCTACAACTTGATTTAGAATATCTTGCTCATATCTTCTCTTTATTGTTCCATATTATTCATGTTAGTGGTAGTGCAACCTAGATTCTCATCAACATTACAATTTTCCTATATCTCAATCTATAATTTATCTTTGAAATAGGCCATGATAATCATATATTCCTCCTTAGAATAATTCCTAGGATGTAATTCCAAATGTATTTCCCAACACATGTCATCATGACCATCTCTAAAAAGATATCCATAATGGTTGTTAGAATGATTATATATATGCAAATGTTTTACATTCTTCTTATATTTATACTTATCACTCTTGAAGTATTTGTAAGGCTAATTTTTCTCTTTCTTCAGTTTATTTGTCAATGATTTTTTATAGGTCTCTCCCTCTCCCTACTTATTTTCCTCCTCAATTTAGTATTCTTAAATTCATTCCTTATAAATGTCTATTGGCTTACTTTATATGACCTATCTTCTTAGGCATGTATGGAGGCGTCTAAAGTAATTGGTAAAGTTATCTTCATCTTCTAAGTATAATCCCATAAGAGTGGGTTGTTTACATAAATCCATCGTATCATCCTAAATTTTTTGGCTTTCTCATTTCATGTGATATCGACACTTAATTTATTGATCAGTTCTTTCCCAATAGGGTAAAAACTATTACCCAAAAAATATTTCCAAAAAATTATTTAACTCATCCCACTTATCTACAACCTACTTCTTCCTATTTTTAGAAGATGTTATATTAGTTTCCCACCAAATTAGTGCATGATTATCCATCTTGATACAAGAAAAATAAATATTTTGATCCTTAATTACATTCTGAAAAGTAGAATATACTTGCATTTGGTTCAACCATTTTCAAATATTCTAGCATCTAATTATCCTTAAAATGATTAATCTAAACCTTGGTCTTAAGTTTCAAATGATCACGTTAAAAATTTTCCTCACTTTTAACTTAATTTTTAGGAGGCTTTTCATACTCATCATTGGAGTCTTATTCTTCTCCATATTATTTTTCATGGAGCTCTTCAATGCCTATTTTATTAGATATAATGTATACATGAAATTTATAGGTACATGGTTTCTAGTTGCAAGCACTTTTTTTTTGGGTGATAGTGTTTTGTAGCTTTATCATGATTTCCATGCATGATTAAAGTGTAGCTACTCTCTCAATAATAATCTTTTCAACTTCTTAATAATTTTGTATCACTTTTTTATCCTAAAATTTTATACATGTCTCATAATTTCAAGGTAGTGATTATCCTTATATAGATATTTTAAATATCATAAGAATCAATTTAACTTTAGAAAGTAACCCAAATATAAATATGATTTGATACTAAAATTATTTATAATATTTAAGGTATACACTATCTAGAATTCTCATAATCACAATTTGGTGTTCTACTTTGAATTAAATTTAAAACAAAAAATCAATTTACTAAAATGAAATATAATAATTTTTCAATGTGATGTTCAAATATAATCAACACTTTCATAAATGAAACATCAATGAAATATACATGAACATAATTAATAAAACATGGAGACAAAAAGACAAATATTTATGGTCTTGAAAACTAGGGAATGGGGAAAACCCATTTGTAAGAAGCAATTTCTTTGCTTCCTAACTTATTATAGATAAAAATAGATTACAATTAAATAATATTATAATAATTAAAATATAATTTTATGTTTCTCACTCAATTTTAACTCACCATTCCTTTATCCAATCCTTCTTAAAAAACCAAACACCAAATTTTAACATTAATGCCTTCTCTACATGCATGCCTCCCTCTTATCATCCTTAGATATGCATTTTTGTGCACTACAGGATCTCAAAATATTTTAGGATATAGATAGATGAATTTTGTTTTAATAACATTCTTTTAATATTATTCTAGGAGAAACCTCCAGTTAATGCAAATTAAAAGTTTCAAAACCAATGTTTACATGAAGTGTTGGTTTTGTCACCACACTTGGAACTCTCCCTCTACTTTTCCATTGATGATTGAAACTAGTTTTTTATCTTATTTTTTGATGACTGAATTATTTTTGAGGATTATTATGGATCATTTAATCATATTAAGATATCATTGTGAAATCATGCATGAAATAATAAATTTGGCTCATGTGTGTCTAAGTCTAATAAATGTATGAATAATAATAATAATATTTTTACACTATATGGGCTAGGTAAAGTCAATGTAAGTATCTAAGTATCATGCCTCTTTATTGAAAATATATAATAAATATAAACATAATTTTCATATGCCCTTGATGGATAACATGTAATAAATGAAGAAGCCAACCTCAAGTATGTTAATGTAATCAATGTAAAGAATTAGATAAAAATTCCCCAAACTAAGAAATGTAAAAGCATAATAATAATGGATGTCTCTTATGGATAATATATAGGAAATATATTAAAATAGTAATTTCCCCCTGAATATGAAATATATAATCAATAAAATTATAACAAAATCATCCCCCCAATATAAGTAGTGTAGTAACAAATATATCAAAGGACATGGAGCCTTTCCATGATGTATTCCTAATATGAATCATGGAAACATAAGAAAATAAAAAATAAAATTAACATGATATGTATCAATTAAAATCAAGGAACATTAATGTGTGTGTGTGTGTGTGTGTGTGTGTCATAACATCAATAATATAACACACATGAAACATAGAAAGTTGTTAAGGAACTCTAACCACATAGTAAGCATGCCACAATAAAATTAAATAGGAAAAAATGTCACATATGTAGAGTATATAAAATAATCATGTAAAAAAGAAAATAAAAAAAATATGTAACATATACATACAATGGAAGTAAGGAACATACATTGATCATGAGTAAAACAAGATATGCATGCCAAAAAATAATCTCATGAAGAAAACACATTAATACAGGGAAAGCAAGATAATAACACCAAAGAGTAAGCATATAAATAAAATGTATCAAGCACTATATAATTGAATAATAATATAATAATAAAATAACCTATATGTGTAAGAATAAATAAACAATAATTTCAAAGTATGTACAATAAGAATATCAACATACATAGAAGCACTAAGAATCCAAAGGTACACACTATGCAATAAAAAACAAGATCTAATCTCATGAAAGGTCAATATGATAAAATAAATACCAAAAGATGTTATTTTTACCTAATTTATATTAACATGAGTTAATTAATCAAATGAATATAAAACATGATATTTAGTTTATATATTAAGATATGGACTTAAAGTATACACTAAATATAAAATACTGATATTGATTATATGGATTTTATAAGTGGCATATGTTAAATATATTAACTAAAATAAAGGGATGAGCACTTAGATTTTCTAGATGATTATCTGATTTTGATTATATTCTTGAAGTTAAAATCAAGATAAAGTATAATTTTGGTTTGTTTGGATCTAGAACTGATTTAATGTTTACATAGGGTTAGTTTCTCCAAATTTGGTCAGTATCACAATCTGATACTGACCTGTGTTGGTTAGTACTTACTTGATTATAAATGAGTATATAGTCACCTATGTCTTTATCTAATTATTTTTGTTTGTGATCTTAAACATTGATGATGCATATAGCCTTGTAAATCAATGTCTTTTTCCTTGAAACCCTAGTTATGCTTTAGAGAGATAAAAACATTTAAAAACTAGGAAAGTGTGAGAAGATGAGATGAACATGTTGATGATTAAAATTATTATTTCAATTAATCAATCTTTTTATTTATCATGAAGGTTAATATGGAATCATACCAATCTAATAGTTAGTGTCTAAAAGGTCTTAAAGGATCTAAAATATGTGTAAGGGATTTTTATATATTCTAGAAACTAGAAAGTATGTCAAATATCATCAGTACTTAATTATAATTTTAGAAACCAACTATCTATTTGAATAAAATGAAGGAAATTGATTATATAAATATAATCTAACCTATACAATAGAGAAAACCTATAGATTAGATAGTCTCTTATGGAAATATTTTTGTTCCTTATAATATATTTATGTTTTATCAAATTGTCTATAGCATATGATGTTCACACTTCACTCAAAATAGATCAAAAGAAAATAAATAGAAAGAAGCAAAAGATAAATAAAACAACTAACAAATAAAACCAATGAATGAAATAAAAATAACAATTAACATATCTAAACAAGCAATTACCTTAAATAAATACAACTATACATAAACAAAACACTTAATCAAATAAGAAACAAAAAAAAAAAAAAGACAAAAATAAATAAAGCAAACTAAACTAGAATATACACTAAACTAAAAAAATTAAGAAATAAATTAAAAAACACTTAACTCTAAGAAGATAAAGAAATCTATTTACCTCTAGACTTAAACTATTTAATGAAAAATTAAACTAGATTATGAAATTAAATAAACATTTAAGAATTAAATAAACATTTAAGAATTAAATAAACCACAAATAATATAACAACTAAAAGATATAGACTTAAAGATTAATAACCAAAGAATAAACGTAAGCCTAACTAAATAAACATAAGAGAATTGATTAGTCTAATCTAAATGACAAATAGAATTAAAACTAAAATGCAAATTAAAATTAAATTAAACAAAATAAAAATAAAATGTGAGTCTTAAATAAGAGTAGTCTTAGCAAAGGTAAATGTTATTTTATTGAGAAATGGTATTTCATTACAAAAGTATTTGATATAACTAATACAATCCATTTAGATTACTTTTTATTGATATTAGTCCTTTATTTTGATGATCTTTTGATCACCAAAAGTTTCTCATTATCTATTGCAATAGTGTAGATAGCTCTATGGGATAGCTTTGACATGGTAGACTTGGGTCTATTGCATTACTTTCTAGACATCGATATTTCACAGGCTAATTTAGGGATTTCACTTGCATAGCCCAAGTATGCTCTTGATATTTTGGATAGATTTCACATGGTTGATTATAAGACATCTCTGACTCCCTTTCTATAAAGTGTCAAGCTTGAGGCTGATTTTTCTATAACTTTGGTTAATGTCACTCAGTATTGACAGCTTGTTGGTAACCCTATTTATCTAACTCATACTAGACCAGATATTTCATATGCAGTGGGACTTGTCTTCAAATTCATATAGGAACCCCATGAGTTATACTAAAACGTAGCTAAGAGGATTTTTCACTACATTTAGGGCTCTTATAGATTTAGGATTCAGTACAGATTTGGCATAAAGGTTGATTTCGTTAGTTTTTTAGATTCAGATTGGGTTGGTGATACTCATAATCATAATTCTACTTTAGGTTATAATTTTTATTTGGGTTCTAGTCCTACTAGTTGGTCTAGCAGGAAGTAAAATGTTATTTATATATCATCCACATAGGCAGAGAGTTATTAACACAACTATTAAGGCTATTTAGCTTCAGGGAATTCTATATGATTTTGGCATTTCTTTTAGGCATCCCACCATCATATATTGTGATAATTAGAGTACTATACAGATATGAATGAATCTAGTTCAACACCATAGGTTCAGTATCAATGAACCAAACACATTGAGATTTGTATGCATTTTATCTATGAACTTATTCATGGTTAGGTCATCGACTTGATATTTTATCAGCTTTTATAGTATGTTGTAGATATATTTACTAAACCATTCACTAAGATAAAGTTCATTCATATATGATCTCTTCTTGGGGTACGGTCTACATTAGTAGCAACATCATCTTTGAGGGGGGAGATTTTATTATGATTTTTTTCCTTTTCTCTAATTTATGGAAGATTTATTTGTATTGGGTACTTGATCAGGTCTAGTTATTGAGACACTTTTTTTTACACTACCCACCTAAGCTATGATTATATGTGCTTGGGGGGGGGGGAGGGGTGTGGGGGTGTTAGATTAAGGGTTTTCTTTTTTTCTCATAATTATTTATTATGGGTTTTTTCCCCTCACTTGGAGTTTTCCTAATTTCATGGATAAGCTTGCTTAGGTGTACTTAGAATTACATTTTGATCAAATGAATAGGAAGTAACTCCCTTGACCAACTATTTTAGGTATGGGAGTTATTCCTCTATTATTATCTATTTGAATGCCTTTCTTGGGGGTGTTACTCTTATATTATTGACTCTTTGACTCTCTAACCACCTTAATTGGGGGAGTTACTCATACACTCCTATTTATGTATCTCTCTTTGTGAGATATTTTTCAATGAAGATTGGTTTTGGAGCTAATGTTGGTGTAGGATATTTCTTTTTCTACCATTTGTCTTGCTTAGTTATGTTTGTACATTTTGTAAGTTTATCCGACATGTATTGAGATGTTGGCTCCTTATCTTTATTCCACCTATTTAATGAAATTTAGTCCTAAATGCATGGTATTATTGGTATTATCTTAACTTCCAACTATATTTACATTCATTTGTAAGCTTTATTGATATGTAATATTGAGAGTCTTCTAGATTGTGGTGAGTTACTTAGCTAAGAGCTATGTAAGTTGTGACAAATTTGAGAATTGTGAGAGTTGTGAAATTAGTGATGTGTAATATTCAAGCCATTGTTATGTAATACATCTCCATTTGTGAATACATATATTGTAGTTTTGTTCATTACTTGATTTCTGAGATTTAACATATTTGTGTGTTATATCTTCTTGTCATTGGTCTTGGGTGTCCATTATTGGATGAATCTTTCATGGTATTAGAGCTTCAAGACTAGTAAAATGATCACCATTTTTATATATTATTTATTTTGAAAATTTGAGTAACTTTTTTGATAGCTACTCTATCTAACACTCAACTGGTTTTCTCTCTCTAAGTCTCTAATGAAGGTTTCTTATCACTTTATTACAATTTTTCTTTTTTATAAAAGGGCCTACTCTTTTTCAAACTAAGCTCAAATTGTAAATAATTTATCTAAACCATTTATGGGTTTTGTGTGCCTTGTTTTCACATTTCCATATCATTTTGAAATTTTAAATTTCATTATCAATTGATAACTTTATCACATTTTTACTAAATGGTACTATCCAAATAAAAATAGGTTTAGAAAACCACTTTCTTTGGTAAATCATGTTTTTCCCATACAATTTATGGTTTTTAGATAATAAATGTGGTTTTTTCAAATTAGTGGATTTGAATTTATTAAATGGGAGACATGATCATGGTGGGGCACAAGATTTATTTATTATTAAAAATAATATATTATATTTTTTTATTATTTTTTAATGAAACAAAAGTAATATCTTTTATAGTTTTAGTTGGTTTTCATATTATTATTTTTTTTGTGATTTATTGGGAGATATATAGTGATTATAAAAGTTAGTTACTTATCACATTCTCTCTTTCATTTGATAAAAATTGGAGGGTGAGGTCTAGTTTGGTAGGTGGCCGAACCCTCTCACAAGCAAACAATCTTTCTCCTTCCTTCTTACTCACTTTCATCACTTGATTTACTTTAAGGTCATCATCTACATTATGGAGGTAGACTTCATCAGGGTGATGGGGATATTTATCGATCGTATTTAGTCTTTTTATTTTCTCTCTTTTGGGAGGGGGATTTTTTCCTACAGGATTTCTCCTTTTCTTCACTTTATGAGAGTTTATATGTACTTGGGTACCTCATCAACCCTCATTGTCAGGACCCAATTATTCTACCCACCTAAGCTACACTTAAGGAGGGGTGTTGATGTATGATAGTTCTTTTCTTACCATTTAGCTTGCTTAGATATGTTTGTACATTTGGAAAGTTTATCCCACATGTATTGGGATGTTATATCCTTGCCTTTCTTCCACCTATTTTAAGGGAAGTTAGTCCCACATACATGGTATTTTTGGGATTATCTTAACTTCCACCTATATGTACATCTCTTTGTAATCTTTATTGATAAGGAATATTAGGAGTCTTTTGGATTGTGGTGAGCTACTTAGCTAGGATTTGTGTAAGTTGTGAGTTGTGACAACTTTAAAATTTATGAGAGTTGCGAGCTTAGCAATCTATAATATTTGAGACATTCTTATGTATTACATATCCATTTATGAATACATCTATTGTAAGTTTGCTTATTACTTGATTTCCAAGTTTCAATAAATTTATGTGTTCGATCTTCTTGTCTTCAGTCTTGGAAATCCATTATTGGACAAATATTAAAAATATAAAACTAGATTATGAAATCGTATAAACAACTAAGGATAAAAAACCACAGATAATCTAGCAAATAAAATCTAGACTTAAATATTAATAAACAAATAATCAACTAATATTAAACTAAAGCCTAACTGAATAAACAGAAATAAGATAATTGATTGATCTAATATAAACAAAAAATATAATTAAAATAAGAATGGAAATTAAAATGAAATTAAACAAAATAAAAATGAAATGTGAGTCTTAAATAAGAGTTGTCTTAGTAAAGATAAATGATATTTTATTGAGAAATAATATTTAAATACAAAAGTATTTGATATAACAATTAATATAATTTGAGTTGATTAATAGCATGTTACACACATAGAAGTATTCATCATTATTTAGGCCAAGTAGCTTAGTGATTTAAATTTTTATGGTTTATGAAGTGTAAGCCTTAGGTTGTTAAAGGGTCTAGTATAGTAAATTGGGATATAAATATGCAATAAATATAGCCATTGATTTGAAATAGAATTGATCTAGTTTGTCCTTTCTAAAAATAGTAATAAATGATATAAATAAGTATTTAGCTATAAATTGACTGAGATGGGAGATATGGAGTATACAAAATGGGATAAGATCTGATATGAGTGTCATGGATATGATCTAGGTGTCAAAACCCTTTCTAGATAGTAGCTCCCTCATGAGATAATAGAACTAATGGAACTACTGTCCTTTTTTTGATGCTAATGTCCTATATGTAAAATTGTTTTGAGCTTTTGGGTGTAAAATGTGTCTAAGTCTTCTAAGCCTATTCATGTATGCATGAGTTCTGCTTCTTTTTAGTTGACTTATTTTGACTCATTTTATATGCAAACCCTAAATCTTCATGTTTTTAGGGCATAATTGGCATAAGTATCAAAATGTGATGTTAGTGGGGTAGGATATAAATCCTCAACACCCCATTATTATGATATTTACCTACATACTAATACTCTAAAGAGGGATCAAGCTTGATGTATTTTTCCCCACCTAAGTGCTAGTACAAGTGTAAATAAATTTAGTATGAATGTCAGTTTGAGTGCTTTGAGTGTGTTAAAGATTGGAAATTTGAGTACTCTAAGCTAAGGATGGTTATATATTTTTTTATATATAAAAGTAAGACAAAATAGGGGTCAATAACCTTGATGTGCACAACTTGTTCTGAGTTTATTTGTGTTATTTGCATCTGATTTCCATCTAGTGAATAATAAAATAGAAGTCATGTATATATACTATTCTAGTGTTTATGTGGGTCTCAAAAGAGGTATAGGCTAACACTAGGTGGTTGTTGTTTTGAAAATATATCCATTGGTGGATAAATTTAGGAAAAAAGATAATAGCACCCAAACTAGGACACTATAGCCATTGGTGCTAATGTCCAAATTATGGCATTAGTGTCTAAGTGGAAGAACCTAAGGCACTAGGGGCCAATATGCTAAAGTGAAGGTATGAAACTACTTTAAGGATGTTTAGGGATGTGTGTGGCCCACATAAAGGCTATATGAGTGTCTAAATATGCACTGAGATAGGTCTACAATTAATCTAGGGATGGGTGGTCTCATTTAAGACTCTTAGCACTCAAGTGTCATTTTTAGATGATTACATTTTCTCAACATTTATTCTAGAAATGTAGTAAATAAAAATGACTAGGATAAAGGAAAATGAAATGTACCTAGACTTAACTAAGAGGTGAAACTCATGAATCTGGATCTGAGTATGTGAAGTATGCTTTACTATGTGTCATGTAAATGAAACATGCATAGATTAGTCCTTACTTAGGAGATATAAAAATCAAAGACAAAATTGAGTAAAAATTATTAGCATATTATTTTAAATACCTTAGGTTTATGACTAAGGTATATTACCTATGCATTTAGTTATAGTGGTTTTAACCACTTGGATAAATAGGTTAGTTGGTTTGATGGGCCTAGTTATTTTACACTACTTGATGATTATTGTTTCACGCACCTCTTATATTCTCAAGTGGTTCTTTTGTGCCTATTTAATAGGCTCCTCATGTATTCTTCATTAGGTTGGTTAAATTATTTCTTCATCTCTTTTGATAAATTTAATAAAAAAAAAAGAGAAAGGAAATGAATGAATACACCTCATTGGGTATGTGAACTAATGCATAAGCCTAATGACAACATGTGTATGTGCATGTAGATAGTGATTAATTAATAAATAACTTGGATTGAGATTATGTTTTTTTCAATCCAAATGTGTGGGTGGCTCAAGAACTCAATCTGATTTTGACTCCATCATTGCCCACCCTTTCTTGGAAGATCATGAACTATGAAAAGCTTATAATGGACTGATGGTGTGTTTAACCATCTCATGTAAGTGGATAAAAAATTTAAGTATACTTTGACTCTATCATTTCCCACCAATGTGTAGAAGATGCATATAAAACTAAAAATGCATGATGTAATTGAAGATGTGTAACTATAATTGGAATTGTATATGTTAGCTCTGTAACTGCTCAGGAACTCTAGAATGTAAAATGGCTTTGGGCTACTTGGGAATATTAGGAAACTCTAGGCCACTTGAGAATGCCAACCATTGTATATGGACTAAGGAATCAATATAGTGTGTAACTTAGAACATGTTTTCTAGTGTGTACAACTTAGATAATGACATGGAGTTTTATAATCCATCTGATCAACTAATGTATAAGTAAGCATACAAAAATAATGTGTTATGCACATGCCCTCAAATCTGATATCTAAGTATATGGATTTTAGATTGAGTTGTAATAATCTATATTTGAGTATCTAAAACTAAAAAATTAATGACCATGTTGTGCATGATGCCTCTAATCTGAGAAAACTAGTATGATTTTATGCTAAACTAAGCTAAAACTAGTAATTTATAACTAAACCTATGCAAACATAGATTGTACCTATTATGATTTTTTAGTTAATCTATAATTTCCTAAAATGAGGCCACTAAATAGTAGTGACATATCTTGGATAGTAGCATTGGTGGGGATAGTGTCCCAATTTGGGCACTAATGTCCAACTATTCTAATTTTTTTGTAACTAAAACTAGTCTCTGCATCATTGTTTCCCACTATATTTTCTTGAAACTAATTTCTATATTATGTGCATGTGTGCTAAAAAATATTCTATAAATGCATTCAAAATTATTTATATTTTTGATAAACCTATGTTAATTCCCCTTCTTTTGAGGGGAGTTGTTGAACCTATGCAAGAACTATCATCAAAAGTAAAAAACTCTACAAGATTTGCATTATTGAGAGCATATATGATATCTACATAATAAAATAGTAAAATGTGCATATGTAATCACCTAAAAGTGAAACTTGAGTGTTAAGAGTGCTATTTGAGACCACCTATTCCTATCTTAGCCCTAGACCCTTATTAGGACATATTTTCACATTTATTTAGCCTACATGTGGGTCACAAGTTCGGTAGTCATCTCTAAAGAGTCCCAAACCCTGATTCTTGCATCCTAACACTTCATGTCTTAGGTCCTACCACCTTAACACTAGCACCATAATATGGATAGTAGTTCCACTTTGTGTTAGTGTCCCAATATTGGTGTTACTTTCATTTCCCACCTTTTTCCATAAATGGATATATTTTAAATCTTCAACCTTCTAGGGTCAACGTAGGCCTATTTTATCACCCACACAATCACTATAACAACATATATACATGACTTTAGCCCTATAACCACTAGATGTAAATCAAATGAAAATATATATATATATATATATATATATATATATATATATATATATATATATATATATATTTAAAACAAGTTGTGCATAATTAAGGTTAACAATCCCTATTCTACCCTACTTCTAAATACTACCATCTACAACATTCTTAAGCTCAAATTACTTAGATTTATATTCTCAAGAACATCCAAAGAACTCAAGCTAAATATCATAATAGATTCACTTAAAATTACCCCAGCACTTAGGTGGGGATAAATACATCAGGATTGATACCTCTTCAAAGTATCGGTATGTAGGCAACTCTCATCATAGTTGGGTGTTGAGGATGTCTATCCTGCCTCACTAATAAACAAAGTTTTATCTTGTATTAACCAAATGCCATAGTAACATGGAGGATTAAGGTTTATTCATAAAATTAAACAAAACATGCCATCTATAAGGTTTCAGAACTCATACATGTAGGAATAGGCCTTAAAAATCCAAACATAGGTGCACTCAGAAGCTCAAAATAGTCCTACACAAAGGAAACTAATGCTAAAATAGGGACACTAGCATGATATGGTGATATTGTCCAGTTAGGTTGATACTATCTAGAATGGGGTTTGGCACTTGTATCCTATTTATGATACTTAGACCAGCCTCTACATCAATTTTCAGCCTCTAGATCATCTGTCTCAATCATTTTCTAGCTAGGTTCTTATTTGCATTATTTGTTACTCTTTTTAGAAATGTTAAATTTAGTCAATTATGTAAGAAAAAGTGGCTATATTTATTTCATATTTATACCCTAATTTACTGTAATTAGCTCTTTAATAACATAAGATTTACAATCACTAAGTCCTAAAAGGTTAAAACATTTGGTGAACTTGATTTACATTGAATACTATTCAAACCTTAACCCTAGATGTTATTAGGGTTTGTATTCTCCTTTTTCCTACATTCATTGGTTATGTTAATCTTTTCATATTTCATACATTCTATTTTAACATCCCTATTCCACTTTTTTTTACTATATCTATCTCTCTTTCATTAATAAGAAGTGTTATGCTTAGTGTCAATCATATTGAGCATACTTAGAGTCCTTTTATTCAAGCTTATACCATAAACAAGGGACTAGTTTCAAATCCTATCACTGATCCTTCACACCTTGATTATGTGGAATTAAATGATAATGCATCTGAAGATGAGCAATATAATCAATATCAAGATGATACACAAGGTGAGAATTGGGATACACTTCCCCCACTTAACAATGAAAACCTAATTGTCAATAAGGATGATATTCTAACCCCGTGATCATGCATAAATTTTAAAATACATAATGGACATAA
The DNA here is from genome assembly GCA_037957365.1 of Torreya grandis. Taxonomy (NCBI): domain Eukaryota; kingdom Viridiplantae; phylum Streptophyta; class Pinopsida; order Cupressales; family Taxaceae; genus Torreya; species Torreya grandis. The sequence continues at coordinate 705,329 of JARHVA010002873.1, forward strand.
AGAACAAATCAAATAATGGTTAATCTTCTACTCCCCTAGTTAATTAAATTATTACACTTACACTGGGGCCAACTTAACTCGCACAATAACTAATTATAACTCAACAACCTTCAATGATAGCCACACCTCCTATAGATAGTTCATCTTCTTTATATGTAAAATCCCCTATAAAAGAGGTTCATACTATATAGGCTAAGGTGTTGCATCATGAGCAAGGAAATACTACACCATCACATGCCTTATATTCTCATGTTATTTTACATACACATTTGGCACATCATATAGAGATAACTCCTTTTCCATCAGGATTCATGGAACCTAAGATTACATTGTATGATAGTAAGGGAGACCTAAATCACCATCTTCAAGCCTTCCACACATTATGTTTGGACTATGTCTCCATGGATTGGCTCCTCACTAAGTTGTTTCTATGCAATCTAAAAGATTATGCCTTACAGTGGTTCTATGATCTACTAAATCAATCTATCACCACATTCAATCCATTGGTATGTATGTTTTTATCACACTTATCAATTAACATCAATAATAATATCTCATATGCTCAAGTAGAACAACTAAACAAAATTAAATGAGCCTATTAAAGAATCTGTATCATGATAAGAATATATTGACCAAGTCAACTATCCCCATGGTAGATAAAGAGTTATGAAACATATTAAAATAGGGATTAATACTAGCATTACATAAAGTTATCTTATTTAATAAGTTTTCAACATTCATAAATTTACGTCACACCATGAAAGAAAGAGAAGTCAAGTTTATCTCCATGGGCAAACTTAAATATACAAGTGCATCAAAATCAACTACTAAGAGTTATAGTAAGCCTCTATACAAGGTAATTTCCACCAAAAACAATAGTGATATAAATTCCATAGTTAACACATCTTTAGATCCATCTCCTCACCTAATTTTATTAGCTCCTCCATAGAGAGTTTTCACCAACCTTCCCGAATTGCTAACACATGCTTTACAATATCTCTTAAAATGCAATGTCATATCTCTCCCTCCCATCAAATATGTTGATACAACATGTTTAAGAATACCACCAGTATCATCACACTACTACAGATGATGCACACCCACTACATAATATCATTGGTGTGTACCATACTATAGTTCCAAATAGATCACTCATCACTTCCTCAAATTAGGATATTGTTGATGATGATTTAGATTTGTATGATCCTACATAGATCATCATCTTATTTAGAATTTTATGGTTGATAATGGGTTAAGTTTTAACATGTGAACTATCACACTTATATAGCATTTGGGGTATTCAAATCAAGATATATCTCCTACAGACAAATTTATTTTTGGTTTTAGTGGCCATGTTCATAGCTCCATCATGGAGATTGTATTTCCACTATAGGTTGAACCAACACATTTGTCCACTATATTTTTAGTAGTACCTAGTGTAGGCACATTTGACATGTTATTGGGTAGGCCATGGATATATTATTTATGATCCATCCCATCCACCATGCATAGAAGCCTAAAATATATACATATAAATCTAGTGATCAAAGTTGAGGGTCTTTAATATGAGTATCCTCTATGTGTCTCGCATTTAATTACACCATAGTTACTAGTTACAACATAGTTATAGTTACATCATAGTTACTAATTAAAACATAGATACTAGTTATAGCTCTAATCACAGTTCCTATAAGTAAACCATAGAGTTTAGTGGAGCCACCAGTGTAAGCAAGGTGTACTCTTATAGTGATTTTTCATATCCATACTCTCCCATAGATACCATTATTAGAGATACCCCTATGTTAGAGATATGTTTTATATTCTTTGGGGCCTCCATCTACTCACTTTATTTTGATATTAGTATTATTGATCTCTCAGGGTTATCAACATAGGGCATCTATGATAGCTACAATATCTTCTACTAGATGGGTACCTAAGACCCATACAGTTCATAAGACACCACAATCAATCATGAATTCCTAGCACCACTTTATAGGTAGGGTAAGATATAGATCACTTAGTGCAATAAGATCTTAGAACATAGTTACTTTTTCATATAACACACACAATCATTGTTCCTTGATTTCACATAGGCCACATTGATAGTGAGTCTCCCATGAGACTAATTAGTTAGTATCATTTCTTCCTTATTGTACATATTTCCTTCTCTCTATCTCCTTGTACATAGTTTTATTTTCATGTTTATTGTACATAACTTATATCCAAAAAATACAAAATTAATATAATATTTCAAAAACACAAAAACATTTAAATATTTATTCAAAAAACACAAAATTATAGATTTTATGCAATGCCATGTTTACATCTCTTATATTTTTTAAACACTACATATGTTAGCTATCTTAATATAGTCACTTTTATCATACATACATGATTCACTTATTCTTTTTGAGTTCTTGCAGATTGCCTACAAGACTCAGGTCCACTACACTAATCCATATTTGTTATTATCTACCCATTGGGGAAATTTACACAAATACATGGGTTCTTCATTAGACACATTCCCCTATTTTGGGGCACCCTATACACATTTTAGATTACCAGGTTCCATATTTATATACTCTACATCATAGCTTTAACATTTTTATATCTTGATATTGACCATACTACACTTACTCAATTTTATTTTATCAACTATTACTACTTTAGACTTGGTATATGTACATATTAGCTCTTAAACATATTTGCATTACATGTTCATACATACTTTCATTTTTAACTTTCATAAATTTTCATTAATTGTATCTCTATGTTTCTTCTATTTGAGGGCATTTGAATATATAATTGTTCTTTGGGTCTATGCCACTTCTTTTCACAATATGTATGCTTTGGACATGTGCTTATGTCCTTATGTGTGCCTTCTTGATTGTGTATGTGAACATTTAAGCATATCCTTATATGTGTCTCTAAGATAGCTTACTTGTTTCTTACATATGTGGAGATTTAAACATGTCGTTATATGTCTTTTTTTCTTAGATTTAATGATATATGCCTATGCCCTTTGTATTTTGGCCCCTTGGCCTACTTTGCATGCCTCATGTGTGTTGTATTTATTCTTTCTTGTATGCATCATGGCCATAATAATTTTATCTTTCTTGTTTTACACTCTAATTTTAGATACCATGAGGTACCTCATGCATCTCCACTTCCTACTTGGGTGTTTTGATGGACATCATGCCCCATCCCCCTTGGTATCTACTCAGTTATTACTCACATCTAATGTTCACATACATTTTTATATCTATCTTGATAGCCTTGTCAATGATAGACATAATATACATCACACATTACAAAATTTTGTTCAATTTATATTACACTTTGATGTTATGTATGCAAATTATGTTAGATTATTACATAGTTATTATATATACTCTAGTTAACACACATATTATAGAGCTTTTTATTTTGGGGATAGTTCTTGCATAGGTTAAATAACTCCCCTCAAAAGTGGGGGAATTAATAGGGGTTTGTAATAAATATCAAGCTACCATAATTTATTCATAGTATAATTTTTAGCACACAAGTTTAGATTACAGAAATCAAACACAATGAAAAATAATGACACATAGATCAGTTATAGTTGCATAAAAATCAAAATAGTCATACATTAGCACCTAAATTAGGACACCAATACCACATGACATTACTATCTAAGATATGGTGCTACTATCAATTAGCCTCAATTTTATAAAAATATTAATTAGCTAAGAAAGTATAGTAGGTACAATCTAGGTTTACATAGGTTTAGTTATAAATTTCCCAATTTTAGCTTAGTTTAGCTTAGATTCATACCATTTTAGTTTAGATTCATACCAACTTACTCATATTTGGAGCATCATGCATGACATGACCATTCCCATTTACAATTTAGATACTCATATATAGATCATTGCAACTAATTCCAAAATCCATATGCTTAGATATCAGATTTGGGGGCATGTGTATGGCACATTGTTATCCATTTGCTCACTTACACACCTAATGATGAGATGGAATGATAAATTCCATGTCAGTCTCTACATTATATATATCAGACATCATATTATAGGTTACACACCACTTTTATTACCTTAATGTATCTATAATGGTTGGCATTCTCGAGTGGCCATAGAATTGACATTTCAAGTCATTTATCTCTAGTTAGATATTTACAGTTACATCATATAGTTTTATTTTACAATGCATCTAATGCACATGGGTATGAAATGATGGATTCATAGTCTATTTGAGTTATTAAGCCACCTAAATGAGAGGGTTTGACACACCATTAATCCAATCCAAACTATTCACATGTCTTGATCCATAAAATAGGGGTGGGAAATTATGGAGTCAAACTAGATTGAGTTATTGTGCCATCCACACATGAGGATTGATAAAACCATCAACTCAACCTAATTTATTCATTAATTGATCACTACACATTCACATAGATTATCACCAGGTTTATACATTAGTTTACATACCCAATGAGTTGTATTCATTCCTTTCCTTTCTCTTATCTTGTCACTCAATATTTATCTATTTTACTTATTCACTTAGTTTTATATTTATTTTTTATCTCTTAATTAAGGGTTGATCGATACGCATTTCACTTGTAAGACACATATTGGAGTATGCTTCACATACTCAAATCTAAACTCATGGACTTCATCTCTTAGGTAAGTCTAGGTATGCTTCATTTTCCTTTATCCTGATCATTTAGCTTTGTTGTATTTAAAGAATAAATGGGGGGCAAATTTAATCACCTAAAAGTGACACTTGAATGCTAAGAGTAATACTTGAGACCACTTATCCCTAGATTATCCTTAGACCTATCTGAGGGCCTATTTTCATAATAATCTAGCCTTTTTGAAAGCCAAAGATATCCCTAATCATCCTTAAAGTAGTCATAAGCCCTCATTCTTTTATCCTATCCCTTTGTGCCTTAGGTCCTACCACTTGGACACTAACACCATAGTAGAGATAGTGCTACCACATGTCACTAGTGTCCCAATATTGATGATACTATCCTTTCCCTATTTTTTCCACAAATAAATATCTTTTCAAATCTTAGACCTCGTAGGGTCAGCCTATAACTCTTTTAGTACCCACATAAGCATAAGACTAGTGTGTGTGTGTGTGTGTCTATATATATATATATATATATATATATATATATATATGGATTTTATCTCTCTAACCACTAGATGGAAATTAGATGTAAATTACATATTAAAACTTAGAACAAGTGCATAATTAATTTTATCAATCCCTATTCTACCCTACTTCTGCATATTACCATCTAAAACATTCTTAAGCTTAAATTACTTATATTTTTAGTCTCCGGCACACTCAAAGCACTCAAGTTAACTATCATACTAGCTTCAATTGCACATTCACCAACACTTAGGTGGTGATAACTAAATCAATATTGATCACTCTTTAGATTATTGGTATGTAGGCAACTCTCATTACAATGAGGTTTTGACAATGTCTAGCCTATCTCACTAACAAACACACTTTCCAGCTTGTACAACTAGATGACTTATTAACATAGAGGATTAGGTTTTTATCATATAATTAATCAAAATAGGCCATCTACATGATTTTATAGCTCATGTACATAGGAATAAGCCTCACATATCCAAACATAAGTGCACCTAGAAGCTCAAAATAATCATGCATAAAAGACATTATTACTAAAATAGGGACACTTGTGCCACATGATGCTACTGTCTAATTAAGTATCTACTATTTAGAAAGGATTTTAACATATAAATATTTTTTGATACACTTAGGCTAGCCTTTGCATCAGTTTTTATCCCCTAGATTATGTCTCAGTTATTTTCTAGCTAAGTTCTTATTTGAATTATTTATTTCTATTTTAAAAAGGTCAAATTTAGTTAATTATGTAAAAAATAAATGGCTATATTTATTGGATATTTCTACACTGATTTACTATACTTATCTCTTTAACAACATGATATTTAAATTTCATCTATCTTAAAAGGTTAAACTAGTATACAAAACATCATAATGTAAGAGAGTATGATCCTAATTTTGTAGTGTACGATGTATGTTAGATCTAACAATCACAAGTTTGTTAAGATAGATATAAAAATGTATATGCATAAAAAATATGAGTAATAAACTAAGTAACTACCTAAGGGGATGGTGCATGATGTCCATCATGGCACCCAAGGAGGAAGATGAGATGCATGAGGTCCCCTATGACATCTAATACTGGAATGTGTAACAAGAAAAAGGCAAGTGTCATGGACATGATGCATATAAGAAAGCATACATATAACACACATGAGGCATGTAAAGTAGTCTAAGGGGACATAATACAAGGGACATGGGCAAATGTCACTAAATCTAAGAAATCAAGACATACAAGGACATGTTTAAATGTCCATACATGCAAACAATAAGTAATTTGTCTTAGAGTTACATGAAAGGACATGTATAAATATATGTATACACAATCAAGAAGGCACACGCAATAGCATGGGCTCATGTCCAAATCATACATATAATTAAAAGAAGTGGCATATAGCCATAGAGTAATGGCATATTTAAATGTCCTCGAATAGAAAAATCATAGATAAATAATCAAGTCTAAAATGAGAAATCTATAAATGAGAGTATGCATGAACATGTGGATCAAATATGTATAAGAGCTAAGATTTACATAAGTTGAGTCTAGATTAGTAGTATTTGATAATGAACTGAGGAGTGTAGGATGATCAATATCAAATATAACATTTCTAAATATGTGATGTAGAGTTTAGAAAGATGTAACTTGGAAATCAAAACTATGTATAGGATTCCCCCAAATGGGTAGATAATAGAAAATATCGATCTGTGTAATGGACCTAACTCTTGTAAGTATCTACAAACACTCAACAAGAACATGTGAAGCATGTATGTATGATAAAAATTGAATATACTAAAATAGCTATCATATGTAGTGTCTAACAAATATAATAAGTGTAAATGTGGAAATGCATATAATCTATAATTTGTATTTTCTGAATAAATATCTAAATATTTTTGTGTTTTGTATAATATGTTGTTTTTTATTTTTTAGATATAAGCTATATATAAGTAACATGAAAATGAAACTATATACAAGGAGAAATAAATAAGGAAACTATGTACAATAAATGAGGAACATAATAATCGATGAGTGTCATGAAAGATTCACTATTAATGTGGTATGTGTCAAATAAAAAATAAATAATCATGAGTGTTATATGAAAAGGTAATTAAGGTCCCAAAACCTACTATAATGAGTGATCTATAGTTAGAAATACATATGAAGAGGTGTTAGGGATTTGTGAAGCTGACTAAGGTGTCTTATGAAATATAAGGATATTAGGGACCCATCTGGTAGAAGATTTTGTATCTAGTATAGGTGTCATGTGTTTATAACCTTGGGAACTCAATAAAATTTATCTTAAAAGTAAATCCTTTAAAATATGTAACATATCTTTGATGCAATGGTCTCTATAATAAGTGTATCCTTGGGAGAGTATACATACATGGTAATAATATAATATTAGACCTCACTTGCACTGGTGGCTCAAATAAAATCTATGGCGTACTGATGGGAACTATGCTCATAACTATAACTAGTAGCTACAATGTGACTTCTTATGGGATAGGTAGAGGATACTCATATGAAATACTTTTAATTGTGACAAAATAATGAGCATGTTTGTACTTAATGCATATGTACATTGTGGATGGAATGGCTCATAGTTTTTTCATCCATGGCCTAATCATTAATATGTCAAATGTGCCTTCACTAGGTACTAATAAGAATCTAGTATCCACATGTGCTAGTCCAACCTATAGTGGAAGTACAATATCCCCAATGGATCTCTAAACATGACCATTGAAACCACTAATAATTGTGTCAATTAGAGAAATGTCCTACTCTAAATAACCAAAATTTCATATAAGTGTGATAGTGCACATGTTAATACTTGACCCATTTTCAACCATGTCACTCTAAATAAGATGATGATCAATGTAGGCTCATATAAAGATTGCATATAAATATCAATCATCATCAACAATATCCTACTCTAAGAAAATGATGAGTGGACTAGTTGATACTTATTGTCTCCAAATATTTCACCATAGGGTAGTTTTTTCAAGCCTACTCTAAGATTTGGGAAACATTGGAATACCTATAGGCTTGTGGGTTGCCTATAAAAGAGGTATACTTCTAGGTTTAAGGGCTAGATCCCTAGATTGACCTTTAAGTGTTTATCACCTAAACTAACTAATTAATTATCAAAAAAGAGGTATAAATATGCATGATATTAAACTATTCTAATGGGGTGATACACCAAAATTATTTACACAAGATCATCATACTTCTTTCACTAAGAAACAAGACCTACAACACTAGATTCAAAGTCCTAAGATGTTCTAACATTAATATTTCAATATAGAGGTGATATTCATAAGACTAATAAATTTAGGTGGACCAAAGGTCATATGTAGATTCTAATGAGACTTGGACACATGGAGGGAGTCAAACACACTATCTACACTCCATATGGCATGTTAGAATGAAAGCTTCTTGCCATGAAACATGAAAGGATAAAGAGAAGCAAAGATAAATGTTTATCATTAGACCTCACCATATATCACTTTGCACACTTATAAAATATGATTGTAAACTCAAAAATATATTTCATATATTATTTAAAGTCAAATTACAACATCAAACCAATAGGGCTTTGCCATATATGGTGTGGAATTCATATACAAGAGCCAAAATGGCTAGTACTTATAGAATGTGAGAAAGGAGAGAGGAGAATGAAGCTCAAAAGTCACAAGAAAAAATATCAAGATGAGAGAGTTAGATATATACATTAATAAAGTATGAAATATACCATACAAGGTATCTTTGGACAAAAGTCTCTCCAAGCATGAAAACTCTCCAAATTTGGCATAGGACCTATCAATTGGATCCTTTGAAACTGTATTCATCATTGGCTTCTCTAGAGTGCTCCACAATAGACTAGGTATAATTTCCACATGTGCACTATGATGGGGGTTAATAAAAAGATACAACATGCATTGGATGTGTCCCTATCACTGATATTCTTTTGGATAAGTTTAATCATTGCCTGTAATCATATCATGCTTTTTCCACTCATTCCTCACACTTGTCACCAAGATGACCATAAATTTTTTAATTCAATATATATATATATATATATATATATATATATATATATATAATGGGTGTTATGATACCTATCAAGAGTCATCATATCCTTAAATTTATTGTTTATAACTTAAAAGGCCTTCCAATTAGAGTTATCACCTTCTCACTTGGTGACCACCTTCCATTCACTATGCTAGTTTGGACTACCTGAAGTTAAGGTGATTGTAGAGGTAATTACGTTATTTTATAAAAGATAAATGAACATGGGGGTTTATATTAGGTCCTAATTAACCTCCAAAAGTGATCCTCATCCTTTGATATTCTTTTATACTTGAAAAACAACAAAATCTATCAATAAAACTAGTTTTGTACCATGTTCATAAAAATAGGGTAGAAGCCAACTTGATGGGAAGGAGATTGTGGGAGTATTATGAAAGTTACAATCACTTTAAAATTCATTCCAACTCATTTGGATGCCTTTTATTCTTTTTATTTCACATCGAGTCATTAGTAAGGGTTTTGGAGGGTTTTGAGTGGTTTTGACCTTTATGTATTATTCATAAAAGTTAGATGTTCAATCCTTAGAAAAATTCCACTAGAACCTTGTTTGGGACCTTATAAAACATATCCTAAATCCTCAGTCTCCCATGCTAAGCATATATATATATATATATATATATATATGATCTTCTAAACCTACTAAACCTAGCCTTGAAAAACAACAAAATCTATCAATAAAACTAGTTTTATACCATGTTCATAAAAATAAGGTAGAAGCCAACTTGATGGGAAGGAGATTGTGGGAGTATTTTGCAAGTTCCAATCACTTTAAAAGTCATTCCAACTCATTTGGATACCTTTTATTCTTTTTATTTCACATTGAGTCATTAGTAAGGGTTTTGGAGGGTTTTGAGTGGTTTTGACCTTTATGTATTATTCATAAAAGTTAGATGTTCAATCCTCAGAAAAATTCCACTAGAACCTTTTTTAGGACCTTATAAAACATATCCTAAATCCTTAGTCTCCCATGCTAAGCATAAATATATATATATATATATATATATATATATATATATGATCTTCTAAACCTAGCCTCTCGAGCTCTTCTTTGTATTATGTGTACCCTATCATTTTTCTAAGCCAAGAAATGACTTATCTATGATCTCCCCTATAGACTAAAGGATCCAATTAATATTTTAACTCCAAATAAAGTTCTTAAAATTCTTTATAATGTTTAATTTACATTATAAGTGGTATTAGACCAACTTTAGGCACTAGGCTTGGTTTAGGATAATTAGGCTTAGTCTGTACTTGGATCCACACAACCAACTATGAGTGGTTGGTCATGACTGTGAGGTCTTTTACATGTTTTTATGTGTTCAACACAACTCCTTTCACCTTTATTTTAATTTTCTAAACCTCTATGTATCATCCTCTCATCATTACCATATCCTACTTGTAGACCTTACTTCCTAGGAGTGCCCTCTATCTGAGATAGAACAGAGGGTACTTTCCCTATCTTCTTAGTCATACCAACATTATGAAAAGCTTATATAGGTAATGGGGGTAATATTTACCAAATTATAGGATTGAAATATCTCTAAAAAGCCTCTTACACCCCAACTTCCCAATACAAACTTTCAAAATGATGACTGTGCATGATTTTGTGTGTGGACTATAGGTTGTTATGTGGAACCCCTACATGCTTTATTTTCCATTGTCTTGAGAATATCATAATATGGTCATTAAAATTTTTGGAATCACTCTAAACATTTTCATCATCTATCCTTTGAAAAACTCTTTAATGTATACCTTTCACTTTGATATGCCTAGTTTACAATCAACTGTGACTATGTTACTTGCTCAAAAAATAGCATGCATATAGGTGTATACTCCATTATTAGGCCTTGTGCATTACCTTAAGACCTTCTTGAAGTACTTTAAGATCATTTTATAGTTGAAAATGTTCACACCATTCTGTAAGTTAGACAAACACAACCTATCAGTTTCAACTTGCATTGTCACCCTATAGTCAACCTATAGGTATCTATTCTAAGAGAAAAATAGGTCATGTAGATGGTTTATAACCTTTGAAAACTATATTATATATTCTAGGGTCTCTCTAAAGTTATTTTAACCAATTTCAATTGGAAAATTTTTCTTTTTTCAAGTTTTCAATCTCCAAGGTTCATATCATGAGCTTGTAGGTACCTATAGTCAGGCTATAGGTAACCTTTCTGAGGATAAGTGTACACCTGTAGGTGATGGTATAGGTCAAGACCCTGTACTTCAACTCCTTTCAATGTTCTTTGATACACTAGTGTCCTTCTCACCTAAATAGTATCAATTTTCATGAATATATATACTCTTGTCATACAACCTTGGACTATGAGATCATTTTAAGTTCAAAGCACTATAGAAAACCCTAAAAACTTGAAGTGAAAGATTGTCTAGAATGGAGGCCTCCTTTTCATCAACTCTTAGGAAATAAACTCACTCTCTTTTTAAAGGTATCACCCCTACATGTGGGCTACATTATGGGATAATTTATTCCTAACTAGACTCTATGACACCCCATTATATGATATCACAAAGAATGGACAAGGCCCTATTTTGGATGAATTAAGGTAACAAATCCCTAAACTCTTTCTCCAATTATGAACGTGATTCAAGTTTGTTTTCTAATTAATGGCTTAATTATTGATTTATATGACATTCCTAAACTTATCAAACCTTTATGAAGATCTCAATCATGTTCAAACACTAGCACTCTAATTTTGCATTCATCTATGGACCACCTATAGATGATGATCAACATTATACAAGATAAAATTTCATGTATTAGAGAACTAGTTATTTCAACCAATCTCAAATAGTCTAAATGGTTCAAACTAGTTATCTACACCTTAGATAACCTCTCACCACTTTTACATCTCTTCATCATGTCATCATGACTTTGTAAGTTTTTTTGACCTACCTGGAGGTGAACATTTGTAGGAAGGTTTGATAGTGTTCTATATATGACTATAACTTCATTGATGTTATCCTTTAAGATTGATATTTTTAAGGAAGGGTGATTTTCATGACATCTAAGAAGCATTAACATAACATATAACCTTTACATGAAACCACTACAGTAATAGATACCTTTTACAATTGATAAAACACTGATTTCAAGTTAGTCATGGAGCTTCCACTAGCAAAATGGAGTATTTATGATATTTAACTAATCTCTAAATATTAAAAATGATTTTAAACCATGATATAAGTAAGTACACATCTCCTAGAAACACTTTCATCATGTGGTTTCTACAGACTAGCTCAAACAAGGAGAAAACCTATAGGGTGTGGGGATAAGCATGTAAAAAAGAGAATTCAACTTCTTATCATTAGTTCATGAAGTGTAAACAACCAATATTTAAAATCCTACCATGAATATGTTTTATACCAATTTTAATAACATCCCACAAGAGAATTTGACTTGGTTTAATTCTTATTTTTCATACCATGAGAAAACATGTTGACCAATTTTGCATGCCAAGAAGAGTGATGAAGGATAAAATGGTTTCTAGCCAATTTTGGGACCTCAAAAGATAATAAAACTTGTAAGTGATCCAAGGGGAGTTAAAGGGTCACTATAATATCCTTCCACATGTGCCACACTTATATGCAAGCCATACAACCAACTAAAATTGCCCAAACTACCACTTTTCTTCTTGTTCTGATGTTACTCCTATAATTTTCATTTATAAACTAACATTTATAATAAGGAACTGAAATAAAGAATGTTAAATAATACGTTTAATATTTTATACAAAGGCAAACCTTACAACTCTCATAAATGACTTAAAACATGACCCCTAACATGACATAGGCCTAAAGGTGAATATGACTAAGGTAGTGACACATCAAATGACCCTAATAGGATTAAGATACACCCTATATGACCATAATAAACCCCTATAAAAAATTTTAACAATATGGGTTGACATATTTTGACGTGTGGTCAAAATAGTCAACATTCTTGGTAATTTCCTAGGGGTGGTATGCTTGTTATTCCAAAGACCAATAGCCTATTCCTATCCATTAGGCTATAGAGTCACATATGCACAAATATGACACTAAATTTGCCTTTTAAAATAAACCAAAACAAAATAAACAATAGGAAAATGACACAAAATAACACACCACACACTTGTGCTTCATGAGCACTTATGAAACACACATGCACAACCCAAACAAACTAACTCAAACACAAACTAACCTAGAATAAAATCTTCCTCCTAAATCAAAGCAGAAGTTTGAAACCTTTATTTCTTCATGAAATAAAGGATTGAATGAGGAATTTTTATTTTTAAACCTTGGCATTGATGCCTCCATCTCCTTCATGGTATTTTCTAGTCTCTTTGGCATGATGTTCAATGAAATCAAGGTAGATACAACCAAATCACTTATAAAAGTGATCTCCTCTTGAATTTCAATAACCTCAACCTTATCATAATACTCCTCAATTGTAAGCTTCAATTTTGGTTGAATAAATCATACCTCCTTGACTTCCATGGTGTTCTCTTTCTCTATCTTCTTATGTAATTGGGCTTCAACTTGGCAAAGTTCTTTAATCTCTTGGAGAAGCCTCATCTATTGTCACCAATCATCCTTTATTTCCTTATATTGTATAACCATCACCTATTCAAATCTATTTTATTGGTCTTGATGTATGAGGTCATAAATATTATCTTAATTATGCTCTAATACATCTACAAATGGTTCAACCTCACATTGGCATGTTGAGTTCTCCTCAAGGACAACATTTTCTATTTTGGATTCATGAGACTCTTCTAGGACTACAACCACTTTGATATTAGCTTTACTAATTTCCTTCATGTTATATCTTCTTGACCAGTATATTGGTGTTCATCTTCATTCATCACATGAAACTCAACATCATGCTTGGTCAAACACTCAACAACTTGCTTGTTAGAATCATCAACAACCTCTTGATCAGATATGCACTTCTTTGGAGGAGGGGTAAACTTACTCAAATTATCAAATTATTTACTTATGCCATTGAAATTTTTCCATAGGTTATCTTCCTCCTCATGAATATTGTGTTTAAATATTATTTCATCATGGACATTGAGTAACTCAGTAGATATGGGGTCTTTCTCAAACACTTATCCCTTCATACCTTGACCAAATTTTATATGGACAAATATAATAGGACCATCAACATTCTTATCTCCACTCAAGAATATGGAATTTCACTTTTTCTTACCAAGGGTAGTCCCTATGGTGATTTCTTCTTCATCGTCACTTGAAGTGTCCTCTTGACCAGTTGTGTCTTGATCTTTCTCCTCTTTACTTGCTTCCTGTAAGATGGGATCTTCTTCAAGAAGGGATGAGGTGGGAGGGTGATGTTTATTTTCATGGGTTAGAGATGGAGTATGAGGTGTAGTGGAGGGATTGTGAATAGATTTGGGAAAAATGACTTATTGAGTGAGCTTCGATAATTACATGTTGGGTTTGGTCAATAGGAAATATTCTTTATTCCACAAGAGTTTCACCTTACCCATATCCTCCTTGATTCTCTTCAATAGCTATAGGATCAATTTTAAGCTCTTTGTCTTCCCACATCCTTAGCCTATCTATTGACTATTAGAAGCACTTATTTGCTAAGTATAATTAATCTTTGATATCCCATTGATTTTCTTCTTCCAAAATCTCCCACGCATACCCCTTGGACCAAACCTCTTAATTTCTCCATGAGATGGTTAGGGAGCACATTAAACTCATAATCTCATGTTCTCATCATTTCTTCTCTATCTAGCAGACTTAGTATGAGTGCCAATAAGGATTTGATATGAGATGGGGTTGAAGGAGGAGGAGGAGGGTAATGGTAGGGATTGAGGCCAAATTTAGTTTTTTGGAGTTGAGTATGTAATAATTCATATCTTTCCTTATAATATCTTGGTGTACAATCAATTGGGTCATCTGATTCCTCATGACAAGATTGATATGAATCCTCTTGAATTTGATATGCATCATGGTATGGTTGGTATGAATTGTATTAGGATTGATAGGAAGGCACTTCTTGATAGTTTTATTGATAGCATTCCTCATAGGGATATCCAACAACATGGTTTCCACATGGAGAAGGAAATGGATGAACATAGGGATAAAACGGCTCATAAGATTGATAGCCATTTTGATAGTGTTGTTGAGGGGTGAAACATGGGTCATAACAAGCTTGATAAGGAGATTCACAGTGGGGATTTTCATTAAATTTATTTATATCAACCTCATGAATAAAAGTTAAAATAAGAATTGATAAAATCCTTCAATAAGGGGTACCTAGGCTGATTATGACCATAATATTTCATTCAGAGTTGCCATTGGTGCTATCTTGCTTACTTCCAAAAGCTTATTAGAGGAAAGACACCAACAACCTTTCCACTCTCTTGGACCTTCATCCCATCAAGAGTGACAAAAATTTTATCTCCAAATATTTCACCCTATAGGAGGTTTTTTAATCCTACTCTAAGATTTGGGCAACATTGGAATACCTTTATGCCTTTGGGTTGCCTATAGTAAAGGTAGACCTCTAGGTTTAAGGGCTAGCTCCCTAGATTGACTTTTAAGTGCTTATCACCTACACTAACTGATTAATTTTGGGAAAAGAGGTAGAAACATGCATGAAACTAAAATATTCTAATGGGGTGATACACAAAAAGTATTTCCACAATATCATCATACTTCTTTCACTAATAGAAAAGACCTACAACACTAGCTTCAAAGTCCTAAGATGTTCTAAAACTAGTATTTCAATATAGAGGTGATGTGCATAAGAATACTCAAGGTAGGTGGATTAGATTTTATATTTAAAAATATAAGTACACTTGGAAACTTTAAGGGAGTTAGACACACTATTTACACTCCATACAACATGTTAGAATGAGAGCTTCTTTCCATGAAACATGAAAGGATAAAGAAAAGCAAATATAGATGTTTATCACTGAACCTAACCATATATCACTTTAAAAACTTATAAAATATTATTGTGAAATAAAAACAAT
Organism: Torreya grandis; assembly: GCA_037957365.1. Lineage (NCBI taxonomy): Eukaryota > Viridiplantae > Streptophyta > Pinopsida > Cupressales > Taxaceae > Torreya > Torreya grandis. The sequence goes on from JARHVA010002873.1 coordinate 721,595, forward strand.
ATTTAATTTATTATTTAAAGGTAAATTACAACATCAAATCATCATGGTTTTGCCATACATGGTGTGGAATTAGTATACAAGAGCCAAAATGGCTAGTAATTATAGATTGTGAGAAAGGAGAGAGGAGAATAAAACTCAAGAGTCACAATAACAAGTTTCAAGTTGAGATATAGAGTTACATATACATAGGAATTAATTATTAAATATACCATGCAACGTATCTTTGGATAAATGTCTCTCTAAGCATGAAAACTCTCCAAATTTGGCATAGGACTTCTCAACTAGCTTCTTTAAAATTGTCTTCATCATTGGCTTCTCTTGAACATTCCAAAATATAATAAGAAAAAATACCACATGTGCACTATTATTTTGGTTAATAATAAGCTCAAAAATTCATTGTATGTGTCCCTAATCACTGGTATTCTTCTAGACAAGTGTTCTCACTACCTACAGTCATTATCATCCTTTTTTTACTCATTCCTCACACTTGTCACCAAGATACCCATCAATTAGTCAATCCAATATATATATATGGTGGTATGAAACATATAAATATTCCTCATATCATTATATCATTTAGTTATACCTTAAAAGGCCTCCTAATTAGAGTTATCACCTTCTCACTTGTTGATCACCTTCCATTCACTATGCTAGTTTGGACTACTTGAAGTGAAGGTGCTTACAAAGGTAATTTTGTGATTTTTTTAATAGATAAATGAAAATGTAGAGTTATTTTAGGTCCTAATTGACCTCCCAAATTTATCCTCATCTTTTAAGATTCCTTTATACCTGAAAAACACCAAAAATTGTCAAGAAAACTAGTTTATTACCTTGATCATATAAATAAGGTAGAAGCCAACTTGATGGGAAGGAGATTAGGGGTGTCTTATAAAATTTACAATCACTTTCCAAGTTTTGAAAACTCATTTGGATGCCTTTTCTTCTTTTTCTTTCCCATTGGGTCATTAGTAAGGGTTTTGGAGGATTTTGAGTGGTTTTGACTTTTAAGGATTGTTCATAAAAGTTTGACATTTAATCCTTGAAAAAATTACAATATAACCTTTTTTAGGACCTCTTCAGCATATAATAAATTTTTAATCTCCAATTATAATCATCCATGTAGATATCAGCTTCTAAACCTAGCCTCTTGAGCTCTTCTTTTCATTTTGTGCACCCTGACATGTTTCTAAGCCAAGAAATGACTTATTTGTGATCTCTCATAAAAAAATAAAGGATCCAATTCATCTTATAACTCCAAATTAAGGCCCTTAAATTCATTATAATGTTTAAATAACCTTAGAAGTGGTATTAGACCCCATTTAGGCATAAGGCTTAGTTTAGGCCAAGTAGGCTTAGTCTATGCTTGGCTCCTCACAACCACCGTTGAGTGGTTAGTCATGAATATGAGGTATTTTACATGTTTAAAATATATCCTTTCACATTTATTTAAATTTTATAAACCTCTATGTATCCTCCTCTCATCATTCCCATATCCTACTTGTAGACCTTACTGCTTGGGAGTTCCCTTTGTCTGTGATAGAATAAAGGGAACTTCCCCTTTTGATCAATAAAACCAACATTATGATAATCTTATATAGGTCATGAGGGTAATTTTTTATAAATTATATGATTTAACTATCTATTAAAAGCTTCTTACACCCCAACTTCCAAAGACAGACTTTTAGAATGATGATAGTGTAGGATTTTGTGTGTGGACTGTAGATTGTTGCATGGAACCCCTCCATAATATATTTTCCATTATATTTATAATATCATAAGATGTTCATTATAATTTTTAGATGAACTCTAAACATGTTCATTATCTAAACTTTTCTAAACTCTTCAATGTATACCTTTTACTTTGACAAGCCTAGTTTATAGTCAACTATGATTATGTTACTTGCTTAGAAAATAGCATACCTTTAGGGGCATTATGCCTTGTGAATTTACTTAAAAACTTATTAAATTATTTTAGGCTCATATTATATTTGAATTTTTTCAAAACATGCCTTAATTTATACCAACACAACATGTTGGGTTCGACTTGCATTGTCACCCTACAGTCAACTTGTAGGTGTCTATTATAAGAGTAAAAGAGGTCTTGTAGATAATTTACAACCTTTTAAACCTATGTTATGTAGTTTAGGGTATTTTTAAAGTTCTTGGAAAAAACTCTAATTGGTAATTTTTTTTGTTTATAGGATTCTAATCTCCAAGGTTTATATCATGAGCTTGTAAGTACCTACAGTCAAGCTGTAGGTGACCTTTTTGAGGGAAAGGGTACACATGTAGGTGATGGTATAGGTAAAAACCCTATAATTCAACCACTTTCAATGTTATTTTAGGCACTATTGTCCTTATCAACTTAATAGGATCATTTGACATGAATATATATACTCCTATCATACCACCTTAGACTATGAGATCATTTGAAGTTCAAAGCACTGTAGAAAACACTAAGAACCTATAGTAGAAGATTGTCTAGAATGTAGGACTCCTTTTCATCAGCTCTTGGGACCAAAAACTCACTCTATTTTGTAAGGTATTAACCCTACATGTGGGATAAATTATGGGATCATTTAGTCCTGACTAGAATCTATGCCACCCCATTATATGATAACACAAAGAATGGACAAGGCCCTATTTCAGATGAATTAAGGTAACAAATCCATAAACTCATTTTCTCCAATTATGAACCTGATTCAAGTTTACTTGACACTCAATGGATTCAATATTGATTTTTATGACATTATTTAACTTATCAAACCTATATGAAGGCTTCAATCATGTTCAAACATAGCATTCCAATTATTTAGTCCTCTATGGACCACTTGTAGATGATGATTAGCATTATACAAGACAAAACTACATGTATTAGATAATTGGTTGCTTCAACTAATATCAAATAATCTAAATGGTTCAAATTGGTTCTCTACACCTCATAAAACCTCTCACTACTTTGTCATCTCTTCATCACATCATCATGCCTATGTAAGGGTCCTTTGACTTACCTGTAGGTGAACATTTGTAGGAAGGTTTGATAATGTTGCATATATGAATGTAACTTCATTGATGTTAGCCTTTGAGACTGATATTTATAAGTAAGGATGATTTCCATGGAATCTGAGAAGCATGAACATAACATTTAACCTTTTCTTGAAACCACTATAGTAATAGAGATCTTATGTAATTGATGAAAGACTGATTGCAAGTTAGTCATGGACTTCCACTATGAGAATGGAGTATTTTTTATCTTCAGCTCATCTCTACATATATAAAATTATTTTAAACCATGAGATATGGATTTACACATATCCTAGAAACAATTTTATCATGTAGTTTATATGGACTAACTCAAAAAAGGAGAAAACCTATAAGGTGTGCGCATAAGCATGCATAAAAGACTAGTCAACCTCTTAGCATTGGTTAATAAAGTATAGGTAACCAATATTTAAAATCCTACTATGAATATGAATTATACCAAGTGTAATAACATTCCATAAGAGCATTTTACTTGGTTCAACTCTTCTTGGTTGTACCATGAGAAAACATGTTGACTAGTTTTGCATGCCAAGAAGAGCAATGAAGGAGAAAAATCATTTTTGGAAAATTTTAGGACATAAAAATATAATCAAACATGAAATTGAGCTAAGGGGATTTTAAGGGTAACTTTAGGATCCTACCACACATACCACACTTCTATAAAAGCTGTATAACTAACTAAAACTACCCAAACTACCACTTTTCTTCTTGTTCTGATCTTACTCCTAAAAATTTTAGTTAAAAACTAACATGTCTGACAAGGTAATATCATGAAGGACATTTAGTAATACATGGAACATTTTTATACCAGGTTAAATCATAAAAATCTCATAAAATACTTAAAATATGACCCCTAACATGACATAGGCCTAAAGATGAATATGACTAAGCTAATGACACATCAAATGACCTTGATAGGACTAAGATACACCCTCTAGGACCCTAATAATCCCATATACATGTTTTTAACTATATGGGTTGACCTATTCTAACTTGTGGTCAAAATAGTCAATAGTATTATAGTTTGATACACACCAATTATATTATGCAGGGGGTGTGCATCCTCTGTAGTAGTGTGATATGATGTTGGTGGTCTATGTGCCTAATATGTATAATGAACACTAAAATTACCCCTACCTCATTAAATGTATGCTTTAGAAATGGATCTAAAAATATTTTCAATGCCTTAGCTTCTATTTCTTAAACTTTTGGTGCCTTTATGAGTGTGCGCACATCAATGATGTTGGTCTATATCAAATATTGTATCTTATATTTTAAGATGATGCACATGCTTATAGTATAGACTGGTGCCCTATGATAGTCACAAAATGCATTAGAATCATAGTTATTTAGAAGAGGTCATTTTGTATCAACCTTTTTGATGGGAAGGATTGATATGACATTATATTCTAGGAGATATTTTAAAACACGTGTTTGTGACTCTATAAAGTTGGTAAAAAAACTCTCCATGGAGCTAAAAAAAACAAGCACAAAGGTGGATCTAAAGCTATCTTAATTGTGGTCTTTAGATCACTCTTATTTTTAGTGGCCCCTTACTTTTTATGGAGGCTTATTAAAACTCTTAGTAGCTAATTCTAATCTACTTGTATATTTTAATTTTCCCATAGAGAGAAGTTTGACTTCCCTTTATTTTGCTATATGGCATAAATCTATGAATTTTGGAAACTTCTTAAACAAGATAGCCTCATGCAATGCTATTAATAAAACTCTATTTTAATATGTCTTGGAGACATCTATCTTCCATGGGGCTAGTCATATTTTCCGATATAGTTTTATATCGTAAGACATATTTTTTAATAAGCTTATTGGATTTTTACTTAAGTTATGACACTTGAGCATAAGATATCTTATCATTAATGTTAATTGACATGTATGCTAAAACATATATACAAATGGATTGAATGCAGTGATAAAATAATTTGGAAGATCATTGTACCACTATAAGGCATAGTCCTTTAGACTACATGAGAATAACCTAGTAAAGAACCAACCATTGGACACGTAGTCCAAACATATGATGTGGAAATCTCATATATGGTGCTCTAGGTCACCCATACAAAGTAAGCTCAGGTGCAATGAATTAGGATGGAAAAGGATTTGATGATATGTGATGTGCCAAATTTATATGTAAAAGAACATGAGAATCCAAGGAATGTGATGGCCTAGTATCACCCTGCTCAAGATGTAACACCTTATCCTATAGAGAATGAATCTCATACATAAGGGATTATACATCTAGAGAGAGAAAGTGTGTACTATCCATAGGAGGTGTAGTTGGTCCTGAAGTTTGTCCAATTAAAATAGGTTGTTGTACAAGGTAAATTTCCACCAAAGTAGGTGTAAAAATATTATTATCTATGGGAGTATAAGATTGACCATTATTAGATTATTGAATTCCTTGTGGATAATATTGATAATGTCATGTTAAATTTTGAATGTTTGGAAATGTAATATTATAATTGTCTCTTATTAGTTTCATCAAATTAGTTTTTGAATTCTACCATTGTAGGTTGGGAAATAAGAAAATAAATAGTTATATATTTTGAACCTTTAAATAATTTTAATCTATGAAAGATTGCAAAATTAAATACTAAAAAAATCTAAGATTTTTTTAACCTAATATTTGATTATATAAAACAAATGGATACAAACCCTAAAAGCATATAAGATCAAGATTTTAGTAGTGTTCAAAGTAAGTCAGGTTCACCAAATGATTTATCCTTTTAAGGTTTATAAACTGTAATCCCTATGTTGTTAAAGGGTCTGAGTATAGTAAATCATGGTAGAAATATGAAATAAATATCCATAGATTTTTAACATAACGAGCCTATTTTAACCTTTCTACAAATAGCAATAAATGATATAAATAAGTACTTAGCTAGAAATTGATTAAGACATGAGATATAGAAGCTAAAAACTTAGACATGAGTTGATTTGAGTGTCAGGGATATGATCTATGTGTCAAAACCCTTCTTAAACAATAATGCCCTGATTGGATAGTTGTAATAATGGTGTTAATATCCTATACACATAATTATTCTGAGATTTTGGGTACACGTGTGTTTCATTCTACCAATCCTATTCTAGTATGCATGAGTTCTGATTCCCTATAGGTGACCTATTTTAACTAATTTTATATGCAAACCCTAAACTTCCATGTTAGAATGTCATCTGGTTATAACAAGTATAAAAGTGTGATGTTATTTGGGTAGGCTTGATATACTCAACACCCCATTGTGATGAGATTTTTTCCTACATACCAATCGAGGAGGGATCAAGCCTAATGTAGTTATGCCTACCTAAGTGATACTGTATGTGCAATTGAATCTAGTATGAATACCAGTTTGAGTTCTTTAAGTGTGCTTAAGATTAAAATTTTGACTATTATAAGCTTGGGATGGTTGTAAATGGTTGTATGTAGAAGTAGGAAAGAATAAGGATTTATAACCTTGATTGTGCAATTTTTTTTCTAAGTTTGTTTTGTTATTTACATTTGTTTTCCATCTAGTGAATAATGGGATAAAAGTCATTTATATATTATTCTAGTACTTTTATTGATCTTAAAAGAGGTCTAAGCTGACTTTATATGGTTTTTATTGTGAAAAGATATTCATTGGTGGCTAAAGGTGGGAAAAGGACAATAGCCCTTAAAAAGGGACACTAGCACCATTGGTGCTACTATCTAAATTATGGTGTTAGTGTCTAAGTGGCAGAACCTAAGGCACTAGGGGTTAGGATGCTAAAGTGAAGGTATTTTTAGGGATGTGTGTGGTCCACACAAAGGCTAGATAAGTGTCTAAATATACCCTAAGATAGGTTTAGGACTAATATAGGTATGGGTGCTCGCAAGTAACACTCTTTGCACTCTAGTGTCATTTTTAAAATATTACAATTCAGATTCTACTTATATGATTGATAATATACAATCATTATAAGATATTAAACCTCATAACTTTTAAATAATCAATTTATAAACTAAATAGGAAATATGGATATACCTGCATTGATTAAGTGTGGCACTTAACCATGAGAGAATGTGTCATTGGTCTATCTACAAAAGTTGTGCTATTTGAGAGATGTTACACAAAAGAGAATATGATGATGAACTTTGATCCAATTTAGAGTCTTCAATAATACCTTTGTAGTGTTCCACTTTTTGATATGTCACCTTGATCTTCTTATATAATCATCTCTTTAAGAAATAGTTGAATAATATAATATAATTAACTTTAGTTAGTTAGTCGTTAAGTCTAATTGAATTTTAAATGAAGTCAATTAATTTATAATTTAACTTATATTTAAGACTTAAATAAGTCTTTAAAGATCAAAATAAAATCTTAATAGACCAATTAAGGAAAAAATAAGTGGGGTCCCTTAGACATTACTATCATTTAAGTAATCAAATTATGCTAAACATATAATATGACATAAGCAATTTAAATAAAATTAAATACATCTAACACTAAATTCATATGCTTTAATCCATTTTTAGTAATATATGATCAAAACCAAAATATATCAAGTGTTATAAAAGTTTTAACCACTATCAAATATCAAAAATAAGTATCATCAAGTACTACAACATGATAAGTATCTAAACATATTAAAATAACATAATCATAGTTCATTTAACCATCCACTTGTCATCAATGTTAGGTAGCATCTTAAATTTAAAAAAAAAACCTTTATCCATCTAATATTTTGTATAGTTCATCAACGTAATAAGAAACTTAACTAGTTTAGTACCACCTTCATTGTCTTCATTATCAACCTCTAATTTAACCTTCTTGACCATTATGTTAATTATAGGTGATGTTAAAGGAATGAGTTTTTTTCCTCTTACCTCCTAAAAGTGTTTTCCTATCCTACTCAAGTAGATGTGAAGAAAAATCAACAAGAACCATTTTTAAATAATGTATAGGTGCATTTACAAGTTTACAAGATGGATTTTTATTATTTAATAACACAAGGGTTCAATAATGCAGTTTAGTAGTCAACTATAGATCATCTCAAGGTGTGGACTCTTAATGTTGTGGTGAATGGCAAGGATTGAGATTTGGATCAGATTGCAATGTTGTATGTTTGTGTTGGGAGGAACTACTTGGAGTTTGTCATCCATGAGAATGAGATCTCTAAGGAGGTTTTCTCTAACCTTATTTTCCATGAGTATTAATGGGATTAAAAGGAAAAACATTCAAGACATTCTAAAGAGTAGGTTCATATGCATCAAAATGGATTGACATACATATGCCTTAGTTATAGGGTCAAATATTAGTTATACCATTTCTCCTACCCCTAAAAATTTGGCTTATAGGAACAAATCTCTATTGAGGTGGATCCTTCCTATGCCAATACTGATTATGCCAAAATTATTACCATGAGAATTATTTAATTGAGGAGAAATCCAGCTTGACATTTTACTAAAAAACAAAACCTTGATTACTATTTGCATTGAAAACTATCCTCTGATATATGTCAAAACCCAATATATACCACATATGATTCTATTAAACATCCATGCATAAATTTCAATAAAAGAGATTTAAATTTGAATATATAACTTATATCCACATTGATGTTGGTCAAATTTCTTAATGGTCACAAACTAGATTATTTAAGACTATTCTATCATTTTCCTTATAGATTTGATTTTATTTAGATAATTCTCTAATATATCTATAGTTATAAAACTAAATCCATTTCAAATAGAAACATAATTATTTTATCTAAAACCCAAATAATTATTCCAACTACAAAACATTTCCATTTAAAATTATTATCACTACAAATCTAATCAATTATATTCCAATTAAAAAACCACCAACTTTCAATACAATTTTGATATTACAATCCAAACACTATCTAAAATCATTAACCATCTCATGAAATAGAAGTATGTTTGTAGATTTTATAACATCTTCAAATGAAACAAAAAAAGTTAACCATGTATTCTCTTTTACATCATTAACTCAAAGTGACCAAATTCACTCTTTAAAACTCATAACTTCCTCCTTTTCATATGTTCAATGAATTTTTAAGACATTACTACAAATATGAAAGGAAAATAATCGTTGGGCCACAAATCCCACCAAATCTATTTGTCTTCAATAACACAGAACATAAATCAAAGTAACAAACAACTCTACATACCACAAAATTGATACCAGACTAATTATCAAATTCCTTTGTATGACATCCTCTTTAATATGAAATTATACTTTCAAAACCTCTGAATGAACAAATATAAATTTGTTTCTAAACTTAGTGACAATGAATCAACAATGTAACTCTAAAAAACAAAATCAATTCTTGATTTTACATCCATGCCAAAGCCTTATAAGGACTACTAATAATCTTTCATAATCATGGGTGAAAATATCAAACTCATATCAAACTTAACATAGTTCAAAAAAACCCAAAATTTTTACTTTTTTAACCAAGACATGAGTTATTGTGTGTACAAAATCTCTATTAAAATATCAATCACCATCCCAGAAAAAACATGACCGAAAATCAATCGAAAAACTAATCTGCATAGAAACTCATTACCCAATTCTTAGATGAAAAACCTTCAAAATTTGTATCAATGCCATAACCATATTTTCATTGTATTCATTTTAAATCACCATACATCTCAAAAACTTGTCATGCATACAAACAATAATTTTGGACATAGAAAAGATCTTCAAAAAACTTTAACTAAACACCCATAAGACACTATACCCATCACATCAAAATTATTTTGCATACATTAACTTGTAAAAAAATATGTATTTGGGAATAATAAAACCCTACAGGTGCAATTGGAGGAGCAAACTAGGATCATCATATCTATTATCTCCACATAATCAAAATTGAAACTGATTATCTAAAATACATCTCCATCAAAAAATAGACAACCTTAAAATTTTAATAAATACATGCATACCAATTTCAAATCCATAATCCTCAAGAAATTAAATATTGTGTAACCCAAAACACTCTTACAAAAAATTTATGTGTCGAATAACAACATATTTCCATTATTAACTATATTCTCAACATGTAACTTTCAACTTAACTCTGCAAGCATATCAATGAAACTTAATCTCAACTACTCTTTAAAATAAAAAATATCTATAAACCTTACCTCATCTATAAGTTTCTATCATTTCCTTATTCTTTTCAAGTTTCCTCACGCTCATATAATTTTTCTTCTACCAAAATCTTAATGAAATTTGCCTTTAGTATTGTTTTGAGCCATAATAACTACTCAGTCCATGTGTTCCACTCTAATTTGTTATAAATTTTGTGGGTATTATTTTGATAGCATATCCAACTCATTATCAAATTTCCAACTTTGTCCACCAGTTAAAATAATTACTAAATATTTGCTAAAAATTGTCTCTCGATGCATATACATCACATTCAATGCAATCAAATCCAAAATGTGCCAACCAAATCACAATATATTCTATAAATACATTAACATAAGTCATAATCAAAATCAAACAAAAATATACCAGCTAATAACATGCTTCAAACTAATCATTTCAAACCCAAAGTTAATTAACCAAGCCATAAATGGGTTTTTATCATTTATGTTCCTATTACCTTTTCACCTTAATTTGCATTACCACATATGTCTTTAGGTCCACTAATCATTAGGCCCTTATATCTTAGGTTAGTAAATATTTAGGTTTCAATATAATTTAACCTAGATCAAATGAACATAATTATATTTGATATAATAATCAAAATACCCATACAACCTTTAACATTATTCAATATAAATAAATTTTAACATAGATTATTAAATTTATACCTTATGATCAAAATAATTTTATTAATCAATTTTTGCAAGAAACCATACATGCCCTTGAAAATTAAGACAACTATGCATTACCTATTACAATTAAAAACATATGACTAGAAGAAACATAATCACATAATCAAATCAATTGTTCCAAATAATACTATCATTATCCATATCTACTTTATGTTCTCATTTCATTATCTCATGATTTAAAAACCACTTAATAATGTCAGAGTAAAAACTTTGTTAAACACAAAAATCATACTAACATTCAACATAATAATGAATATTCAAATGAAGTAATGAATTAAGACCTCCACACTAGTAGTTTTAAATATTATGACATGAGTCATCAATATGAAAAAACACCATGGCTGATTTGAATTTTTAGAAAAGAGAGGGGGTGTCAAAATAAGGCATAAAAATGGTGACCTTGTTATCTAATATTAGTAATGAGATAAGTTAGATACTAAAAAATTGACTATTTAAAAACAAATCCCCCGTGAGTGTGATCCAGATTAGATCATTTCTCAGACAGATATATGTGAAACTCTTTAATAAGAAAAATTTTAAGGGATGAAGTGTTTGGTTCGCATGGCATGAAGAATAGGATAGATTTAGCCAATAAATTTTAGGGTGAATATACAATCACATACAAAAACCTCAAACACAATTTCTAAAAATTAGTAATGCTTTCAACTCATTAATAACTAGCTCATGTTAATTTGTAAAGAAAGAATCTGATATATGTGAAACCCTTTAATAAGAAAAATTTTAAGGGATGAAGTGTTTGGTTATCATGGCATGAAGAATAGGATAGATTTAGCCAAGAAAATTTGGGGTGAATATACAATCAAATACACAGACCTTGAACACAAATTCTAAAAATTAGTAATGCTTTCAAATCATTAATAACTAGCTCATGTTAATTTGTAAAGAAAGAATCTATAATAATATCATAGTGAATATCTTATGATCATTATTTACTTATAGTGATATGGTAGTCTCTATTTACTTTGCCTTCAATATTAATAATACTTCATTGATGTAATCGATATGATCCATTCCAAATAAATCAATAATTTAAAATAAAACATACCAAAAATAAACAAACAAAAATAAATAAATAAATAAAACACAATAATAAAAATAGCTACTAATAAAAGAGTTTGAGATGATGTCTATTGATTGGATAACACAGCCAATTTCCATCTATGTCTTGTAAATGAAAAGCATTTTTTCCATGTATAACAATAATTTTATATGGTCCCAACCAAAGAAAATCAAATTTATGTTATTGTCATGCATCTTTGTGAGGTTTATCCTAATAAAGGAGTAGATCACCTAACTTAAACCTTTTATTTTATATATATATATATATATATATATATATATATATATATATATATATATATATATATATATATATATATATATATATATATATATATATATATATATATCTTCAACTCTTCTTTAACTTTTTATAATTTATTTAATGTAGTTGCCTTAGTTTCATCTAAAACTAATAAATCATTAAGCCATTATTCAATTATATTAGTATCTTGTGATAAATATTGTAAAGTAGTTGTAGTAGATGAAATCTGAAATTCAATAAGTAATATAGCTTCAAAATCATAAGCCAACATAAAAGGAGAATATCTTGTGGATAATTCAACAATAGTATGATTAGCCCATAATTCTTAAAATAAATTAAGATGTCAATTTCTTTTATTAGCACAGACTATTTTTTCCATTATAGAAATCAAATTTATATTTTTTGATTTAACTTGTCTATTTCTTTGAGGGTAATACTTTGAAGATTGACTTCAAATAATAGAAAAACATCCTAAAAGTTAAAAATAATTATTAGAAATTAATTGAGGACTGTTATCTTAGATTATCTCATAAAGAGCACTAAACTTAGATAAATTTTGATTTTCAAAGAAAGAAATAACTTTAGAAGTAAGAGAACTTTTAAGTGTTATTATTTCAAACCACTTCGTAAAATAGTCTATTAAACTTAGAATGTATCAATGTCCAAAAGAATAAGGTCGATGAATATAAGAAATAAAATCAACTCCCCATTTGGTAAATGGATTTTTCAGGAATAATAGTTTTTAAAGGCATCACTAATAATCTATCTTTACCAATAAATAATTGACAAAGAATGTAAGAACACACATGTTTATAAGAATATTGAAATAACGTAGGTCAATAATTACCTCTATAAAATATTATTAGATATAGTTTTTACTTCAAAGTGACCATCATAAATTCTTTTGTGATATCCTCTAAGAACCTTTTATGTTTGATCAAGAGTTAGGCATCTTAATAATACACCATCTCAATTTATATAAAATAAAAAGTTTTATAATAAAGAAAATTTTAAATATTAAATTTAAAAATATCTTATTTGTCTCTTATCTAAATTATTAAGACAAACCTGATTCTAAAAATAATAAATTAAGTCATGATACCAATCATCTTCATCCTACAAATAAGCTTAGTCCTTCATTCGATGTTCAAATTTATTTTTTTTCTAAAAGTCAGCAAGATTCATAGACTAAAAATAAAGTTTACCATTTAAGGAATCATCAACAGACAAAATAAAAAATTAATACAAGAGGAATCATTCTTAGTTATATGTTTTGCTAGGTCATTTATTTTAATAGTCTTAAAATTTTCAAATTCAGGGTCAAACACTTGGATTCATAAAATCCATTTCAGTAACCTTCCCTGAATAGTGGGATGTTTTAAAATATAAGATAAAATAGGTACATTAGACCTTCATATAACCTTGTTTCCCATTAAAGATAATGAAATTTGATTAATGAAGAAACTAAATATAAAATAAATTTCTCAATAAGCAAGTACCTTGTTTCTATTTCTTTTAAAACTTGACTCATATATTTGATAAGTTTTTCATCATTTTGTGTAATTATAACACCTATGGATTTATTTTTTTCATTCATATACATAATGAAAGGCTTATATAAATCATGCTTAGCAAGTACAGGTGTACTTTCAATGACATTTTAAATATTATTAAAAGTAGAATTAGTTCCTACATCACACACATATGACTAATTTTTATTTAACAAAATCCATAAAGGATTTGACTTATTAGTGAAATCTGATATAAACTTACATACAAAAATTATTTTTCTAAATAAATACATAAGACCAGACTAGTCTTTTCGTGATTATAGTTCTTTTATTGATTTAATACATTTGGGATCAATTCCAATACTATCTTTAGAAATAATATGTCTTAATAATTTACCTTCAATGACACTAAAGATAGATTTCTTAAGATTGACATAAATACCATATCTTCTACATCTTTCAAATACTTAGCAAAGATGATCTAAATACTTATTTCTCTTTTTAGAATAAACTGTAAAATTATTTAAGTAAATCTAAATAACAATGTCGATTAAATCATCAAAATATACATGTATATCTCTTTAAAAAGTAGCACGTCCATTCATGAGATTTAAAAGGCATTCTATTAAAATCAATAGTTCATCTTCAAGTTGTGAAAGTCATCTTATATCTATCATCTAGATTTTAAAATATTTGGTTCTAGAAATCTATCAAGCAAATACATCATTTTAGATCCTACAACTTGTTGTAGTACCTAATTAATACTTGGAAAAGGAAAATTATCCTTTAAAGTAGATTTGTTTAGATCTTTAAAGTCTACACATAATCTAATATCACTATTATTTTTTTACATGGACACTAAATTAGCTACCTATTCAGAATAAGTTATAGGAAAAATGACACCACCATCTAACATCTTATCAAACTCTTTGTTGATGGTGTCTTCCAATAAAGGGCTTGTCTTTATTATTTTATGTCTAACATGTTTAATACCTAGTTTCCTAGGAATATCATGTCTTATATAATTAATATCATACCCTTTAAGGTCTTTATAAGATGAATAAAAAATATTGATGTATTATTTAAAAAAATTAATAAATTTTACCTTTTCATCAAGTGTGCATTGTATTCCAAATAAGCAAACTTTACATCCTCTTCAATTCAAATATTTCTTAAAATAGTCTCTCTAATTATTCTTCTAGAAGGCTCCTCAATCCATGATATCTTAGGTTGACCATTTAGGGTAAACATCGATTCTAAACTCACCAGACAAGTAGGTGACTTATTAATATTTAATTACAAGTAATCTCCATAATTAAGCATGTAATAATCATTATGAAATTAATTTCCTTGAACAAAATCATCTATATGCTCATCATAATTAAAAATAGGCCAATTTTTATTTAACTCAAGAATCTTAGGTCAATTTTTTTTTTATAAAATAAAAAATGAATAATAGCTTCTATTTCACTCAAGGTAGGATTAGAGGCAAAAGCAATGAGTTTATCATCTTAAATATTGAATTACCTAAGTATGTGAGTGATATTAAAAGCTTCAAAGTGTTCAAATAAGGACCAAACTTTTTGAGTATATCGATGAAGGCAAGTATGATTGGTTTTATAAACCTTCATGATCTAATAATCAATTCAAAATCACCAAAAACCTTGAATTATTTAACATTAAGCTCTATATCCTTTTCTAAACCTAAACATAATACTTCAAATTCTATTTTATCATTAGCGGCATCAAAGGATAATTTATAACCATAATGATAAACTTATCTACTAGGATAAATAATGTAAACTCCTACACCATTACCAAGTTATGAACAAGCACCCTTAAATTACAAAGACCATAAATTATTGTTAAAAAATACATTTTTATACTATTTTTTAGGTTCATCAAGAGTTAATAATTCATACATACCAAACTATGTTTATACATAAGAAATAGTGAGAGGTAAAGATTCAATCTGATTACTAGATCAATCCTCTCTTCAAATAAAATCAATTTCATTTCCTACTTGAACCCATGTCATATATATTTCAAAAAATGCATTAGTCATTTTAGATTAATATTTGGATAAAAGCATGGCATAATTACTAAGAATATCTAAAATTGAACTTTAGTCATACATTTAATCATTTCATCTTATGCAATTTTTATAACAAGATCTTGAAACTTTCCACAAGTTTTTTTTGCTGTGAATTTAAACCTGTAAGTTTACTATTATCTATTTCATAAGAAATGTTAATTGATCAATGATAAATTTTGGATTAATATTCTTTAATACACCAATGTCTAAAATGCAATTATGTGTAATTTTATTTGTAATTTTAAAATATTTATACAAGGAGGTATGTAATCTACAAGAGGATCATATATCTAAGAAAAAATAGCAGAATGAGATTTTTCATGACTTTTATCTTATTAAAATCCTAAAACATCTTTAAATGTTAGATTTTTAATGGATTCATTAATTTTATCAAACTATCCTAAAAAAATAATAGCTTGTAATAATGAAAACCTTGATTTAATAGTGCCAAAATCATCAATAATGTTATATGCTCATACATTTGGATGATGTATATGTGTATAATTCTTTGGATTATAAGGAGGATACTAAGGATTATTAAATCTAGTGGACAAAAGACTATTTTGTAATGTAGTAATTACTGCATGATCTAATGTAGCATTATTCTATGTACCTTTCCCTTTATCTTAATTTTTAAAATAAGATTTATTATTAGTTGTACTAGAAAAATCTATTTGCCTTGTGTTGACAACTTAAGCATTTGTAGATTTGATTTCATCCTAAGAATCATCAGGTCCACACATATTTATATTATCAGCAAGTTTAATAGAAATACTTTCTTTTCCTTGGATATATATTTTAAATTTTTATAGCTAAACATGTATTAGGATCATGATATAACTCATAAAAGTTGCAATAATGAACTTTTATTTCCATTTTACCTTCTTGTGTGAAAGAAGATTTACCTACAGAAAAGGGTTTATCATCCAACTATCTTTTAATGGTGACCAGCTCATTATTAAGACTATGAATGGCTTTTAGAATTTATGCATTATCTAAATTTCAATCTATAGTAGATCTATCATTGAATCCAATACGTTTTTAAAAAAATTTATACTCGATACAAAAATTTATAGTTTCATCGTAATCTATAATATATTTATCCTTCAAATCCATTTTAAAATTCAAAGGTAAAGCATTGAAAAAATATAGTCTATACAACCTTTTAGCAGGTTTAATCTCATGAGATATTTTTTATCGTAATTTAATAAATCTGATAATAAAATGATAAATAGTTTCTCTTGGATTTATAGAAATATTTACTAAAAATCAGTTACCAAGTCTAAATCTTGCTTTTGTTTCCCAAAACAAAGGTTTAAGCATTTTTCAATATCATTCCAATAATTAATTACACTAGAGGTAAGGTTGATAAAAAATTGATATGTTTTTCCATCTAACATTTAAGAAAAAAACTCAAAAGGACACCTATTCATTAACAACACCCAAGGTTGTGGAAATTAATCTAAACGTGTCTAGATGATCTTCCCATGATTTACCAAGATTTTTTTAAAACTTATGGATATTAAGACCTTTAAAATAAGGGAGTTTACTTGGAAGAGAATCAATATTGATATGATTACTACAAATCTAAGGATTCTCTAAAGGATGAGCTACCTTAGCATCAAATCCTAGTTCATTATATATTGATTTAGCTTGATTTCTATTAGTTTGAAGACATTAAATCAAGTATTGAGCCCTACATTGTATTGGTTAAACTATTGGATTTTCTTCTTTCATTTGAAAATTAATTGATTCAACTACCATATTAAATTGATTTAACTCTAGAGTTGTATTAGGGTCAATGGGATAAATATTATCAAGATGAAATGAATTTGAAATAAAATAAACCTTTTGTTGATGATTAATAAGTAAAACCTGCTCTCTTTCCTACTTAATTCATTGATTAATTTTTTGAATATGACATGTCTCACATGAAATATTAGCTTCTACTTCAATGATTTTGGCTCATTAAACCTATTTTTTAATGACTTCAAGAATATGAAGTAAAGCATAAGGTTTATTATACCATGAAAATTGAGTTATATTAAAATCAACATCAACTTGGTCATCAAAAATATCAATCAAGGGTTGGATAATAGGAAGAGGACCTCTAATGGTCATGGATAAAACAAAAATAGAAAAAGAAGATAAGATTTTTGAAAGACTCCCCAATGGAGTCACCAAATTTGTTGATGATTAAACTTGTTAAGTCAACGAATCAACCCTTTCACCTATCATGAAGGTTAATATGAAATCATACCAGTCTAATAGGTAGGGTCTAAAAGGTCTCAAAGAATATAAAAGATGTGCAAGGAATTTTTGTATATTTTGGTAAATAATAAGTGTGTAAAAGATCAACAATACTTCATTATAATTTTAGAAACTGAATATCTCTTTGAATCAAATGAAGGAAACAAATTATAAAAATATAATCTAACCTATCTGATAGAGAAAACCTATAGATTAGATAGTCTCTTGAAGTAAATATTTGTGTTCCTTATAATATATCTCTATTTTATCAAATTATTTATAATCTTATGATATTCATGCTTCTCTCAAAATAAATCAAAATAAAATAAATATAAATAATTGAAATATAAATAAAACAACTGATAATGAAAACCAAAGAATGTAATAAAAATAATAGTTAGCATAGCTAAACAAGCAATTACCTTAAAGAAATAAAAATATACCTAAAGATAACACTTAATCAAATAAGAAAGAATATCAACACTAAAAGAAAAAAATAGTTAAAGAAAACTAAACTATTACTCAAACTATAATAAACACTAAACTAAAACAAATCTAAGAAATTAATAAATTAAACAACACCTAACTCTAAGAAGTTAAAGAAAGTTATTTACCTCTAGACTTAAACTATTTAAAGAAAGATAAAACTAGATTATGAAATCAAGTAAATAACTAAGAATTAAAGAAACCATAAATAATCTAACAACTAAAATATATAGACTTAAAGATTAATAGACAAATAATAAATTAATAATAAACTAAAACCTAACTAGATAAATAGAAGTAAGAAAATTTATTAATCTAATCTAAATGATGAATAGAATAAAAACAAAAATACAAGTTAAAATTAACATAAATGAAATGCAAGTTTTAAATAAGAGTCATCTTTGTAAAGTTAAATGATATTTTATTGAGAAACACTATTTTAATACATCATTATTTGATATAAAAACTAATACAATCTAAAACATATCATACACAATGAAGTATTCATCATTATTCGGGCCAAATAGTTTATATTCTACTCATATGACTATAAATATGCAATCATCATAAAATATTAAACCTAAAAAATTTCAAATAATTGATTTATAAACTAAACAGGAAATCTAGATTTACCTACACTAATTAAGCATGTCACTTAACCATCAGAGAATGTGTCATTGGTCTATCTACAAAAGTTATATTATCTTAGAGATGTTGTGTAGAAAAAATTACAATGATGAACTTTGAAACAAATCAAAATATTCAAGAATATCTCTATAATTTTCCTCATTTTGATATGTCACCTTGATCTTATTATATAATCATATATTCAAGAGATACTTGAATAATATTAGCAAAGGTTCCTGAAATTCCTTAGAACATGTTAATTACGAGAATAGTTTAAAACTCACAAGAAGGAGAGGGAAGAATTAATGTAATAATAATAATAATAATAATAATAATAATAATAATAATAATAATAATAATAATAATAATAATAATAATAATAATAATACACCTAATAAGTCTTGCATAGAGACTCTAACATATATAATATAACAATCATAATTAATACTACTTAAATCAAATATGTGCTTCCAAATAAAACTATAATAGAAAATATATTGATAGCGCAATTCTTCATAAAAAGTAAATACCTAGAAATATATCTTAATATGTTTACAAGCATGCACTCAAATATAATGTATCCATTTCTTAATTTTAAGTCACACATTACAATAAGAACCATGGTTTCAAACATATTATAGAGCAATTCTTACATGACAAGTGCAATAGTCTCTCTACAAACATAACGTCAAAAAACACCATGATCAACAACACACTTAATAATAACTACAATAACAATAATAATATATTCTAATCCAATAGAGGTTAACTTGTAGTATATTCACATCTGATTTTAATCTTAAATTGATTTATCTCAAAACCATACACTAGTGCATCATCCAAGTTAATGTAATAAACATGTATCTAGTGCAAATCAAAGAATAGCCTAATAAGAAACACCTATACCAACTATAAACCTATCAACATGTCACATATACTCTACATGATGTGATGTTTACATAATCTCATACTAACACTCTCTAATACTTAAAATGTTGGATCACCCTGAGATAATGTCACCATTATGATGAATATGGTACATAGAGAGAATGAGCCCAAAATTAGAGATAGTTTAGCAAGATTCATAGAAATCACATGAAGCATTGATTACCAGTTTTCACTTTATGCACACCACTTAATTACCCTTTTGGTTTTTCAACTAAATGGTGTGTCAAGGGATGCCCTTTATGGGTTTTTAACCATCTTGGTTGTATGAAACTTAAAAATACATATCATAATAAAAGTATAAAACTTAGATCCAAAATTTTAAAATAGACATTTGGCATGACCTAACTAGTTGATGATGGTTAACCCTGAGGAGTGACAAAAGGAAAAGGTGGAGCAGAGGAAGAAAGCACACTCTTTTCTTGATATATAATGACCAAAATTTTAATGGATATAATAAATAAGGGAATGTTAACCAAGGGTGTGATGGAAGAATCAAATATAGCAAGATCAACCTTGAGTTCCTGTTAGTCCAACAAAAACTCCTGAATGATGTGTAGGAGAGCACATAGGGGATACTGAGCAGAAAGGATCTATAAAAAGTCATAATCATTAGTGTTAGAAAAATTGGCCTTTTATCTTAGGACCTTTTCTTTGATAACCTATTTCAAATCATTAAATTTATCTATCTATCACTGCACATATACTCCATCAATGGTGTTTTGCAACATTTGATTTTTCTATGTCTAAAGCCCCTACATAAAAATGTCATAGGCACTACTGGAAGTTTTTAAATATGCATCCATATAGTTAAAATTAGTCACATTATATTACATAATAGTGTTGGTTGTGGATCCCTTCATGAACTCTAGGTGTATGTTACCTCATGTGTTAGGTAATAGGTAACTTATCATGCTTGAGTGGTAGCCTCAGAGACATCTTATCAATAAACATAAAGGAGCTCAAATAAATTATCAATCTTAGACTTAACAATTTGGTCTTTTGCCTAGATTTAGTTATCCTTCTCAATAGATAACTAGTTAGTAACAAAGTGTGTGATCATAAGTGGTATCTGTTTATGATCAAAGATATGTCTATCACCAATGGTCTCTTTGACCAGTCTAAGGTAGGCATCTTCAATGATTGCATTGGACTTGTGTAGTTATTGGCATAAGCTGGTATTTTCTAGGCTTAAACTTTTTATTTATTGTTATAAGGTCATATATTAATGGGAAATGGACTTCTAAAATGAAGCTACCCCTTTAAATTACTTTGTTAGTGGGAGATACAATACATCTAGAGAAGCCTCTATAGTAGGATGCACAAGTGCTAAAATAGAAGTATCCATGGTGGTCAAAGCCTATTATAATAGAGAAATGGCCAAGGATAAGGTGGTGCACTTAGATGAGGAGGTGAAAACATCCCCCATATAGAGACTTAACCTAGGTAGTATTGGAGAAGGGGCATGTGGTGGGGGTATGGTGCTCATAATTGATCTAGCATTCTATGTAATTGCCACTGCTTCTTGTGTTGGATCTTGTTTCAGAACCACTTGCATTATCATCACCATCATAGCTTCCTCCATTTTCCTTTACTTCTCCTCTACCTCATTCTTCTAGGTTTCTTCAATAGTATCCTTATACTTAACTTGTTCTTCATTAGTTGACCTCTTTTATTCTATGTCGGTGACCTATTTCTTTGTAGTCTCTTTTTCTCTTATTCCTCTTGTTTTTTTTATGCATCTTCTTTCTTCTTCATTTCTTATTCTTATTTTTATTGCATTTTATCTTCCTCTTGTTGCTTCTTGGCTTCATCTTTTTCCTTTATTTTTATTATTCTTCTTTCTTCTGCATTTTTTGTCTCTAATCTATTTCTTGGTTGTATAAACAATAACTTGCCTTTTATTTTCCGCATCTATAACATGTTACTTAGATGCCTCATCAATGGTTTGATAATTTTTGACTTATTCATCCTCAATAACCTTTTTATGCATCTCTACCTCTTACTTCTATTAGAATTATTATGATTCAACCTCTTTGGGAAATACCTTTGTATCCTTGGCTCATTGTTGAGCCTCAACTTCCTTGGTTGATTTTTTCACTGCAACCTATAGTTGTTGTTTCTTAGAAACCTCTTTTTGTCAATCTTCTTATTTCTTTTTCCTCCTCTCTTACTTACTTTTTGGGTGTTAAAAAACCCTTGTTTCCTCTTCCTACACAACTTATTATTCCTCTAGTGTCGATGAATCTAACAACACTTATTCAATATACATCATCTAATCATACTATGATGGTGAAGTTATAGGTGTAGAATCTTGGACTATTTTCTTTGAAAACCTAGTCTTCAGGTGCGTTGGCCACTTTAAAATTGTCTTTTTTCATTATGAGACTAAATTTGATGATGGAGAGGCCAGTAGAACATATTATGGTGTTTTTATGTAGGGGCATCCAATGTTTCCATTTTTTATTCATTTATTGTCTGCCTATATTTTCATTACATGCACTTCCTTCAGTGAAGTACTTTTATAGGAATTTCAAGTAGAGGATATAATAGAAATGGAGGCAAATATCTTCCATTCACTCCCCCTATAATGAATTATTTTATGATCTCCTATAGGCAGGATTCTTTTGAAACATTATACATAATAATTGATTGTGGGAAAATATGTAGCTCTACCCAAAGGTGTTTTGGAAGTTTTTTACATATATGATTAAGGTGTACTACTTTACAAAATAAATATTGTTTTTATTTATCCTTTTCATATAAATCACTAGTCATGTTAGCTTTCATCATTTGATAGATGTCTTACACATCCAATGACATTGAATTATGATTTAGGGCATAGTTGGGTCCTCTAGCCATGTCTTGCTTTGCATGTGTCATATAAGAGGTAATGTAGATTTGTGCCCTTCAGGGAAATTTCTCTTTCCATGATCCAATGGTGATTCTACTAACAATGTGCATTCTATAGAGGACAAAGTACATATAGGGTCTTTTAGATTTATTATTTATGTAAGTGTCACTCTACGTACAACCAATTCCTTTTAGTGCATGACCTCACAATACATAATCTTCATCTCCACAAATAAAGGAAATACCATACTAGGTATTTTGGGTAGCTCATAGATGCACACAATAGTATCATGTAGGAGATTTTTGATAATTGCATGATGATTCAATTACTTCATCATAGCTGGTGGGATGCAAGGATGAGAGGTCATAAATTCAACAAGTTTTTCCCATCATGTGCAAAATAGTTTCTTGTGCATAAAATATCTTCTCTCCACTCTCTTCTAGATGATATTTTGAAAGGTGATTTTAGGCTAGTGGTTGAAATTCAGATGTACAATACCTTTCAAGGATTCCCATTATGTGAAGACTAGGAGAAATACCATAAATTGATACTATAATGTCTACTTTGTATCATTCTACACTCTCCCAATGTTCAAGGAAATTTTAGAGATCAGGAAGTCTATCAAGTTGAATTCCTTATTGTTGTGAATCATGCAATGTGCAATGTTGATAATACCTTTCATTGTATCCTTTGTTATTGTCTACTAGAATTGCCTTATAATCCATTCTATAATAATATAAATAGGTACATCTTCAATTTCATTCAATGATACTCCTCTTGTGCATCTAGTGTATGCCACTCTAATTTATGGTAGAATAGGTAGGTTCTTTGATTTATAAGGTGCCAATGACTTCCCTTATGTTTTGAATCTTGTTTCTCTTCCCATGATAACATCATTTATATAAATAGTAATATATGGGGCCAAATAGATCTTACCCTCATTGTATCACCCCAATAATAATTGCATGATTTCACTAAAATCACCAAAAATAGGAATTTCAATCAATCTTTTGACATCTATGTTACATGATTTTTTATGTTGAGTGGGTGTTAGGACTTGTGCACCTTGTGATCCTATCTACCCAAACAAATGTTCTTCCACACTTTTGATGAAATCATATGCTTTTGGATCTTCATATTTGGTTTATTTTAAATTGGCTCCAATGTTGATGTCTACCTTCTAATCCATCATAATTCCCTTGATTTCATCATGCATGGCCATCTTTTGTCTCTACATTATGGGTAGCTACATTATGCATACTATGGAGATTAAGAATACTTTTGATCGCACAAAGTTATTCAAAATCTAAGAAATCACTAGGTTTAAAACTTGGATAACGTTTTAATTTCAAATCATCAGTGTTGATCATTTAATTATAAGTTTTAATGTGCCTATTCACCTCCCTACTCTTTGATTGTGGTGATATACCATTTGGTCACACTCAATAGAACATTTAGTTTCAAGATTGATTTTTACTAATTTGGCATCTATTGTCTTGAGATAGAAACTCTTTGAATATTGTATGATGTTTGATTGGATGCATCATCATTTTTTATTCTTTTTACCTATCTATTCACTTGGCGATGTCAATGTATAGTTTTTTTTGTAATCCATCTTGATTCATCATTAATGACCATAAAATAATGGTTAACCATTTTTTGATTAAGATATCTTCTCATGTGTCATCACCTAGACTTAATAACTATCAACCATCACCTTCTTACTTATACCATGTGTCTTTACCAACCCTTTTATTACTACATCTAATTGTCTATGCTATTGTTCTTTATTATATGTACTATAGCTTCAAACAAAATTACACAACACCCTAAGCACATAGTATAAAAGCTAACAAACACAAAATCAAATAACAACAAAAACAAAAACCCTAAACTAAAATGGTGTGTCATAGCACCTATTCAAATTTGAAAATCAAGTTTACTAGTGTTACGGATTTAACCTATATACATTCACTTAGGGTTTTTTTTAGTGGTGAATCCTCATTAATCTATGAATATTCCATTTTTTGAAGTTAGCACTTGGAAATTTTTGTGGAGAGATTGACAAGGTAGGATCGCCTAAATTATTAGGGTCAAAGTTAATTTTGAGGAGAGGTTCACCTACATTTGAATATAAATTTAATCATATAAATGTAATTCACTAGTACCTTGAAATATAATCCTGATGAATTCACCATATATAATCAAGTGGATGCTAACAGTATGCATAGTAAATTGATTTTATGCACTATGTAAACTATTTCAATAAAAGAAAAAACACTTAGCTCTAATAGCTTACACTGGTAGCCTGAGAGTAGATGCCAACAAGTTATGATCATATACTCAAAGACTCTAAGTAGGTACTCATAGGATGTCCATTGATGGATGTCCACAGCTTATCGATAGATACATGTATGCTACTGATGGATGCCCTTAGACCCACAAGATACAAATAGATGCTTAAAACCTACTAACATCCACTGGTATATTGTGAGCACCCACTAGCAAGTATCTTATAGATGACCTCAAGGCCCAAGTTGTAGGTAGGTGCTCATGAGCTAATGGTAGATGCCTATTACCTACTGATAAACACCTATGATCTATCGATGAATGCTCACATTTTATCGATGGATGCCCATGATTAGCTAATGGTCACCCATGGTTTACCAGTAGATGTCTACAATGGTAGACATTTATAATCTATTAGTGGATCATTGTGGCCTCCTGATGTCTATCATCAGATAGTGGTATCCAAGCATACCCATGTGTAGCAGATTAGTGGTGTCTATGTATGGGGGATAATTATACCACATTCATATTTCAGAAACCTCTCCCAAGGGAGAGGCACTATAAATACTCCCCTTAAAATGTAATATTCACATGGGTACATTGTGAGAAGTATCACATAGTGTTGGCATTGTCTTTCACATCCCAAACATGCACCCATATTGTATTAGCATTTATTATCCTAATGTGGACATTTGTCTAAGATTCATCAAAAACCCTAATGCATGGTGTATATGATAAAAATTATAATTATATAAATTTATTATTATTATTTCAAACCTATCAATTAAAAAAATTATTTACAAATCATTTCTCATTATATTATCCATTAAATTAGGGCTCATAATTTACAAAATAGAGTAACTAATATAACATGCATAACCACTCCTTTCAATTTTAGGGTCCATCAGCATGTAACTATCATCCATCTACATTATATAAAATCCCATTTGCATGTTGTTGGCATTCACCTTTCTCATCCAGTATTTGCTTGCTTGAATAATAATGGCATCTGCCCACACCATGTTGCATGATGACATTCAATTGTGTTGTAAAATCATCCATTTAAATACTTCTGGTGTTCACCCACATCATTTACCATGTGGCAATGCATGATTCACTTATGCATCTATATGCCTTCTGAACT
The DNA here is from genome assembly GCA_037957365.1 of Torreya grandis. Classification (NCBI taxonomy): domain Eukaryota; kingdom Viridiplantae; phylum Streptophyta; class Pinopsida; order Cupressales; family Taxaceae; genus Torreya; species Torreya grandis. Next base: position 748,032 of record JARHVA010002873.1, read on the forward strand.
AATTCACTACCATTATGAATTTGATTTGCTTCAGGACCTCCACATATTTTTTTATAGGGCCCACTAAAATGAACCCTACATTCACTTAGCCTAGTAGAATATTACCTTATAAATCCATCAAAATCATATTCCTAGACTATGATGCTTCATAGATATATATAGTACATTCCTTTTGATATTTAATTTACTCAGGAATGTAGAAAATTGACTGTTATACAAGAAGATCAGTTATTCCACCTTGAATTCCTTAGTGTACATTTTTTTTTTCATTCCACACTTTCTAGCTACATTTGCATATTTCTTGTGTCCAAACATCTCTATTACATTTTTCCTCCATCCTATTTAACTCTATGAGTCTATTGATCAATGACTCCTGATCAGCTAAATACATAGTAATAGTGATGTGCAGGCTAGCGACCACAAATTTTAAAGGCATGGCTATCTCCATTCCATAAGCAATTTGGAATGGTTTAAATCCTATCACACATTTTTAGTGTGTGAGATATGCCCATAAAACTATTAATCATCTCATTATACATCACATATTTTATTAAGCATTTCCCCAAGTACTTTGTTTATAACTTTTACCTAGTCATTTGCATGTGGATGATAGGTTGTGATCTATGGTGTGAAATAAGGAATTCATCAGTGAGGATTTTGATTATTTTGTTCAGGAAGTGGCAACCCCTATCACTTACCATTTTTATTAGACAATAAAACCTGGTAATGATGTTTTCATACAAAAACATTGTAGTGTCTTTCACACCATAACTAGTTATTGCAGTAGCTTCTACCCACTTCATGAAGTAATCAATCATAGTAATGATGTATCATGCATAATTTTGTTTACTAGGTAGATTTATTAGGCTAAAAAAATCTATCCCCCACTATTCAAATGGTTGTTATGAAAGCATAGGTTGTAAAATCATTTCATCCCTCTGATTTAGTTTCCCCATGTGTTTACATACATCACATTGTTATGTGATTTAGAGCGGGTCTTGTAATAAATAGGGATGCCATAATCCACTCTATATAATCTTCCTCATAGTGGAATTACATGTTAAATTACCCTTAGCTACTCCTTGGTGTGTTTCTTTGAGAAATTATATTTTCTCATGTTTTAGGACTACTCTATGTAGAACCTCATCCTTGCCTAGATAATAAATAAATCCATTTATAATGGTATATGGTAAGGCTCTAGTAATTAACTACTTTTCTCTTTCTTGATAGTGTAATGGGAAAGTCCCCTAATACAAAAACTATGTAACTTTTTCTAAATGTTTTAGGATTGTAATTGCTCAAAAAATATGTGTCTAGAGACTCATCTTAGATTTTCTCTAGTTTCTCACCTTTGTACAATATGCTTAGATGGTTGGGTCTTAAATTCTCCCTTATAATTTTAAGATTTATGCAACACTAAAATTCCTTAAAAAGTATCAACCACCTAGAAATTCTACATCTAAGCATAGGCTTATTGACCAAATGTCGTAGTGCTTGGTGATCTATAAATAACTCAAATGATGTCACCAATAAGTAGTGTATGAAATTTTAAAATACAAACATAATTACTAAATCCTCTCACTCTATTGTAGTGTGTTTATTTTCTATGACTGATAACTTTTTTTCTTATGAATTAGATGGTATGGTCCATTCCTTCTCCTAGATACACTAAAATGGCTCCCACTGCTATCCCTGATACGTCTACATGAATGTGGAATGGATTAATCCAATTTGGAAAAATATGTATTTTTTCAATCACAAATAATTGTTTTAAATTTATGAACACCTATTATTAGGCTTCTATCCATATGAATTGCATTCATTTATGCAATAGATTTTGTAAGGGTGCAAATATAGTTGCCTACCCTTTTATAAATGTATTATAATATCTAGTGTGGCCTAAAAAATATCTTACCTCCATGGAAATAGTTGGTGGTAGCATCCCAAAAATTACTTTAATATTATCCTATTCCAATAGAATGCCTTTGCTACATATTACATGACCTAGTAAAATCTTGAAGGATGTAAAAAAATAAACATTTATTTAAATTTAGGGTAATTTGTAGTGCCCTACACCCTTCCAGCATTAGTCTAAGTTTGGATAGGTGATTCCAAAATAATAATAAAAACTTCCCAATCATCCAAATATACTTCTAAGAATTCATGGATAAAATATTTGAACATAGTCACTACGGCTTTGGAGAAAATTAGAGGTGCATTTTTCAATCTAAAAGGCATTACCTTATATGGAAATGAGCCCATTCTGTGACAAACATGGTATTGGCTTGATCCTCTTCTATGATTAGTATTTGATGATAATCATTAAATACATCTATGAATGAGTATACCTCATTTCCTATAATAACCTTGAGCACTTCATCTATGAAATTTATTTGGAAGGGGTAATTTACACAAGAGTAACCCAGACTACAATAATCTCTACAAACTCATATTTCACATGTTTTTTTATTGTACTATCATTGAACTTACCCAGTAAAAATTATATATAGGAAAGATGATTCTTTCTTCTTTAATTTAATAAATTTTATCTTTGACATTTAGATTCATGTTGGGATTCAGGTGGTACAGTATTTTCTTGATTATCCATGTGTGCTCCTTTAGTTCTATGTGTATTTACCCTAAGGAAGGATCTACACCTTTAAGTTTTGTAATCTTTATAGGGAACACATATTGATAATTCATTAAGATTTTCATGAATTATGAGATATCTACTTGAGTCCATTAATCCCTAATGTGTGCCATTTTGGATCATCCTCTATGTTGATGCTACTAATATATTCCTTAAGTGGTTATTAATATATCTTTCATTCCTCCTAAGGAATTTAATCCCTTAGTACTCATTGTCCTTCCCTCTCTAGTACATTAATGTGTCAAATTCTATCCTCTTTATTTTGTCCTATTAATCAAATCCGATAACTATTCAACTTCTCTTTTTGGTCTAAACAAGTCTATGAGATCCAAATCTTGTTCAATTTCTAAGTCTGATGTCAACTCATATTGTTACTATATTCTAGGACATGGTTGTATTATGTTGTTTTCTTTACTTTTTTCCTCATAGTATGCTTTTAAGCCATCATTCAAGTCACAATATGTGTTCTAATATGATGCAGACTCCATTAATTATTTGTCTTCAATCCTTCTGTGGTATAGAAACACTTTTAATTTTTTTAATGCCTAATGTTCAATTCAGTTGTCACTCTCAAAGATGAATGTTTGGATGAAATCATGCTAAACTTGTGTCCACTACTTCATTTCCCTATGGTGATCTTAGTGTATGTACCATGAAACTGGAAAACCCCCTAGGTTACACTTTAAATAATGTTCTTAATATTTAGAAGTCACTCCCATCAAATTTCAAAATTCAATGTACCTATATATATGGATCTCTAGATAGTCCCCTTCTTAAAACAATAACCAATCTCATCTCACAACCTCTGGCAGTAGAAAATATGAAATCATAATTTCATGCACTTATTCTTAGTTTATCTTTTCATCCTGATGCACTAATGATCAATTCATAGTGATTATTTTTATCATATATTTGAGTGTGTTAACCGTTTAATTAATGTTTGTAATCTAGGAAACAATTTAGGCAAAAATTCAGGTGACGGTTCTACCCCAATTGATGATAGAACTTTCAAGATCCATAAATTTGGCACCATAGCTCTAATTGACTCCCTTTTTGAACAGTTGGAAGTGCCCCAAATTTCAATTTTAGTAGTGCATTCTAAAAATAGTAAGTTTCTAAAAATAGTAATTCCTTGAATTTTGTATTGTTTTAAATCATGGAAGTTGAACCACTTAATCTCCCTTGAGATTGGTGACCTTCCACATCCTCCTCCTACTTTCAAAATGTATATAATTGAAGATGTAACCCAAAATGGAAATTAGACATCTCTTCCTAGAGATAATCATGTATTTGTATTACAATCTTGAGTAATAAAACATCTCTTCTTAGAGAAATCATTGTTACTATGTTATTTTCATGTTCTTGAAATATATATTAATCAAAACTTCTAATTTTTGAATCAATTTGGCACATACTTTTGAAATTTCAAAATGAACTAGTTGGTGTCCTTAGTTACAAAGTATTGAGGTATTTGATGGTTGAGTTTAAAGACCATGCATAAAGTTTTATTTCAAGGTCCCCTTTTGACTAATATAATAGATCAATATTTGAATTGAAGACATCGTATCCCAAAGTATCATACCTTATAGAATAGGATTAATATAGTCCTTATCTGTGCAACTTGTCTAATATATAAAATCTACTTCAGAATGGGTGGGATATCTTATTGACATAGATTACACATCATTCCTATCTACTTGTATCACATCTATATGGTCCAACATTGGCTTTTATGTTAGTCACACAATCCCATATGGTAGTTTTTCACTTCTTAAAGGTTAGAGTGAAGTTTTGGAGTTATGGTACAAAACATTGCATTTCATAACTTACAGTTCTTGCAATTTCCTCTATGCATTAATTTTCATCAAATTATTCCCTATAGTACTATATGGAGAGTCTGGTTCCTTGGGTATTATGTATGGTTTAGCCTCTACTTTATTCAATGGAATTATGATGACCTTTTCATCTTGGTGAGATCTTAGCTGGTCCAAGACTATTTTTATTGTCATCTATCCATCATAGGCTCATTTTTAAAATCATCCTAGGGTAGTGTGTAGCCATTATTTTCATGTTAATGAATTCAAAATATCCTTGTAGACTAAGGTTTAGGATTTTCATCTCTACATCTTCTAATCATCTAATGGGTTCCATTCATCTACAATTTGCAAGGTTGAGTGTGAATAGATTGTAGTTCAATGGTAGTCTACCAATAGCTTCCAATGTCAACCTATGAATCATATTTACTATGATGTCAAATTTAATGTTTATGTTAGGTATTTCATACCCTATTATCTCTATGTCCATCCTCACATCTATGTCCCACATATATTCATCTTTATTTCCCACACTAGTTCATCCAATCTTTGTTGTTTTTTATGTGCACACTCTAGTAAATTATGGAGTAAGTTAGAGATGTTTAGTGATATGTCCTCATTTTATAGGGTACTCAATATTTTGATAAAATATATCAACACAATCACAAATCTCTCTTGGTGAATAATGCACACTATTTTTCCATATATCTACACATTAGTGATGACATAGTCAATATTTATATTCCCTTATTGTTATATGGTTTTTAAAATCTATGCATCTTCCTTCATTAAGTATTTCTCAGTAGTCAATTCAGGATACTTATCTTCAAAAAAATTCTTTATGTTTTGGTCTTATAACATTTAGATATGAGATATTCCTTACTCTACATGATGTCTTTATGTTTCCACATACATAATAGCATCTTATTGAGGCTCTATGTTGATTAGGTTAACATTCTACACCAATTTTTCTATGCATTGTTTCTATAAGACTAGACAATCTTCAGTGTCATGATTTTTTGACATACAATAATAAGTGCAGTAAGCTTGACATTGGAGATTTGAGGGATAATTATTTTATACATGATTGAATTCTATACATAGATAACACTGAATAGGCTATCTTTTATAACCATTTCCCCTTCCTCTATATACACCTCCTTAATAATGTCCCCTATATCCACCTCTTCCTCTATTAGCTTAAAACCCCCAATTATAGGATTGTTGTGTTTTAAAGTCCATAGGATTTAGTTGGGAATTCCATGGTTGAGTTTTATATACACAATCATATCCACCATATTGGGGTTATGATAACTATGATACCTACATATGCTGTTGTGATTACATAATCTTCATATTCTAAAAATTCCAATTCTAGATAGGAGGTGTAAAATTAAATACAAGTTGATTCCAACTAAGCGTTACTACATGTTGATAAGCTAGTATATTTGGTTCCCAAGGTGTAGCATTAAGGATTATACCTTGTCTATTATATTCAATAATAATATTAGTTTGATTCATAACATTCATTTAATGAGTAGTGATTCTAAAAAACATTTTTAGTGATGTCTTGTTTTAATTCTTGAAGGGATATGTAGTTCTTTTCATCATGATTATGAGATTTGCAGGAGTTAAAGTACAATGTATATGGATTATTTACATACTATTGTAGAATATGACATTGAGACATCACATGTCCCATAATTTTGAATATAACAAAGAATTATATATTTAATTTGAGACATTCATTTATGTGGTGTCATTCTTTTCCACACTCCATGCACCAGATACCATATCTTGGCCTTTCTATTATATCATGTTGTTGTTCTAACATTTTTATGATAACTTATAGCATATTATTCATCTATAAACTTAGGACTAAATATTCTGTATAGTCTTTAATTTTTGCTACATAGATCATAGCTATCATTACCTCTACTTTTGCAGGATATTGTGTTTTTGCAATGACAAACCTTATTCTTGGTCACATGCCTTCTACAAACTAGGAAAATTTATCATTGTATTATAAGACAAATTAAAATTTGCTCATTACATCAAAAAATATGTGGTTTTAGTCATTAACAGTCTCTTTTTCTCCTTGCCAAATTTCCTTGATGTTTTGGATGGTTTGGTCAGAAATTCTCTTTATTTTTTACTTTGTTATAATCCAATTCTTCAAATCTTGTAGACTTGATTGAGTCATGTACTTATAAAATATAGTTTTATTCTTTTTTGGAATTAGGTGTTTAATTCCTAAGCAAATAAAAGTCTGATTAAATGTAAATAAATAACTAATGTGTCTTAATTAACCTACTAATTTATCTAAATAGATATGTATTTTATCTTTTTCTAAATATATCAATAGGTGAACAAAATTATAACTTAATTTATTTTGGGATAAAATGGATGAGGTAGGATCTATAAATTGATATGCAGGGATGGAAGACTATCGTAAAGAAGACCTAAAACTCTATTTATAGATTGGACAAGAGCACCAAACTTAAGACACCCTACTACTTGGTGTTGTAGTCCACTTTCTAGCACTATTGTCTACTTTTGGTGTTGTCTGCTTTTGGCACTATTGTCTTAGTGGTCTATATTTTTTGGTTTTTATTTGGTAGGCTTGTGACACCCTAATAATGAAATATCAAAACATATTCTATGTAGATCTTGTTGTGTGTTTGATTCAATCTTCAAAACACTTAAGAACTATTGGTACTTGAACTCAAATAGAAAACTTGGGAAAGAGAGAAGGGGTTAGTGTGTAAAGGATACATTAGACACACTTCACACCCTATGTGTGGGCATGTTGCGTACATACCAATACACCGAAGAGGTCTCAAGCTAATGTAGTTCTTCCATTTCAAGTGTTTGGTGTAATTGTGTGATGTATGCAATAATAATGCAAAATTGGAATGTACTTTGGATGAATAGCGATTGGTATGAGTTCTTGAATAGGCTTGAGTTAGTTTTAGAAGGCTGTATGTGGAGAATAAGGAAGAGTGATTGAGTGTACTTATTTGTATTCATGCTTCTTTCCTATGAATGAGTGTCAAACCTTATAAATGGACATTGAATGGCCTTTTATATGAAAATTGATGATCATGGGTTAGATGATCTTGTATTAGGCTAACATGGGAAAAGATAAGGAATTGGGAAAATCTGACCATTTGAGGCTAAAGTGAACTTGGATGATAGGATCAAAAATAAGACACCCCTAAATTATGGTATTCCTATCCAAGTTGGGCACTATCATCATAAGAGTATGAGACCTAAGGGGATGGATCTAGGTCTAATATTGTTTCCTAGGTCTCAAAAATTTAAGTTCGAGAAGCTACAGGTGACTGGGAATTAGTGAACGTCTAGCCAAGAAGGGTTGAGTGAGAAAGAAAGAGGACCTATAGGTTAGGTGTTATTATCCATGCCTAAGTGATCTAATTTTTAATTTTATGTTATTACATTTTCTCCCTTTATTCTAGTGATGTATCAAAGTGAAATACTAGGATAAATGAAAAATAGAAAGCAAACCTGAACTTACTTATAAGGGAAAAGCTCATGAATCTGTGTGATGCTAGTTGTGCATGGAGAGAGCACATTGTGATTTGTGAATCTATAAATAAAAACATGAAGTAGATCATTTCTTACTAGATATGATATATCTAAAATAAGAGCATACAAAAATTAAGCAAAGGAAGAGAGAGAAATGAATACACCTCATCAGGTATGTGAACCAATACAAAACCTATTGTGATGCTAGATTGTGTTGAGTATGTGCTAAATCAAGAGTAATATCATGAATAAAATTGAGTGATCAATTCCCTAAAATGTGGCTCAATAATTCAAAGGCTAGCCTTTTGGCTCCATTATCATTAACTAAGTGAACTTAATGAATCATGCATGTGCTAATTAATGTTTGGACTATGTGTCCAATCCCTTTGAATATATGGATCAATAATATAAAGGTTGGCCCTTTGGCTCCATCATTTCCCTATGAAGTGATACCACTAAAGAATATATGTCATATGATATGGCTTATGGAGCCCATGAATGTGCTGGAAATCTAACACTATGGTGTGGATAGCTGAATGTGTGTTAAAAATCTGACACTGTGGCATGGATAGTCAAATGTGTGATAAAAATGAAGACACTCTTAGCCATTTCAAAAGATGGAGATTAGGTTTGTATGAAAGCCACTTCAAAATTGATGTACTAGGCTCATATGAAATCCAACTTGGGAACTTGAGTACTCATGAAGATAAACATGTATGAAATTTTAACTCAAATGTGATGCCAACCACCTATAGATGGAATAAGGCATGTAACTACTAAAAATGACTTGAATAAATTTAACCTAGAAACAAAAGAATATCAATATGCCATGAACCTTACCCCCAATCACTAATATCTAGAACATGTATTCTGATCTAGAAGTTATGTCAATTGCCTAATCTAAATTGAAAGTGAGAACCATCATGTCATGCATGATAACCCCCTGTATCTAAGAAAATTGTGATAAGTATTCTGAATGATACTATTTTGATTGCTAGGAGCTTTTATCTCTATGACAGCCCCTATTCGATGCCCCCTTTTTTGAAGGTAGGAATGATGAACCTATAATGACTAGCCTTAGAAGAAAAGAGTCCTACAATTGTGTTAGTTATGAAAAGATATATGATATAACATTTGATGTTTGATAATATGTTTCAAGATATAACAATGTTTGTATCAATATATTTTTAGATCAATAGGGGTATGCCTAAATAGATACAACAATATGAAATCATGTATAATGTACTGAACTAGAACTAAAAGTTTTAATATTTAGTTGTTAGTTGTTTAGTTTTTATTTTTTAGTTAGATGGATGGAGCATGATGTCCATCATGGCATCCAAGAAAGCAAAGTAAATGCATGATATGGATCATGGCATTGCACACATTTGACAATCAACAAGCAAAAAAGCAAGAAGCATACTATATGGGTCAAAGGGCCATGCAAACAAGGGACATGGGCACATGTCACTCAAACTAGAAACAAACATGGAAGGCATGTTCAAATGCCTCATACACATATAAGTGAAATAAGAAAAATTGGCACACATGTCATAGGCACATAAAGGAGTACACAAAAAGGACATTGGAAAATGTTTTAAGGCACATACATGAAAAATAAGCAAAGGACATTGGAAAATGTCTTAAAGCACAAGTAGGAGATAAATAGGAATTGGAAAATGCAATCACATAAGCTCTGATAAGCAATCAAATAAAACATATAATAGCTAGAAGGATACAAGCACATCTAAATGATCAAATCAAATGTGAAAGTATGCAAAACATGTGTAGTAAAAGACTAGATATATGCTAAGGGATACATAAGTGTTAAATACTAGTGAAATGTCAATATGATATTCTATAAGCTATAAATTTATGTACATCAACATGATATCTCAGAGTGTGTAGTGTAGGAATGACATAACCTTGATGGTGTAGTCATGTAGAAGCTACCCCTAGTGGGTATGTATAACAATGTATGTCTTGAATGTAAAAGTAGGAATTCCCCCTCTATGGGTAGAATGAAGCAATCAAGTAGTTGGATGTCACTATACACACTCAAATAAGATCAAGTGAAGCATGATAATGTATAAAATTGACATACAATAGCATGAAATAGCAAATGTAAGTCTTAGCATGATAGTAGTGATGCAAAGCATGGATGATGCATACAATCAAACTATTTTTGGTGTTTTGTTTTTTTTTTTGGAAAATTTTGAATGCTTTTATATTTTGAAGAGTTATACTATTTTTTATTTTTGAAAATATTTGAACTATGTATAGGAAGTGTAAAAGACATTATGCATAATCAAGAAAAATATTTTATGTACAAATAGTGCTAAAAAGAAGTGACACTAATTGATGAGTCTTAGAAGAGACCCCCTATCATGGTATCTTGTATAAAATGATGGGATCATGCATGATCATGAAGCACGATGGAGTTTTTGAGATTAATTAGCTAAAATCTATGTACATTGTAATTTATTTGAAATCTCTGAAATGGAAACTAAATGTGGGGTCCCCCTGTGACTCTAAGAAGTGGATGAAACTGTAGGGATCTTAAGGACTCATATGAAAGTAGGATAAAAAACTCTATGAACAGGTGTTCTCAGTGTATCTATATGAGATCTCAGTGTAACTACTATAGGTTTGAATACTTTCAGTGAAAGCTATCTAAAATCTTGAGGCTATGGGGGTATATGAACCCTCTATACTGGTGATGGATGTTGTAACTATGGTTGAACCTAATATAGAACTAGAATAAAATCTAGAGAAGCTAAAATTGGTGGAAGAACTAGATCTGCTGATTGGAATTTGGTAGATGGCTCTAAAGTAGGGAGTGGTGACTCATAAAGAATTCCACTAACTATAATAACTTTATTAGCATGAATGAACTTTCACACATCTATGAACTATATAAGGTACTACCTTGAGTTTTTGAATCCATGGTCGACCAAGTAGTATGTCAAAAACTCCTACACTAGGTACTATAGTGAATGGTGTAGCCACATGTGTAGTACCAACCTGTAGTGAAATTACTATCTTTCCCAATGAACTCTAAATATGAACACTAAAACCACTAATAATTATATCAATCAGAGCGATATCCTACTCTAAATAACCCAAATGTTATAGTAGTGTGAAGGTGCACATATTAAGACTGGAACCATTATTAATGAGTATACTCAAGATAAGTTGATTCTAGATATGTACTCTAATAAAAAATGCATTGTAACCTATATCATCCCCCATAATCTCCTGATTTAAAAAATATATCCAAGGCCTAGCTATAATTTTGGACTCATACACATCTATCATACCTCTCAAAGGATGTTCCTCAACTAAAGGTGCCTTGTATGTAACTGGTGGAGGATGTGTATGGTATGTATGATGAACACCTTATGTGTCCTCTTTTCTTGTTTTGAATGTTGTAGAAATGGATCTAAAAATATTTTCAAAGGTTTATCTTATGTTGGCTTTGTCTTTGGAGGTTCAACTAAATTTCCCATATCAAGTATATTATCATCAATCAAATCTTGTATCTTATGTCAAAAACTGATGCATCTATTTGTTGTGTGGCCTAGTGCCCTATGAAAATTTCAAAATGCTTATTGATCATATCCCTATGGAAGAGGCTTTGTTGGATCTACTTCCTGAATAGGTGGGAGAGTTATGATGTTGCATTCCATTAAATATTGTAAAACTCTAGCTGGAAAAAGTGGTAAATTGGTAAATACACATCAAGGAGGTGCTAATAAAACCACACATTGAGGGGATTTTGAAGCTACATTAACTATTGGTTGATTCTAATTTTTGTTGTCACTAATTCTGACCTTGTATGGGACTTTTTTATTACTCTTATTTGTTGTGTCTAGAGTACTTTAATACTTGAGTTTTCCCATTGAGATTAATTTGACTCTCTTCCCTTAAGTGTATGACATAATTCATTGAAGGAAGATAATATTTTAAACATAATGGATTCATGTAGTGCTGGTAGAAGATTTTATTTGAAGATTTCCTATAGCTCTTTATCAACCATGGGGCTAGTTAACTTAGCCATAATATTCTTGTATCTATGAACATAATCCGTGAGAGGCTCATTTGGACTTTTTTTCTATTGTCCAATATATGCATATGATACCTTATTACCAATGTTGATACTAAAATGTGCTAGGAACATGTCTGCTAAAGGATTGAATGATGTGACTGACCAATTTTGGTAGACTATAAAACCATTATAGAGCATAATCCTTGAGGCTCTATGGAAAATTTTTGGTAAGTAGTCAATCATTGGGTATATAATCCAAACATTTTATGTGAAAGGCTCTCAAATATGTCTCTAGATCACCCTTACCATCATAAAGAGTAAGCTTGGGTTGAATAAATCCTTATAGTAGGGGTGTATAAGCAATGTGACATGTCAATGGTGTATGTAGAAGTGCAAAATAATCCAATGCCTACCTGGGTCTAGTGGTACCTTGCTCAAGATGTTTCATCCTGGATTGAAAATATATTATCTCTTACACAAGGGCTACCACATCAGGAGATAGGGATGTCCTAGCTATAGTTGGTGGCATAGAAGAAGGTTGGATTTATATAAGGGGTGGTTGAGACATAGTTTCCCCCATAGTGTCATTTACAACTGGCTACTCTGAATGACTAAAAGATTCAACTTGCTTATCCTTTTTTATTTCCACTATAGATTTTAAAATTAGTTTATAATCTTTAGGCTATTTCTTAGGTTTTTCTCTAAAATTTTGTAAAACCAAATCTTTGTTAAGTATGACTTCATTATCGACAATGGGTGGAAGTGGATCAGTAGTCTAATGTGGTGAAGCATGAGCATCAGTGTGTACATCATCATTCTTATTTTCACTCTTCTCTTTGTCAAAATTATCCTCATTGAAATTGGTGTAATCTGGATGTGTAGAATCTATGACTAGAACCTGAATTGGTTGTTTATCCATGGTATATGGTCAAGTTGCAAGAATCTAGGTGAACTCAGGAGGATTTCCACTAAGTCTTTCACTTCATCATGAAGGCAAAGATGAAAGGAATTTAGGTGTCATGAGGAAAATAATTTGGATAATAGTAGAAAAAATTAAGTTGATATAATCTAAACAAGGAACTAGAATATGCATGAAAAGGATATGGGACTCCAAAACATGTAAGGTGATACCTCAACAAGCAAAAAGGAGGTAGTATATATAATTAGGGATTTATAAAATACTATGAACTGTTGAATTTGAAATTAATTTCTTTGAGTTAAATATGCAACTAAATTTTTAAAAGATTATGCAAAAAGTAATAAAAATAACTAAGAATGTATTTGATATAAATAGGGTTTTGAATAATTTTTTCCAAAATTAGAGCAATAATTTGAAAATATTATTGAAAATTTGTAGTTTTAATTTTGAAAAATTGAGGAAAATTTTGAAAATATTTCTTAAATTAGTAATATATTTTTCCTAGTGGTTTGAAAGTGTTTGTATGCAAACTAGGGTTTGAGTGAATTTACTAAAATTATTTCAATTAAATTATAGTTTTTTTATTTTTAAATTTAGGAAAAATTACACAAATATTGAAAAAAATTAGAAATAATTAACCCTAGGGTTTCTAGGGGTTTTGTGTTGAAATTTGAAATCGCATTAGGTTCACCAAATGTTTTATTATTTTTTAGAATTAGGTGTTTAATTCCTAAGCAAATAAAGGTCTGAGTAAATTTAAATCATTAATTAATGTATCTTAATTAGCCTACTGATTTGTTTAAATAGACATGTATTTTATCTTTTTGTAAATATAGCAATAGGTGAGAGAAATTATAACTTAGCTTATTTTGGGCTGAATCAGATGAGGTAGGATTTAGAAATTTTTGTGTAGGGATGGAAGACTATCACAAACAAGACCCAAAACTTTTTTTTAGATTGGATAGGAGAGCCAAACTGAGGACACCCTACTACTTGGCACTATATCCCACTTTTTGGCACTGTTGTCCACTTTCAATGTTGTTGTCCACTTCTAGTGCTATTGTCCTAGTGGTCTAGATTTTTTGGGTTCTATTCGGCAAGCCTATGACACCTTGGCATTAAAATATCAAATTTTGATTCTATGTGAAGCTCATTATGTTTCTAATTTAATGTTTAAAACCCTTAGGAACTCCCGGTACTTAAAATTGAGTAGCAAACTTGGGAAAGAGAGAAGGGATTAGTGTGTAAAGGATACATGGATGTACTTCACACCCCATGTGTGGGCATGTTACTTACATACCAATAATTCAAATAGGGATCAAGCTAATGTAGTTATCCCATTTGAAGTGCTTAGTGAAATTGAGTGATGTATGCAATTATAATGTGAAACTAGATTGTACTTTAGATGACTGAGGACTTGTGTGAGTGCTTGAATAGGCTTGAGTTGGTTTTAGAAGGTTGTATGTAGAGAATAGGGAAGAGTGCTTGAGTGTACTTGCTTATATTATTATTTCTTTCTTGTGAATGAGTGTCAACCCTTCTAAATGGATATTGAATGGATTTTTATAAGGAAACTAATGATCATGGGTTAAATGAGCTTGTATTAGGCCAACAAGGTAAAAGACAAGGAATCGGGAAAATTTGACCATTTGAAGCTAAAGTGAACTTGGACATCAGTGCCAAAAATAAGACACCCCTAAATTTTTGGGTGCTATTGTCCTATGAGGATGAGAACTAGGGGGATGGATCTGGGTCTAAGAGTGTTATGTGGTTCTTAAAAAGTAATGTTCGGGAAGCTATGGGTGACTGGGAATTAGTGAAAGTCTAGTTGAGAAGGCTTGAGTGAGCAAGAAAGAGGACCTATAGGTTGGATGCTATTAGACATGCATAAAAATCCAATTTGACATTTTATATGATTACAAATATAAATTTTAAGGCTTTTCCTAATAAAACACTAATCAATTCATATTTATTTAATATATCATTATTTAATCCTTTAGATTTCCACTTCATTCATAAGTCAATAGGTATTGTTCAACGTCTGTAGACCGATAATACTATGTGAGATAGATAAAGGCACCCAACTACGATGCCATATTGGTATTTATCATAAAAAATGAAATATTTTGGTTGGATCAGAGCTATCTACAAAAAAATGGGATTCACCAGTGCTACTAGTGTTTTTTTAGGTGAGGACTTCACTATCTATTGCATCCAATTTGAATTTGATATGAACAAGTGTTTGAATTATTTCATTCTTCTTATTCTTCTTCTTCTTCTTCTTCTTCTATAATTTATATTTTTGCAATCCACTGATTCAATTTTTCAAGAATGGGTGGATCAGTCTGAGTCAATGATAAGGCTTTTATGCCTCTATTTTATTCTCTTGTGAACCCTTGGGCTACTTAGTTATATGTTTTCTCTAAAACTTTTCTTATTTTTTTATGGACTTATTCAATCACTGATCCTTGCCACTTGTCATCTTCTAAACCTTATATGGAACTCTTACTATGTTGAAAAAATTGGGTTGGGCAGATGTGCATTTCTAGGGTGAATAATCATTACTTTTTTCCTCATCATTTTTAGAGCTTAAAATTTTGCTTTATCAACTATGACTTTCTCTCTACTCCTTAAGTGATATATCCAATTCCTCAATATGGAATACTCTTTTATATATTTATGATGCAAGACTACTAATAAATTGATCTATCTCTACACTACTACATTCATCATCTCTTATTTCCTTGTTAATTTTCTTCTCTCCTCTACTAATTTTGGGCCTATTATCCTCACTTCTTCATTCATCTTCCTTAATTCTTCTTTCTTTACCCTTACTTTTTTCTCCTAATCTAATGCTTCATTTACTTCTAGTTGTAAGTACATAAGTATTCCTTAGGATATTCCACCTTCATTGTTATCACAATTATCATTTTAATTCTAGGGTCTTCTTTCATTCTAGCTCTTATTGAACCTCTATTCTCACCTCAGATTCAACCTCTTTCCATGTTTTTTTCACCATTCACCCATCTGTCACACACATCCCCATGGCACACGAAGAGACTAATATATTTTAAGAGGATCAAGTACCATTTCTCTTTTTAGAACCAAAATCTTAACTAGAGTAGGGAGTTGATTAAAAAATTTCACTTGTATCCCTCCCACAAATAAACCATGTACCACTTTAAATGCTATGTATCCTTATACTGTGAACTCTATAATATGTGTGTTAATGGTTTTGGCTAGCCAATGATCTATCACATGAGTCAGACTATTCTCCATTGTTTAAGGCTATTTTATTTTCTCCTTAATGTATACAAAGTCAACAATTGGTCTAGACCTAGACCAATGATATTCTAGATGAGCCAACCAATTATCCAAAAGTCTAGGTAGTTCACACTAGAATATTTCATATATTTCACCATAAAAATATTCTTATACAATTTATCATTTATAACACCTAAATTTTTGTGCTTATTTTTCTATGAAATCTATGATTTTTTGGTCTAACTAATGTTCCACATCTCTTTGGATAATGTTGACGATGTGGATTGCACCCTTGAGAGAACCTAGGCTTCTTTCTTCCACGCGGCACAATGGAAATTCCTCTCTTGCCTATGGGTCTAGAAAAACTAAGAGGAGAATCTCTAGATAAGGGCTAGCTCCCTCTAATGCATCTCTAAGTTATTCCAGTAATATTTCTAATACATATATATAATGGGGGGGTTGAAAAGAGAGAAAGATTACTGAAAAATAGAACTTAACCTAAGCTGGTGATGCACCAAATAAGTTTGATCTACTCATACTCACACTTTGAACCAAAAAAACACATACACACACTTTATCTGATGAAATGGCTAGACTGAAGGAAGCTTAACAGGGAGGCTTTAATGGAAACACATAAAAAATGAGCTTACCAAGGCATTGTAGGAAAAACACACTGTTTGGTAACCTTCTTTTGCCTCTGTGCTCCAGATACAACTCTTCTTGTTACCTACAAGAATGGCACTTTGACTATACTAGGCATGTTGGTATCAAGCTTGTGAGAGAATCAAGAAAGAAATGACTGAACACAAGGTTAACACTCAGACACACTTAGAGATATATCCAACCAAAATAGAGGTAAAAATGTGTATTCTATTGATTCTAGGTGAAAATTGGTAGGGCTTCACCTTACAATAATGAGAGATGCCTTCTCAAAGTGATAGATTACAATATATATAGAGAAAGAGGAATTGAACGGTGCCCCTTTTGGAAAAGACTTTGGCGCCCTTTTTTAAGTGGCCCATGTGCGTTGAGAGCATTGGGAAGAGGAAACTGCTTGATAGACAATGCTATGTTGGCTCCATTTTTGACTTTAGGCATTTAAAATATATTAAACACCATATGTGAAATCATGGGCCACACTATTTGTCTATAAACAAGACCACTCCTTTAAGACATTCACACAGTTTGTCTACTCATCAATGTAAAGTGGAGAAAAATAGGCCATGCCATTTACTATTTGTGCTCCTTGATGACCACTTGGCGGAGATTGTTCCAACTGTAGGAATAACTTGCCTCCCCTTTGCCACCTAGGTTGTTTTTTCCATATTCATTTTGTCTCTTCCTGGCTTTGTCTTTTCTTGGAATTTGAGCTCTCAAGGCTATCTTATCATCCTTTGCTGGCTCCTTGGGCTCTTTCATCAGCAGGTCACTAAGTTCATTCTTAACTTTTGTCTTTTCCTAGCTTTGTCTCTTCCTGGTTTTGTCTTTTCCTCTCTTGACTCTTTTTGGCAATCTGAGCCCTTAGGGCTATCTTCTATCAATCATTAGATCTTTGGGCTCCCTTCTCGATGGTCTCTTCCTTTTGGCCTTAAGGCCTTTGAATTCCTTTGGGTTGGCACTCAAGCATTTAAAGATCAATGACTATTTCATTGGCTTGAATTTAACATCTTCGGGGATGTCATTTGATGTCCAGATTCTAATACCTAGTTCATGATGCCCAATTTGATGTCTGTAGGTCCGTCACCCCTTTGAATTCCTTCAGCTTTCTTTTCTTTGGCCTTTTTCCCAAAGTGTTCCCTCAGACTGTCTCCTGAAGGATATCACTCTCTTCTTTTCTTCTATTTGGGCCTTTGTTGTTGAAACCTCCCGAAGGGAAGGTGTCCCTTTGAGGCTTGGGAAGGTCCTCCTTTTGGCAGTCGAGAGTCCCCCACAAGGGCACCTACCCTTTGGGGTCCTTCCAGTTGCCTCGGTCTTCAAATACTTCAAACAAAATGTCTGAAGGAATTCCTTCATACATTTTATATGAAGGAAATCTTTCCTTAGTCTTTCTCGCTTACTACTTTTTGTCAGGTTTTTTCTTGGGTGAATCCCTTCAGACAAAATGTCTAAAGGAATTCCTTCAAAAAATTTGTCTAAAAGAATTTGATTCATTCACTTTGCCACGAGAACTTTTCCTAAAGAATTCCTTGTTCTTTACCTTATGAGCTTCTACGAGTAAAATGTCTGAAGGAATTCCTTCAGACATTTTGCCTGAATAAATTCAACCTTGTTTTATCTTTTGCCTTAGCATTTTTGAAGGAAAACTTGTCTTTTTTTATTCCTCCATAAGGGTCCTCTACCCTCCGTAAGGATGCTTTTGGGTCTAAAACTACCCTCCATAGCCTACTGGGATGGTCTAGTTTATACTTGACTACCCTCTGCAAGGGCACTTATCCTTCAAGCTTTGGAAGACCCCCTTTGAACCTTTCGACTTGAACCAATTGCTTGAAATAACTACTTTGAACCAAATCGACTGAACCACCTGATTGAACCAACTGTGGTTCAAAGTTCAAGTTTAAAGTCCTTGGAAAGATCATGCCATTGAACCCCGACATCGAACCACTGAACTGGATCCTCCTTTGTTGAAGGACTTGTGCAAACCAAATTTGAACTGGCTCAAAATATAAGGGGAAGAAGGAGACTGATCTTTGGCCTACAGGGCCAAAGATGGTCAATAAATTGGTGATTCTTAGGGGAAGCATACCTACTATGTTTAGAAGCCAATAACCTCAGAATCCATTGGGCTCAGAGTTAGGATGTAGCTTTGAAAGAGTTATCAATAGCCTTGAAATATCTAATAATCAATCATGAAGTTTTTACCCTAAAAGGAAATGAAACACATACAAGATTAAGAAAACTACTAATATGTGCAAAATCACTTAGGGAAAATAGGGAAAAACAAGGAAAATATATACATGATGGGAGAAGGCTAAGTGATAATGCTTAAGATGTATCCCATTAACTAGGATATACAGTTCTTCACCATCCAACCTAGAGAGTTAGAATGCATTTTGCTTCTTGCACTTAGTGATGATGTATGGACCACTCCATAGGGCATCAAACTTCATGTGTTTTCTAGGCTTAGCTCTGTCCTCATCCCATTTTAAGATGATGTCTCCTTCAAAGAAACCTTTTAATGAGGATCTCTTATTGAAGTGCTTCTTTGTTTGCTGTTAGCGGCTAGTCATAGAAGCCATAGCCTGGTCCCTTGTCTCTTGAAGTTCCATCAGCTCACATAGCCTAACCTCTATGTTGTTGCCTTCTTCTAATTATAGTTGGTGAGCAAGGTACAAGGCTAGTAATTCAAGTGAAATAAGAGGCCTAGTTTCCCTTTAATACATGAGCTTGTATGGTGAATTACCAATTACCCTCTTTGGAGTGACCCTATCTGCCCACAGGGTTGTTTTTAACTTGGAATGCCAAGTTCTATGATTCTCCTCCATTATTCTTTTGATAATCTTGATCAGATTTTTATTGGTGGATTCAGCCAGCCCATTCCCTTGTGGGTAGTAGTTATAAGTACTAAGATAGATGTCGTATCTCAATGCCCATTCACTCATTCTGTTCCCTAAGAAGGCCAATGCATTGTCTGATATGATGGCATCTAGGACTCCAAACCTTGTCACTAGGTCTTCATAAAAGTCTAGGACTACACTTTCATTGGCTTCCTTCAAAGTGACAACCTCTACCCATCTTGTGAAGTAGTTTGTGGTAGTCAAAACCCATTTTTGTCTAGCACTAGAGGGAGGATTGATCATCCCTATGAAGTCTAGGCCCCATTGCATGAATGGTTGCTCCACCTAAATAGGCTATAAAGGCATGGCAACCAGTCATTACTTCCCATCAAATAATGCATACTTCTATCACTTTCATACCTAGGCATGGGTGTCTCTGAATAAAGTGGTCCAAAAGTAACCAGCTCTCATTATTCTTATAGCTATAGGCTTAGGAGCAAAGTGACCACCAACTGGCCCATCATGGAACTCAGATAGCACCCTATCGGCCTGACCTAGGTGTATGCACCTTAAAATCATGCTTGAGAAATCCTTTTGGAACAACAATCCATCAATAAAGACATAAGGGAGAGATTGGAGTCTAAAATATCTCCTCTTGGTCCTATCAAGGCCCTGCAGGCACTCACCAGTGAGAAGGAAACACCTCATGTCTGATGTCTAATCCTTCATGACTACTAGTTCTTTTGTTGTGGATTCATCATGAATGAGCAAACTATCCTCTTTCTACTATTTAAAGTCTATAGCAAGGTGTTCACATAGGCCTCTTCCTCTTACTAGCTTGGTGATCTTGATATCCACGTCATATTACATTACCTTAGTGATTCAGCCCACTCTCTTTTCATTCAGATCATAGTTGGTCAAGAAATATTTGATGCTGGGATGTGGAACCATGAGGTGAACCCTATTATTAGATAGCATACATCTAAATTTCTTTAGGCTTCATATGATGGCAAGGACCTGTTTATCTACATAGGTGTACCTGACCTCAAAACCTTCTATACCCTAGCTAAAAATGCAAGCGATTGTTCAAGGTTCTCATAATTTGCTTGGGTAAGCATAGCGGAGGTTACCTCTTCATTTCTAAAGGTGTAGAGGTTGAAATCTTTGGTGAAGTCAAGACTGATCAAGGTAGGAGCCTGGGTGATAGCCTGCTTGATCTCTTCAAAACTATCCTTCCTTTGCACTGTCCACACGAACTTCTCATCTTTCTTTAGCATAGAGGTTAGTGGCTTGACTACCTCCACAAAATTTTGAATAAATCTCTGGATGAAATTTATCTTACCAAAGAAACTCTGCAGACCTTTCTTATGTTTAGGCAAGGACAGCTCTATGATGGAGAAAACTCTTTCTAGATCAATGGTCAAGCCTTATTTGAAAACAATGTGGCCAAGGAGTTTATCCTCATGGATAATGAAAACAAATTTCTTTGGGTTGAGAGAGATACCAAACTCTCTACACCTCTCAAATATTTTTCTGAGGTGTTTCATGTGTTGGCCCACCTCCTTAGAGAAAATTGTCACATTGTCAAGATACACCGGCACAATGTTATTTATTAGGCCTTGAAAGGCAATGTCCATGGCTCACCAAAAAATGGCATCAGTATTGGACAGTCCAAATGTCATCTTTCTATAAGCAAACATCCCCCATTTGGTAGTGAAGGCTGTCTTGTACTGGTCACAGTCTTACACCAAAATCTGATTATATCCTGAATACCCATCCAGGAGGGAGAAACACTCACTGCCTGTCACCATTTGGAGGATCTGCTCCATACTTGGGAGAGGATAATGGTCTTTCAAAGAGACTCTATTGAGGTCTCTAAAATATACACATAATCTAATCTCCCCATTCTTTTTTTGGATGGATTCAAGATTGGCCAGCCAAGAAGAGTGTTTGATCAGAAATATGATCTTGGACTCAATCATCTTGGTGAGTTCCTTCCACATGAGGGGCTCAATCTTTGGGTTGACAAGCCTTTACTTCTACTTGATCATCTTGGTGTCTTTCTCTAGCTCAGTGGTATGTTGGGCCAAACTTGGGTCAAAACCCTTCAAATTGTTATACTCCCAGGTGAAGACATCAACAAACTCTTGGTACAATAAGATGAAGGCCTGCCTTTCATGGTCCATGCATACTTTCCCAAGTGCAAGCAACTTATCCTTGAATATTTTAACCTTCTCATATTTTTCCTTCTATGTGGTGATGCTTTCTTTATCGTTTTTCAATTAGTCATCCTCATTGAAGATACTTTCGAGAGTGGCCAAGCCTTTGGGAAGTTGATTGTTCTTCAATTGATCAATTTGGCTACCATACTACTATTGTAGCTTAGCCTAGTTTCTTGTAGCAAACTTAGCTTCCTCTTGCAAGAAGAGTGTTATCTATTGATCATTGTCAAACACCTTCCACTTGGTGATGTTGTCAAGTATAGAGGACCTGATTACTACTTTCAAATGGTGTGGACTATTGTTTCGGCCTATCTCCTTAGAGACATCAAATTGGGTGCCAACTATTGCTAGCCTATCTACTTGCTTATTCTACTCCCTTAGAATGGAATTAATATTGAAGTTAAGGAAACTTTCCACTAAGTCCCATACCCTATGCTTATAATACTTAAGCAAGGAATTTTTTGTCAGATTTTGGTCTCTCACCTAATTCACAATTAGCTCACTATCACCAAAAAGTTGCATCTCTTTGATTCCTCTTTTCCTCACCCACTCCACACCATGGATGAGAGATTCATACTCCACAACATTGCACGTGTAAGAAAATTGGAACCTAAAGGCCGAAAAGTATTTCTCTTATGAATTAGAAACTAACACTACTCCACCACCAACTCCCAACTTACTTCTTGAGCCATCAAAGAATAGATGCCACAAACCTGAGCTCTCTTGGCTCACTTTCATTAAATTTGGTAAAAAAGCACCCTCTTCATTCATGTAATAAATCCCAAGGCCTACCTCTTCTATGAATTTGTAAGGATCATGCTCAAAGTTGTCACTTCCCCATTCATCTAAGAGTAAGTCAGCAACTCCTTCAAGGGCAGAGGGTGGAGATTGATCCACTTGGAAATTTTTTTGATCAATAATGGCATAGCTGACATTTGTTACCTTGAGTGAGTATGGTTCTAGATGATCTATGTGGATTGGATCTGATTCAATCTTGACCTTAGTCCCATAATTGGTTCTAAAAATTAGATAGGACCAATTTACTGCTAGATAGCTGCCTATTTTAAATGTGAAATCTCTTTATAAGCAAATGGCAAAGTATGGAGAAACATCCACCACCACCACGTCATGAGGGACCAAGTAGGTTGGATAGGCATGGAGTGTCAAGTTCAAGCTTCTCACCACTCCTACTATCTTTATTGGTGTCCCATCCAACTGTAGGACTCCCTTAGTCATCTCTTTATATTTGAGCCCCAGTTTATCAGCTATGCATTTGGATATTATCGAGGTGCTTGATCCACTGTCAATGATGCAATTATGCACCAAAAAATCTCATATGACCAAGGAAAACTAAAAATGGGGAACTTTTTCCTTTTTCTTAACTTGGCCTAATGTGGAAGGTTGCCCATTCATCATCAAAACATTATCAGCTTTTGCTGGGAAAGCTTGTTCATTCAGCCTATGTAATTATTTTTGTAGCATGTCCTTTTGTCTCAGTATTGATAATGAATCCTACAAGGAGATATTCATGTGCAACTTCTTCATTTGGTCTACCACATTGACCTGAGGGTTGCCTTCTTTCAAATTTTCTTTGGGGTTACATACAGTCTGAGGCATAGGCTGAGGAGTTGAGGGTGTAACCAATGGTCTAAAGTTTGGAATTTTTTGGTTTACATGTGATGAAGAAGATGGTACTAACACTTGATCAGCTGCTTGAGCTTCTTCCATAGCTCTCCTCTTGGACCTTGTGTTAGATGTGACATAATCACCTTAATTGTTTGTACTACCCACATAATTGACTATATAAAATTAACCTTCCAGGTGATTCATGAGAGTGGAATTAGGCTAAGTTGACTTGCTATCTGTGCCATGTTGTAATGATGCCTCGAAGTTGGGGAATTAAGAGGCTACCTAATTGTCCTATGCATTCATCTACTGACTCAACATTTCATTTATGTAAACACCCTGATCTTAATTGTATCCCATGGGTGAGCAGTTTGGTTGCTCTTGTACCAGATTGTTTTAAATGGGCACCATGGCCTTGGATGATGAAGGGGCACCTATATTGTAACCTTGAAAAGGTCTAGCCTATGCAAACTGACCTTGTCCTTTATTTTAATTCTAGAAAGGGGGTCTATTTCTTGCCCATATTACTGATATCCATGATTTGGTCGATTGCTCTAAGCTTGTTGTCTTTTCAGAGCAACTAGTTCATTTGTTACGCTTTGCAACAAGATTTTTACTTCATGGAGGTTGTTTCTAACTATTTTTGCTTTTCACATTCAAAATAAATAAGAAACTAAGATAATGGTCAGGGGTTTGTACATACTCAGATGAAGTTTGCACACCGTTATCCAGACGTTGTAGGGACTCCTCTTTGGCTGTGGAGGATGACACTTGTAGAGAAAGAGACTCAAACATAGATATTGTTAGATAGAGATAAGGTGGACTGCCAAGCGATATGCTCAGTCCCATAAGTGCAAAGACTTCCTTGGGGGATGACAGTCCACTATTAATAAGTAAAAGTGTCAAAAATAAAGAAATGACAAATGACTAGCAAAGAGGAAATTAGATAATACGTACCTATTTCTTTGCAGTCGGTCTACCACAGTCACCGACCCCAATTAGTCTGTCGTCATCGGTTGATTAAAGTTACTGACATTGGTTAGTCTACTAATGTTGGTAGGGGCAATGGTCGATGTTGGACTGCGCAATGGCCTTGGATGAGTTTTTGGTTGTGTCTTTAGTCGTAGAGTGGTCTATGGTAGTTAGAGAGTCTGTGCAGGGATGCAAGGTAGTAGATAAGGTCTTAGGAGGGACAAGGTAGAGAGACAGGTTGTCAAAAAAGGGGTAAGGGTATGAAGAAGGCTTT
The DNA here is from genome assembly GCA_037957365.1 of Torreya grandis. Lineage (NCBI taxonomy): Eukaryota > Viridiplantae > Streptophyta > Pinopsida > Cupressales > Taxaceae > Torreya > Torreya grandis. The sequence continues at coordinate 772,864 of JARHVA010002873.1, forward strand.
TTAGCCTCTTCAGGAAGAAAGTTAGGTTTGGTCTGGTCTACAGTACTTAGAAATAGTAAAAAGAGAACTTATTACTAATGCTTTCTAAACAACTGAAATGAAATAAAAGAAGAATACTTAGCTCTTGCTTGTTGATGAAGGAGTGTGGAAGATTTGTTGCTGATGCAGCTGATGTACCTACAATGTCTTTAACCCAAAGTCTAGAGCTATTTTTGTAGAGTGCCTGTAGCCTATGATGCTTGGTGTGTGTTTGGGAGAGAGAGAGAGAGAAGTTGGATTCAAAGGAAGAGAGTTAGCATTCGGGTCTTAATTGATTGATTCAACATGGTAATTTTATCATCCTAGGGGGAAGAGAATTTGCCTTCGGGTCATTTTAAGCAACTGATGTCGGTGATCCCACCAGCATCGACTGACTGGTAATCGACGTCGGTGGCTAGAAGATGGGAAAAAGGCTAAAATTAGCCTTCTCCCAAACACACACCAAGGGGACTAAGGGGGAGAGTCAACCAAGGAGTAGACATGATTTTGGTGTCTACATTTGCCCCTTTTTGTCTTGTTGGTTGTTCTGATGAACTGTAAGACAAAAATAGGAGTCGATTTGCCCCAGGTATGGGATGAGGTAGTTTTTGCCCTATTGGTTGTTCTAATGAACTACAAGGCAAAATGAATGTAGGTTACCCCAATTATGGGATGAGGTATTCCCCCTCAAAGTGGGAATTGAGGGAAGGGAACCTAAAATCAGGTGTCGATTTGATAGATAGTGGATGGATATGGTGAAGTTTGAGTATGAACGCTGCAATAGTTGAGATTGCACGTATACCACTTCACATGATGGTCAGGTCAAATTATCGTAGGTCAAAGGTTGAGGAGTGCTAAAATCAAAATAACTAGGCCCCAGCATTTAGTCATAGTTGATTGGGTTATTTGATCCAAGTTATAGCTCCAATTGGTCATCGTGTTCCAAGTATCTCAAGCTTAGGAAGTGCTCTTGGAAAACATGAAAATGTCACAAGTAGTGAGGATCAACTTGCTCGCGATCCAATACTTGTGAGGGTCGAAATATGGGTTGCGGACAATTTGGCTAACTATTTGTGAAGTAGCCTACATGCAATCAAAACAACCAAGGCATAGTTGTCTCAAAAGTGGTCGTGGTCAGAGGAGATAGGCGTGATCTCAAAGGTCATTGGTCGTGTCGAGTTGAGATAGTTGGTCCATTAGATGGACGGATGAAGGAATGGTCGAGCTAACCTCAAAAGACCCCGTGTCAACTGAGTGTTGCCTACATAGCCCCGGTCATTAGGGCCTCAGGCTGATGTAGTTCTCCCTAAAAGGGAGGAAGAGGGTCAGTTGTGGATGGGGTCAGACTAGGTTAAGTCATGGTTAAAGGTAATATGGTTTGCTCATCAGATAGACAAACAAATGGATGTGTCTGAGCTAACCCCATAAGACATCATGTCATCTAAGTGCTGCCTACATAGCCCCTGTTGGAAGGGCCTCAGACCAATGTAGTTCAGACGAGGAGTCAAAGTTGGTTGATGATTGGTTTGGACTAGATTAAGTCATGGTCAAAGGTAATATGGTTTGTCCATCAGATAGATGAACAAATGGATGTGGTTGAGCTAACCCCAGGAGACGTCATATCATCTGAGTGCTGCCTACATAGCCCCTATTTGAAGGGCCTCAGACCAATGTAGTTCAGGCAAAGAGTCAAAATGATTGATAGTTGGTTTGGACTATGTCAAGTCATGGTCAAAGGTAATATGGTTTGTCCATCAGAGAGATGAACAAACGGATGTGGCCGAGCTAACCCTAGAAGACATCATGTAATCTGAGTGTTGCCTACATAGCCCCTATTGGAAGGGCCTTAGACCAATGTAGTTCAGGTGAAGAGTCAAAGTGGTTGATGATTGGTTTTGGTCATGGTTAAAGGTAATATGGTTTGTCCATCAGATAGACAAACAAACAGATGTGGCCGAGCTAGCCCCAAAAGATGCCATGTCATCTAAGTACTGCCTACATAGCCCTTATTAGAAGGGCCTTAGACTAATGTAGTTTAGACGAGGTTGATAGGTTGGTTTGGTCAAGTTATAAATGATGAGGGTAAGATGATGTTACAGCCTTTTTCATATTGTGTGATGGTATATTCTGTAACATTGGTGAGTGGTCTTTCATCCCTAGCAATTTTCCATATTAGTGATGGTGTATGCTAAAAATGAATTGAGTATGTTTATGCTTCAGTAAGTAATGGTTTATGCTTGACATAAATTGTGTGGTCGATAGTTTCCATGTGTATTGTTGTCCATAGAAACTATGTGAAATGGAGTATGTCATGTTGGTGGTCTGAAAATGTTTTGGTTGGTTTGGTGTGGTTGGCAAATGATTTGGTTGAATGTGACCAAAGGTATGGATAAGAAGTGAAAGGCGTGTTGCTCTTTCATTGACAAGGACCATTGTGATAGCATAGGTAGGGGGTTTTTAAAAACAAAAGCCCCGTTCATACATTACGTCATCGACCATTGGTTGTGTTAGAGAAGTAATCGAATCACTTTGACATTAAAATGAGCTCAAAATCCCTTGAGTAGGTGATGTGATACGTTAGGATAGGGTAAACCTTTTTAGTAGGGATAATTTTGCCCATTTTTATAGGAGACCCTGAGAACAACTATAAGTCAAGTCCATGACTTTTTTTTTTTTTTGGTAGACTGATCGATGCGGGAAGTCTACATGGGGATGTCATTTCGTTTTGTGGTCATTTGTGAAGCTGATCGATGCGGGAAGATTCTAAGAGAGTGTTATTTGTAGCAAGATTTTGAGGCATAGCCATCCTTCGAAGAAGTGGTCTATATTTTTGCTTTATATATTTTTGAGGGCTTTGAATAGCTATCCTTCAAGGGAGCAGTCTATTAGCTACAGCAATGATGATACAGCTGTCCTTCGAGGGAGCAGTCTGCATTTAGAATTTATGACCTTTTAATATTTTGACATATTTATTTTTGACAAAATTTGTAGTCATGGACAAGACTATAGAAGTTTGAGGGCTCCCTTTTATTAAGACAAAGCATTCATACTTTATAAAAGGGTTACATAGGGTTTGCTTTAGGGAAACAGGGTTGAAAGAAATAAGGATTAAGATGACAGGGATTGCTCAACGGACGAGCTCAAGTTAAATGTCAAGTGAATGAGTACTCGACTAATAGTAGAATGGTCATAGATGCAAGGGATTAAGAGGCTCAGGTTCTAGTCGGCCTTCAAGAGAAGATAGACGATAAGTCCCTGATCTATGCTTGTGCATCATGATGTAAGGTCTGAGCCAATTAGGAGCAAACTTGCCTCATTTGCTTCTTTCCAAATTGGTCACGTGTTAAAGATGATTAAGAAGTTGGTTGATGTTTGGTCGATGTTTGGTTGAGGCTTGGTTGAGGCTTGGTCGAGGCTTGGTCGAGGTTGGGTCGAGGCTTGGTCGATGCTTGGTCGAGGCTTGGTCGATGCTTGGTCGAGGCTTGGTCGAGGCTTGGTCGTTGCTTGGTTGATATTTGGTCGATGCCGTGATAGTCAATATAGAATCAAATTCCCTCAGTTATTTTGGTGATGAGGAGAATGCTTGAGAAATGGTTGGACTAAGGCAGCTAGTGGTTGGGGGTCCTCAAGTTGGACCTTCGCTGCCTGTAAGGCTTTGATTAAGGCTTGATGATGTTGTGGAGAGCTTTGTATGAGGTCATACAAAGATGTCTTCACACAAGTTTGGTGAAGTTGTTTCACCATGGGTTCATGAATTGGTTTTGAAAAAGTTGGTCGAGATGTGCCCAAAATTGAAATCTTGGGTTTTGGTGGTTGAGGAGACTTGACAAATGGATATGTTTAAGGGAGAGAAACCTTCTCTTTCTCTTTATCCTTCATGGTTTGTGACCTGTTGGCCACATTGATGGTGTTGATTTCAAATAAAGGGGTTGAAGGTGATCGAGGAACCACAGTCTTGCGTTTAGGTGATGAGGTTTGAGAGGCATGAGATGGTGTCGATGGTTTGGTTAAAGGGTGGTCAAGAGGATCCTTAGTGAAAGGGGTGTCCTTTTTGAAGTGTTGACAAATGATAGCTTTAAGAGCACAGCAATGCTCAGTGTCATGTCTAGGTGTGCGATAATACGCATAAAATTTAGTGTCATCGAACCAAGATGGCCTTGATCTGAGAGTTGATGAGTGTGATGGTGAAAAAGTTTGGGAGACATGAGATGGTGTCAGAGATTTACTGACAGTATCCTCAATAAGAGGGGTGCTTTTCTCCATGAATTAACGGATGGCAACCTTAAGGGCACAACAATTTTTAGTGTCATGCCCAGGTGTGCGATGATATAGGCAAATTTTAGTGTCATCAAACCATAATGGCTTTGGTCTGAGAGGTTGGAATGGTTTGATAGGCGGAAGATTGATGTTAGAAGTTTGTAACAATTGGCATAACAGCAAGCCATAAGAACCTGCTAATGGGTCTACGTGTTGTGTTGTAGTAAAATTTGACAACTTCTGTTTAGAAGCTGTTGAGGGAGTGTTTCATACCATCCTTTTGTTTGGTGGTGTGGCCAAATGTGTAGATGACACTTTCATGGTAGGAGGCGTTGGATGTTTTGAAGGAGGTATGTTTTTGTTATGTGTTGGTCGTAATGGAGGTGACTTCTTGTTGATAGGTGTTGGAGTAGGAAGTAATCCTTTTAAGGTGGATGGATGAGGGCCCAAAATGGAGGGCAATGATGATGGTGGGGGAGAAGTTCTTCAATGGGGTTTAGCAGCCTTCTTTGGTTTAGTGTGAGGACTACTATTGTGAGGGGCGAGGTTCAAATCAACCTTCACCAAATCTTCTTCAACCGAAGTAGGTGAGGTGGCGAGTTCTTCTTTTGGTGGAAAAGGGATTGGAGATTGTGGCTCTTCGAGAGGGCAGAGCATAGGGATGGTCATGGCTTCAGTGTGTGGTCAAGTAGCAGGGAAGGTATGATCCCCCATTGATGATAGGAAGGATGAGGGCGAGGCTACCGGCGCTGGTATGGTCAAGGCATCCTCCACTATAAGAGAGGTTGATGGAGAAATAACAAGAGAAGATGGTTCATCCACCTGTGGAGGATGAATGGGAGAAGAAGATTCTCCCACCTATGAAGGACCAATAAGTGGGCTAACCTCTTCAGACTGTGAGAGAGGTTGGTTAGACATGATGGGAAGGACCGTGTTGACTGTGTGTATATTACGCTCTTGGGAGTCATCGGTCATGGTCTACACGTTGTTTTGGCTAGGGGGATGGTTAGGAAAAGGTTGTCTAAAGATGTTGATGTTTTTATTAGGTGGCGCATTCAGGTTATCCAAAACAAGATCCCCCTTGTCTATCATGTCTTGGACAATGTTCTTGAAGGTTTTGCAGTTGTTTATGTCATGGCCTTTAACACGGTGATAATGACAAAAGTCATTTTTGTACCATGCAAGGATAGGTTTTGAGGGGTCGAATTGAGGTGGTCGGATTTGAGGGAGATTGAGGTCCCCCTATTTGACAAGTTTATCCAAAATGGAAGTGTATGATTCTCCTATAGGAGTATACTGACGCTATATATACCATTGTTGGAATTGTTTGGTGATGCTTTGAGATGTGGAAGGTTGAGATTGGTTATTTGTTGTCGAAGATGATGGCCTAAGGACCACAGCATTTGTTGATCCCTTGGACTTGGAATATGAAGAAGGTTTGGATGAAGAAGGGTCATTTGACTTTGCATTGGGGTTTTTACTACATAATCTGACCTTGTTTTCTTCAACCACGCGGAGTTCAAGCTTCCTAGCCATGGTGAAAGCTTCGTTAAATGTGAAGAATGTTTGGACCCATAAAGTAGATGAGATATGTTTGGCACATGCCTTTGAAAAGATCTCAATGAGCTCAGGTTGAGGCAAAGAAAAGGAAAGCTAGTTGATTAAGCCTCTTCAATGGGCGACAAAATCGGCTATTGATTCATCATCAAACTGTCTGATAGAGTATAGGTCTATGATTGAAACCTTTTTGGTGATATTGATAGAAAAGTGGTCAAAAAAAAGTTGAGCCAATTGGGTGAATGTGAAAAGAGAGTGACTGGTAATAGAGCTATACCAATCGAGGGCAACACTAGAAAGCGACATGGGAAATGTGCATAGCAACAATGCATCATCATGTGTTATAAGGTAACAAGCATGTCTGAATGCTCGTAGATGCTGCTACGGGTCTTCCTTACTCTAGAAGCGAGTAAACTTAGGAAGTTCCCACTGGCTAGGATACGGTCGGATTGGGACTGAGGGATGAATGGGTTCATTGCAAATTTGTTCATATGAAAGAACATTGCTTGAACCAGAAATGGATGTCTCAAGATTAGACATTTTGTCCATCAACATTTTGATTAGATCAGTTGATGGATTTGTAGGTGGGGTTCCCCCTAGGTTGTAAGGCACTTGGAAGGTATTAAGAGGGGCATATGACGTAGTTGGTTGCGTGTGTATAGGCGCAACATATTGATAACTAGTCATAGGGACAAAAGTGGAAGCCAAGGGTGGTTGTGTCATGAAGCTAGAAGGCACGACTAGGCTTGATGTTGCCAGAGGTGGTTGGATGGTGGCAACATTAGCCAAAGGATGAGTAGCCACCCTGGTGTTGATGGGTACAAGAGTAGGCAGGATGGAGACAACTAGGTTTTGATATGGTGTAGAACTTTGTTGAATAGTCTGCGATTGATGGGGGGATGAAGCCCCAATGGAAGTGGGCCCACAGATACAAGGAGAAGCCACACTTTGAAGATTAGTCATGGGTAGGTTATTAGTTGGGGTGATGGCTTGGGTGTCTATGGGTTGGACTACAGACGTTGTTGATATGACTGTCATCTCAACTAAGGAGGTTGGCATCCCATAAATTGGGTTGCCTAAAGAGTCTTGCGTTCAACTTCTCGTGAGATAATGTTGAAGGGCCATGACATTAAGGTCAAGGAACCTTTCAAAGTCTTGGTCCCCTTTAGGGACAATAGGGGGCTGAGTCAGGGTTGGTTGGGTAGGAGTTCGTTCGGTCTCTGAATGATACTCCATTAGAGGACTTGTTATGGAAGGTGAAGGCGGGAGTGGTTGTTGCCTTGTGTGGTCAACAAGAGTTTTGGTTTGACTACGTGTCAAAAACATTCAAGGTAGAATAGGTTCAAGTTCCAAAAACTATGTACTTCAGCTCCAAAAAACTAGAAGGTGTGTTTAACAACCAAAAAAAGTCAAGTTTTAGGCTTGCTATTTTGGAAAAGTTGCTGACAGTGACCGACGTCGGTAGAAAAAACTGATGCCAATAAAAAAAAGTTGCCGACGCCGGTGGTAAAATCGATGTCGATTACTATGTTGTTGGGAAGGAAGAAAAACAAAGGTTTTGAGTTGTTTGAAGCTCAGAAAAATGCATCCTCACCAGCTCAAAAATTTAGATAAAGGTAGAAAAGAAGATGAAGCCAAGCAGACCCTAAACGTTAAATCCCTAAGAATCAATTTTAGAGTCGTGTTGGCTTATGCCTTAGAAGAGTGTGTGGGAGGTTGGTTTTTAGAATGGGTCCTAGAAGAAGTATTCTAAGGTTGGTTTTGGGTTAGTTTTGGTGCTCAAGAGTCTGTGTTAGGTTCTGTACATGGCCTGGTGCTAAGGAGCAAGCTCCCCTCACTTCACGAGCCCAGAGATAAGCTGGGTCGCTTAGCCAGTATATACTTCCCCTAGAGTTTATACTCTGCCAGAGAACAGAGTGGGCTTTCCCCTTGGTAGTGAAGTCCAAGTAGGATTGCCAGGAAGGGTAAGGTATTCACTAGGTGATGAAATCCTAGTCGGGCCTTCTCTCGAGTATGTTTAGATGTTTTGATTGTGATAGTGGTCTGGTCGTGTAACATAAGTGCACTACGCTTTATTCATAATGCGGTTTTAAGTTACTAGATGTGAGAGCTGAGTATGCATTTAGGTAGAAATGAAATGCAATAGATTTTAAGCCCAAATTGAAATGTGTGTTCGGATGCAGACAAGTGAGAAGAAGTTAAGACCTTGAACTCTAAGATGCAAGAAGGAAAGGTGACAAGAAGAAAAAGAAAGATTCTTTTTAACTTGCTTATGATGTCTTTTCGAAAGAGAAAGAAAGAAGAAGGATAAAAAGAGAGAAAATTCCCTAATGCACCTATATGAAAGCTTGTTTTTAGAAGAAAAAGAATGATGAACCCAAGGAAAATTCCAGGGGTCCCACCAGACATGCCAGAATGTTTCTAACTATTTTTTCTTTTCACATTCAAAAGGAATAAAAAACTAAGATAATGGTCAGGGGTTTATATGTACCCAGATGAAGTTTGTGCACCGTTATCTAGACGTTGTAGGGACTCCTCTTTGGCTATGGAGGATGACACCTGTAGAGAAAGAGACTCAAACACAGAGATTGTTAGATAGAGATAAGGTGGACTACCAAAAGATATGCTCGATCCCAGAAGCGCAAAGACTTCCTTGGGGGATGACAGTCCACTATTAATAAGTAAAAGTGTCAAAAATAAAGAAATGAAAAATGACTAGCAAAGAGGAAATTAGATAATGCGTACCTATTTTTTTGCAGTCAGTCTGCCACAGTCACCGATGCCGGTTAGTCTGTCATCGTCAGTTGATTAAAGTTGCCAACATCGGTTAGTCTGTCGATGTCAGTAGGGGCAATGGTTGATGTCGGACTGGGCAATGGCCTTGGAAGAGTTTTTGGTTGTCTTTAGTCGGTAGAGTGGTCTATGGTAGTTAGAGAGTCTGTGCAGGGATGCAGGATAGTAGATAAGGTCTTAGGAGGGACAAGGTAGAGAGACAGGTTGTTAAAAAATGGGTAAGGGTATGAAGAAGGCTTTTCAGCCTCTCTAAAAAGAAAGTCAGGTTTGGTCTGGTCTACAGTACTTAGAAATAGTAAAAAGAGAACTTATTACTGATGCTTTCTAAACAACTGGAATGAAATAAAAGAAGAATACTTAGCTCTTGCTTATTGATGAAGGAGTGTGGAAGATTTGTTGTTGATGCAGCTGATGTACCTGCAATGTCTTTAACCCAAATTCTAGAGCTATTTTTGCAGAGTGCCTGTAGCCTATGATGCTTGGTGTGTGTCTGGGAGAGAGAGAGAGAAGTTGGATTCAAAAGAAGAGAGTTAGCATTCAGGTCTTGATTGATTGATTCAGCATTGTGATTTTAGCGTCCCAGGGGGAAGAGAATTTGCCTTCGAGTCATTTTAAGCGACCGACATCGGAGATCTCACCAGCGTCAGCCGACTGGTAACCAATGTCGGTGGCTAGAAGATGAAAAAAGGCTAAAATTAGCCTTCTACCCGTTCTTCCAACTGTCGAGTTTAATGGTCATTGGAAAATGGTCAAAGGTGGGTTTAATAGGTGTGAGAGGTTAGTGGGAGGAATGAAATGGGGTCATAAATTGGTCATAGGGTGATGGGAGGCATCTAAGGGGAGGTATCCAAGGTAGGGTGTGTTATTAATTTAAAATAAGTTATTATTTTAAATTAATAAGCATGTGGGTTAGGAATGTGTTAGAAGTGGACCAAGGGGACCAAGTGGAAGAGTTGACCAAGGAGTAGACATGATTTTGGTGTCTACAGAGGTCATTGGATAGAGTAGCAGCTAGTTTTTCTATGCTAGGTAGAAGATCTAAGGTAGGCACAACAGTTTGGACTAGAAGCGGCAATTCAGGAAAGAGCAGCATATGAAGTTTAGGGGCTATCTTCCCAGCTTGCACTAAGCAATTCTCAGCCACTATAGCTATGTCATAGGCAGTATGTAGCACATGTCCTCCCATGGATTGTATCATGATAGCAATGTCACTATTCAACACTTTCAAATAATAGAGGAAAGCATAGCTTGGAGTCGGCCTTACCAAAATGGGGATTATATCCCATGTCTTTTGAAATCGAGTATTGAAATATTCCATGAATTCATGTGGAGCTCTTTTCATAGTGGTTAGCTACTCAGCAAGTGAGAGGTGGTCACTCTTCTCCCCAAATCATTTCATTAAGAGGGTGCCCAATTCATTCCAAGAATTGACTAAATTCATGGGCAAAGTCCCATACCAGTCCATAACCTTGCCCTTGAAAGACAATGCCAGTAATCTGATAGCAATGTTTTCCTCAGTGACATTGTGAATGTTGGAAAGGTTAGCAATATTTTTGATGTGTTCAATGGCAGTAATGGGCCCTTCTCCATTAAAGGGAGGCACACTTTTAAGGAATACCCTTGGAATCAGGTTGTAATGTAGGAGATTCAAAGGACTCTGACCATGAAAGGCCACAAAAGGTAAAGCCATAGCTATGATAGGATTCAACCGAGGCCTTCTTGCGTAGGTGTATCTTATGGCAGGTCTGGGAAAATAATTTTCTGAATAAGGATGAGTTCTTGCAAACCTCAGTCATCTTGCTAAGTTTAAAGGTAGTTCAAAAAATTCAAAAGGGACACCTTTAACAACAAATCATGTGGTGATTTTAGGCATAGGAGGTCAGACTGGTCTTTGGTCAGACACTGATGTTATTAATAGTGGAGTTGCTAGATGCTGGAAAATCGTTAATTTTGTTATAATAGGAACAAAATCAATCCTAGAACTTTGTTGATTATTAAAAATGGTGTTAAAAAAATGGTCCCATCGGGCATACCAAAAATTATTGATGCTATGGATTGCACCCTTGAGAGAACGTTGGGCTTCTCTCTTCCATGCAACACAATGGAGACTCCTCTCTTGCCTGCGGGTCTAGAAAAATTGAGAGGAGAATATCTAGATAAGAGATATCTCCCTCTAATTCATCTCTAATTTATTCTAGTAATATTGATAATACATATATATAATGGGGGGGTTGAAAAGAGAGAAAGATTACTAAAAAATAAAACCTAACCTAAGCTGGTGATGCACCAAACAAGTTTTATCTACTCATACTCACACTTTGAACCATAAGAACACATACATACACTTTGTCTAATGAAAGGACTAGAATGAAGGAATCTTAACAAGGAGGCTTTAATGGAAACACATAGAAAATGAACTTACCACAGGCACTGTATGAAAAGCACACTGTCTGGTAACCTTTTTTTGCCTCTGTGCTCTAGATACAACTCTTCTTGTTACCTATAGGATTGGCACTTTGTCTATACCAAGCGTGTTGGTATCAAGCTTGTGAGAGCATCAAGAAAGAAATGACTAAACACAAGGTTAACACTCAGACACACTCATAGATATATCCAACCAAAATAGAGGTAAAAATGCGTATTCTATTGATTCTAGGTGAAAATTGGTAGGGCTTCACCTTACAACAATGAGAGATGCCTTCTCAAAGTGACAGATTACAATATATAGAGAGAAAGAGGAAGCAAATGGAATCCTTTTTGGAAAAGACTTTTGTGCCCTTTTCTAAGTGGCCCATGTGCATTGAGAGCATTGGGAAGAGGAAGCCGCTTGATAGAGAATGTTGTGTTGGCTTCAATTTTGACTTTAGGCATTTAAAATATATTAAACACCATATGTGAAATCATGGGCCGCACCATTTTTCTATAAACAAGACCACTCTTTCAAGACATTCACATGGTTTGTCTACTCATCAATGCAAAGTGGAGAAAAATAGGTCGTGCCATTCACTGTTTGCACTCCTTGATGACCACTTAGTAGACACTGTTCCAAATGTAGGTGTTAGGTTGTGGAACAACTGGCATCAGTCATATCCAGTGCAGAGCAAACTGACATCGGTCAAGGATCAGTCGACGTCGGTCATCTCCAGCCAGACAAGGACTGACGTCAGTCACCTATGCAGTTCTAGAACTATCAGTTGCATGAACAGTTTGTTAACAAACCAATTGTTTACATGTTAAAAAGCTAATTTTAGTCTTGAGCTATGTATCTAATTATTTTAATTAGATTTCTAATTATTGTTTGCATGAGATCTATATAATAGACTCATGGGTTGTATTGTAATTTGTTCTAGTTGAGTAAGAGCAAGGTTAGCTCCTTCAAAGTGAAGAAAGCAAGGTGTGTTCCTCCTAGTTCCATAGGGGTGCCGAGTGTGTATGATCAGGTTGAAAGATCCCAAACTAGATTTGAATGCAAATTCTTTTCAAAATAAAACTAATTTCAACTACTTGCAGGCATTCAATCAAATGGACAAAGATATAAATCTGAATACAATTGATAATATAGTCTATATATCATAAAATTATTACAGATGTGGTCTCAAAACCCAATTATTATATCAAACTACCAAACTGGAAATAAAAAGCTAGATCTACGTGGCTCAACCTGCTGTGTCCAAAAAAAAATACAGTCACCGACGTTGGTTCTTCTGCTGACGTCGGTCGACACACTACCATCGTCGGCTATCTGGTGGCGATCTCTGCCTGCTGGTGACTACCTATGACTGCCTGACTGCCGACGTCGGTCGCTGATCAGCTGATGTCGGTCTATATGCCGATGCTGGTCACTTATCTGCCGATGTCGGCCTCTGTAATACCCTGCGGCCTGCAATTGCAAACTGTGCCCTTCCCTTTTTTGAATCCGCTGGTATGGCCTGGTGCCTATCTATATGGATTCTGTATCAAACCTGATCTGATGATATAAATATATAAATCTTAAATCAAAACTAATTAATAAATACCTAAAAACCTCTGCATATGTTGAACCCCTGATATACTCAGTGAAGGGCCTCTGAAGCTCCAGATCTGATCAATATGCACAATCTAAATTCTGTCACAAATCCACCTCTGAAAAGTGCTGGGTTTTCATCCAACTCTTCTCCAATCTGTTAAAGGTTTGCATCCTCAGATATTTTAGCTGAATCACAGATTCAACCTTCACAATACTCAAAATAATTTTTGCAACAAAAGATATCCCAAATGCTTTGCCTTCCCCTTCTTTTAAAGCCTTCCAGGAAACTTCTAGAAGAAGTCAACTTTATTTCCATAATAATTAAATTAATTAATTAAACCATTTTAATAGAAAATTGGGGACATTACATAGGTAGAGCAGCAGGTTGTGCAAGTTATGGTAGAAGATCCACAGGGGTGCTGGTTTGGAGAATCAAAAGGGTTTTTCATGTGTGTATGATCTTGGTCGGCAGGTGTGTAAGGCCAGGTTTAGAGATCTACACGTGTAAGTAAGATCATTGATTTGTAGGTGTTTGTGTGTGCAAGGTCTAAGGTGGATCTGCAGGATTGCAAGGTCAAAGGTGATGGGAAACACAACAAGGTACAAGATCAGGGAGATCTACTTGAAGTATGATTGTGTACTTGGAGTGCGGTGTGTACTCAGTGTACTGGCAGTTTTGTTACTGACTGGTTGACAGCTCTGTGTGTTGAGTTGTGTTTGTAATTGATATTACAAGAGAGATATCTCTTGAAGAGATATATTGTTTATGCCCTAGAGGTGTGTAAGGAAGAAGACTCTGGCATCTTCTTTGTTGTATTTCCTTTTGGAAGAGTATTAATACAATTGGGTATTGTCTCTCATATTCTGTGTTATTTTTGAATTCTAGTTACTTGTTACTTCTGGTTTAATTCTGCATGTTAAGTTGCTTGTACATGGTAATCAATGGTGCTTCCTAGATCCTAACAGTGGAGTCAGAGCATGTTTGTTGTTTTAGATTCCTGATAGAGTAGTATCAGAGCCAGGGTGTTGGTTCATAGCTTGATACCACTGACAAGTGGTATCAAAGCTAAGGTTACAGGGATCAGGTTTGTGTTTGATTACAGGTCACTCTCAGTGGTTTCTAATTGAGTGGGAGTATAGCAATGGTAGAAGAAAGTACACTAAGAATGGAGGAATTGAAAAGCATGAATGGTCAATTACAGTGTTATGAAAAGAAAGAGCATGTAAAGGAAAATTGTTGGTTGGTAAAAGATCAGCATGAAGGAACTGAAGAAGTAGATGTTGCAGGTGTTGTTGCACAAGATGCTCTGGGATATTCCTTGGATAAAGTAGAATCTTGTTTTATAGATTATGTTTCCTCTTTCCATGCAGCCCCATATAGAGGGGTTGGTGAGCCTTGTCAAAGTATTGGCAAAGGGGAAGTGCAACTGAAATTGCAGGCGGCCAACACATGGGTGTTAAAGAAGGTCATGCAGGTCCTAGTCTTGAAGATGTGGCTAATTGCTTCAGTAAAGTTGGGTGATGAGAGATGCACAGAAACTCTCACAGTGGATTCTTGGAATGTTACCAAGGATGCACTTGAATTAGCATGTGGTAAGAAAGCAGGCACTCTTTATCTACCTACTTGTATTACTAATTCCACTTCTGTTGCATAGGTGTGGCTTTGTAGGCTTGGTCACATAAGTGAGAAGGGAATGGATGTTCTTAAGTCAAATGGTAAGATTTCATCTTCAAAGAGCATAGACCAAGATTTTTGTAAGCAGTGGGATGCTACAAGAAAGGATTGGATTTATTGTAGGAAAAGGAAGACTGATGTATTTGATAAACTTAAGAACTGGAAAGCCTTGGTGTTCATGGAGGAGATGACGGATAGAGATTAGTGGAGAAGGCTGAGTAACTCTAAGTAGGGCAATTTGGACAGGGTTTTGATCTAAAGAGAGATCGCGGGTAAAAAGTCATCACTCAGGAGAACACAGGTATCGGCATCGGTCAGGAGGAATCGGTGTCGAACAAATAGGTGCCAACATCGATCATGTGCAAACTAGAGGATTTGGTGGTATCAGGCAGGTGGAGACCGATGTCGGTAAGATAACCAGCATTGGTGACCTAGACAGTCACATGGAACTGATGTCAATCAAATGCAGACTGTGTGGTGATCGAGCTCAGTCACTGGAACAGATTTTGGGTAGACAAGCTGTCAAGGAATCTCAAATGCCCATATGGAGGACTGAAAGGGTAAGTAAGCCTCAAATTCATTGTTCCTCTTCTTTATACTCATTTCTCACTGTAGAGTAGGAAGGATCTAGGAAATAGTGGGAGCATGGCATGAATGAGGAAGTTGATTCCTAGGATGCAGAACCAAACGGGAGATTTGGTAGGGTTGCCAGCCAGTATGAAAGCATTGAAAGATGAATGGATTCATTGGTTAAGGAATAGAGAGAATGGCCATGTGAGATGGAAGGCTAGGTCATATGGTCTTGAAGAAGCTCCAGGATAGTGGTACAGGTTTGACAGGTGGATGACAAAGCATGGCTTTAGTCAATGTCATTGTAACTACTGTGGTTTCTTTACCAGGAGGGTGATGATTGCAACATCATCTTATTACTGTATGTTGTGTGTTTACTTGATGCAAGGTTACACATACAGGGTTTTTTTTTGAGCTAAAGGTAAAGTTAGTTTAGAGGTGTGTCATGAAGAATTTGAATGAGCAAAATTCTTTGGCGTGAGTAATCCTAGAGACAGGGAAGATCACAAGGTGATGTTGTCACAAGATGATTGTGTGAAGGTAGTGCAGGATGCAGATCGGCAAGCACACCTATGGATGGATAGTTCACAGAACAAGGTCCCCAATCACATGATGAGGTTGAGTACATGTGTACTCCTTGAGTTTGCCCAAGTAGTGGGTGCTGTTAGAAAGTTTGTAGTCAATCTGGGAAGGAAGCACTGGAAATCATTTTAGTGGGTTCTCAGGTATATGAGAGGGACCAGCAGCAGGGATTTATGCTATACATGGTCAGGGACTTCAGATATGGAAAGTTACTTGGATGACAGGTGTTGTACCATAGGTTGTGTGGTGGTTTGTCTTCAAGATTGATATTGAAGAGGGATACAAGCCAAGGAACAGATTAGATGGGGTATAGGTATAGGTATAGTGCAACTATTTATCTCCAAGTGGGAGATTGTTAGGTTGTGGAGCTAAAAGCTTCACTAATGTAAACATGGAGGAGGTTGTTGAGAGGTTGTTGAGTTGCAGAGCAACCAGTGTTGGTCTGATCAACTGACGTTGGTCATATCTAGTGTAGAGCAAACCGACATCGATCAAGGATCAGCCAACGTCGGTCATCTCGAGCCAGACAGGGACCGATGTCAGTCACCTGTGCGGTTCCAAAACTGTCAATTGCATGAATAGTTTGTTAACGAACCAGTTATTTGCATGTTGAAAGGCTAATTTTAGTCTTGAGCTGTAGATCTAATTATTGTAATTAGATGTCTAATTATTGTTTGCATGAGATCTATATAATAGACTCATGGGTTGTATTATAATTTATTCTAGTTGAGTAAGAGCAAGGTTAGCTCCTTCAGAGTGAAGAGAGCAAGGTGTGTTCCTCTTTCGAGTGTGTATGATTAGGTAGAGCTGCAAGTTGTGCAAGTTCTGGTAGAAGATCCATAGGGGTGTTGGTTTGGAGAATCAGAAGGGTTTTTCATGTGTGTATGATCTTGGTCGGCAGGTGTGCAAGGCCAGGTTTGGAGATCTACATGTGTAAGTAAGATCATTGATTTGCAGGTGTTTGTGTGTGTAAGGTCTAAGGTGGATCTGTAGGATAGCAAGGTCAAAGGTGATAGGAAACACAGCAAGGTGCAAGATCATGGAGATCTACTTGAAGTACGATTGTGTACTTGGAGTGCGGTGTGTACTCAGTGTACTGGCAGTTTTGTTACTGACTAGTTGATAGCTCTGTGTGTTGAGTTGTGTTTGTAATTGATATTACAAGAGAGATAGCTCTTGAAGAGATTTATTGTTTATGCCCTAGAGGTGTGGGAGCCCTAGAGGTGTGTAAGGAAGAAGACTGTGGCATCTTCTTTGTTGTATTTCCTTCTGGAAGAGTATTAATACAATTGGGTATTGTCTCTCATATTATGTGTTATTTTTGAATTCTAGTTACTTGTTACTTCTAGTTTAATTCTGCATGTTAAGTTGCTTGTACATGGTAATCAATGGTGTTTCCTAGATCCTAACAGTGGAGTCAGAGCATGTTTGTTGTTCTAGATTCCTGACAGAATAACTCACCTCCCCTTTACCACCTGGGTTGTTTTATCCATGTTCATTTTGTCTCTTCCTGGCTTTGTCTTTTCCTAGAATTTGAGCTCTCAGGGATATCTTATCATCCTTTGTTGGCTCCTTGGTCTCTTTCATTAGTAGCTCACTGAGTTCATTCTTAACTTTTGTCTTTTCCCAACTTTGTCTCCTCCTAGTTTTGTCTTTTCCTCTCTTGACTCTATTTGGCAATCTGAGCCCTCAGGGCTATCTTCTATCAATCTTTGGCTCTTTGGGCTCCCTTCTCAACGGTCTCTTCTTTTTGGCCTTAAGGCCTTTGAATTCCTTTGGGTTGGTGCTCAAGCATTTAAAGATCAATGGCTATTTCATTGGCCTAAATTTGACACCTTCAGGGATGTCATTTGATGTCTAAATTCCAATAGCTAGTTCATGATGCCCAGTTTGATGTATGTGGGCCCATCACCCCTTTGAATTCATTTAGCTTTCTTTTCTTTAGCCTTTCTCTTGAAGTGTTCCCTTAGACTTTCTCCCGAAGGATATCTCTCTCTTCTTTTCTTTTATCCAGGCCTTTGTCATTAAAACCTCCTGAAGGGAAGGTGTCCCTTCGAGGCTTCGAGAAGGTCCTCCTTTTGGAAGTTGAGAGTCCCCCATAAGGGCACCTGCCCTTCGAGGTCCTTCAAGCTACCTTAGTATTCAAATCTTTCAGACAAAATGTTTGAAGGAATTCCTTTAGACATTTTGTCTGGAGGAAATCTTTCCTTAGTCTTTCCCACTTGTTGCTTTCTATCAGGCTTTTCCATCGGGTGAATTCCTTCAGACAAAATGTCTAAAGGAATTCCTTTGGACTTTTTGTCTGAAAGAATTTGCTTCGTTCACTTTACCATGGGAACTTTTTTGAAATAATCCTTGTTCTTTACCTTGTGAATTTTTACAGACAAAATGTCTAAAGGAATTCCTTTGGACATTTTGCCCAAAGAAATTAAACCTTGTCTTATCTTTTGCCTTAGCATTTCCAAAGGAAAACTCACCTTTTTTTATTCCTTCACAAGGGTCCCCTACCCTTCGCAAGGATGTTTTTGGGTCTGAAACTGCCCTCTGTACCCTGTTGGGATGGTCCAGTTTATGCTTGACTACCCTCCGCAAGGGCACTTGTCTTTCAGGCCTTGGAAGACCCCCTTTGAACCTTCTGACTTGAACCAATTGCTTGAAACAACTAATTTGAACCAAACCAACTAAACCACCCAATTTAACCAATTGCGGTTCAAAGTTCAAGTTCAAAGTCCTTGGAAAGATCATGCCATTGAACCCCGACATCGAACCATTGAACTGGCTCCTCCTTTATTGAAGGACTTGTGCAAACCAAATTTGAACTGGCTCAGAATAGCAGGGGAAGAAGGAGACTGATCTTTGGCCTGTAGGGCCAAATATGGTCAACAAATAGGAAACCAAAATAGCATGCCTACAAATAGTGTGTTCCATGCTCACTGCACCATTTTAGCAGAGGCTCCTGATATTTATCAAAACATGGTAATTATGGGAATATCTTGAAACTCACAAGAAGGAGAGCGAATAACTAATATAATAAAAAGAATACATGTAAAAAGGCTTTTGTAGAGACTCAAACATATATAATCTACTAATCACAACTAATACTACTTAACTCAAATATGCACTTCCAAAAAAAAACTATAACAAAAAACATATTGACAGCATAAATCTTCATAGAAATTAAATACCAAAAATATATCGTAATCTATTTATGATCCTACATTCAGATACAACTTATCCATTTCTTACTTGGGTTTCACACATTACAATAATAACTCTAATTACAAACATATTATGGAATAAGTCTTACATGATAAGTGCAATAGTCTCCCTGAAAGCATAACATTAGGAAATTACCATGATCAACAACATGCTTAACAACAACTAAAATAGTAACAACAACCTCTTTTAATCCAACAAATGTTAACTTGTAGTATCTTCATATCTATTTGTAACCTTCAAATGATTTCTCTCATAACCATCTACCAATAACTCATTTAATTTGTTACCAAAAACATGTATCTAGTGTGAATCTAGGAATAGCCTAACAAGAAACAACTACAACCAATTGTAAACCCATTGACATGTCACCTATACTCTACATGTTACGATGCTCATACAATCTCTCGCTAGCAAATAATAAGTTATAACTAATTTTAGTTAGTTATTAGTTGAGTCTAATTGACTTTTAAATAAAGTCAATTAATTTATAACTTAACATTTATTTTAAGACTTAAATAAGTCTTTAAAGATCAAAATAAAATATTAATAGATTGATTAAGGATAAACTCTGAATGGGTGGCGACCCTTAGACATTACTACCATTTAAGAATTAGATTATGCTAAACATAAAATATGACATAATTAATTTAGATAAAATTAAATACATTTAACACTAATTCCACATTCATTAATCCATTTTCATTAATATATGATCAAAACCAAAATATATCAAGTTCTATAAAAAATTTAACCAATATCAAATATCAAAAATAAGTATCATCAAGTACAATAGTATGATAAGTATCTAAAAATATTAAAATAAAATAATTATAATTCATCTAGACATCCACTCATCATTAGTGTTTGATAATATCTAAATTAATAGATAATATTTATCCATCTAATAATTTATATAGTTCATCGACGTAGATAAAAACTTAACTAGTTTAGTACCACCTTCATTATCTTCATTACCAACCTCCAGTTTCACCTTCTTGACCATTCTGGTAATTTTAAGTGATGTCAAAGGGTTTAGTTCTCACTTCTTACCTCCTAAAAGTCTTGCCCTCTTATGCTCCAGTATATGCAAAATAATATCATCAAGACTTAAATTTAAATAGCCTATAGGTATATTTACTAGTTTAGGAGATGGATTTTAGTATTTAATAGCATAAGGGATCAATAATGTAGTTTGGAAATCAACTAAAAATCATATAGAGGTGTGGAATCTTCATGCCATGGTGAATGGTGATGAGTGATATTTGGATCAGATTGTAAATATGTATGCATTTGTTGGGAGGAACTACTTATAGTTCCTCATCTATGATAATGAGCTCTCTATGGAGGTCTTCTCCAACATTGGTTTCCATGGGTGCTAGCAGGATTAAAAGGCAAGGCATTTAAGACATTCCAAAAATTAGGGTTAGATGCATCAAAATGGATTGATATGCATGTGCCTCAGTTATAGTGTTGAGGAGCAATTCTACCAATCTCCTACCCCTAAAATTTTGTCTTCTAAGAATAAATCTTTGTGGAAGTGGATCTTCCTTGTGACAATCTTGATTATGCCCCCAATTATTATCATGAGAATTATTGGAATAAGGATAAGTCCATCGTGACATTTTACTGAAAAACTAAAACCTTGATTATTATTTGCATTAAAAAATATCCTCTGATACATGTCAAAATCCAATATATACCACATCGAATGCTGATGAACATCCATGTATAAATTTCAATAAAAGAGATTGAAATTTGAATATACAACTTATATCCACATGAATGTTGGTCAAATATATTAATAGTCACAAACTAAAATATTTCACATTATTTTTTCATTTCTCTAAATATTTGATTGTATTCATTTACTACTCAAATATATAAACAACTAAAAAACTAAATCCATTTCAAATATAAACATAATTATTTTATATCAAACCCTAATAATTATGCCAACCACAAAATATATCCATTCAACATACTTATAACTGCAAATGTAATCAATTATATCCCACAAAAAAGCCATTGACTTTGAATACAATTTTGACATTACAATATAAATACTATCTAAAATCATTAACCATATCATGAAATAGAAGTATGTCTATAGATTTTATAACATCTTCAAATGAAACAAACAAAGCTAACCATGTATTATGTTTCATATCATTAACTCAAAAGGACCAAATTTATTCTCTAAAACTCATAACTTCCTCCTTTTTATATGTTCAATGAATTTATATGACATTACTGCAAATATCAAAGTAAAATAATCTTTGAGGCACAAATCCTATGAAATCTATTTGTCTTTAATAACCTAGAATTGAAATAAAATTAGTAAGAACTATACATACCATAAAATTGATACAAGACTAATTATCAAATTCATTTGTATGACATCACCTTTACTATGCAACTGCACTTTTAAAACCTATGAAATGAATAAACATAACTTTGTTTCTAAAGTTAGTGATAATGAATCAATAATGTAACTCTGAACAAAAAAATCAATGCTTGATTTTACATCCATGCCAAAACCTTATAACGAATGATAATACTCATTCATAATCTTGAGTGAAAAATAAAAAACTCATATCAAACTTAATACAACTCACAAAAACCCATGATGTCTACTTATTTGACCAATAAAGAGTTATTCTATGTACAAAATCTCTATAAAATTATCAATCAATATCCCAAAATAAACATGACCCATAATCAAACCAAAAATTATTATGAATATAAACTCATTACCCAATTCTTAAATCAAAAACATTGAAAATGTTTATCAATGTAATAACCATCTTTTCACTATATCCCTTTTCAAACATCAGACATCTTACCAACTTGTCATGCAGATGAAAAAATAATTATGAACATAGAAAAGATCTTCAAAAAACTTTAACTAAACACCCAGAAGGCACTATACCCATCACATCAAAATTATTTTACATGCATGAACTTGTAACAAAATACATCTTCAAAAATATGAAAACCCTATAAGTGCAACTGGAGGAGCAAACCAAAACCATCATATCTACTATCTTCACATAATCAAAACTAAAACTGACTATCCAAAATACATCTCCATCTAAAACTAGACAACATTAATCTTTTAATAAAGACATTTAGACTAATTTCAAATTTATAATCCTCAAGAAATTAAATACTATACAACCCAAAACTCTCTTAAATAAATTTTATGTGTTGAATAATAACATATTTCCATTATTAACTGTATTCTCAATATTCACTTTAAACTTAAACTTGTAAGCATATCAACGAAACTTAACCTTAACTGCTCTTTATAATAACAAAGATACAAAAACCTTACTTTGTCTACAATTTTCAAGCCTTTCCTTATTCTTTCCAAGTTTCCTCATTCTCACATAATTTTGCTTCTTTTAGAAGCTTGTCAAGAATGATGAACTAGTGAATGAAATTTTCCTTCAGTATGGTTTCGATCCATAGAAACTTCTTATTCCATGTGTTCTACTCCATTTTTTTACAAAGTATTTTGGTACCATTTTGGTGGCATATCCAACTCATTGTAAAAATTTCAACTTTGTCCACTGCTTAAAATAATTACTAAATATTTTGTTAAAAAATCATCTCTCAATGTGATCTAATCCAAAATGTGCCAACCAAATCATAATATCTTTGCCAAATATACTAACTTATGTCACAATTAAAATCAAACAAAAATATTCCATCTAATAATATGATTTAAACCAATTGTTTCAAACCCAAATTTAATTAACCAAGCCACAAATGGGTTTCCATCATTTATATTCCTGCCACCTTTTCACCTTAATTTCCATTGCCACAAATGTTCATAGGTCCACTAATCATTAGGCCCTTAGATCTCAGGTTAATAAATATTTAAATTTTAAAATAATTCAACCTAGATCAAATGAACATAATTATATTTGATTTAATAATCAAAATGCCCCTATAACCTATAACATTATTCAATATAAATAATGTTTAACATAGATTATTCAGCGTATACCTTATGATCTAAATAATCAGTTATCAATAAATTTATTCATCAAACCATCCATGCCCTTGAAAATTAAGACAACTATGCATTACCTCTTATGCTAAAAAACATATGAGAAGAAGAAAAATAATCACAAAATCAAATCAGTTATTCCAGACAATACTATCATTATCCATATATACTTTATTTTCTCATTTCATTCACTCATGATTTTGAAACCACTTAATAATTTTAGAGTAAAGAATTCATTAAACATATAAATCATACCAAAATTTAACATAATAATGAATATTCAAATGAATTAATGAATTAAGACCCGCATACTAGCAAATTTAAATGTTAAGACATGAGTCACCAATATGACATAATCCAATCACCCCTATTTGATGATTGAATATTTCCTACATACCTAATACTTTGAGGATGGAAAAAAAACCACACATAGTTCTCCCATTGTAAACACTATTTATTAATTATATAACACCTCATTCTTTCACACTTGGAAAATACAGATTTTGGATGTTCTTCTCAGTTCTAAACATGCTCCCCATTGAATCTAAAAATTTAGAAAATGTTGAAGTTGTGCCTCTATGACATGGCCCCATTGATATGCCCTCATTTTGATGTGTTAGAAGTAGAAACAGGTAGTCACCTTACCTCAAAAGGATAAGATAACCATGTAAGCTATGAATGTACCATGTATCATATAGAGGGAACATGCTTAGGTAGATATCTAATTCAAAAACAAATAATGTGATCACACCAAGTCATAAAATGCATGAGGTATATCATGGAATAATCTAGATAGTAATAGCATACACTCAATAAACAATAAAGCATACACACAAGATCAATCAAAATCAAGTCAAAATATAATGGTAAAAGCATATCAAAATTAAGGTGCATGCTCAAATGACACAAAATCAAAGAGACACAACTTATTCAAATGTCCAAAAAGAAAGAAATGATATATTAAAAATTTAACATAAAATAAGTAATTACATATTCAAATGTGGATGAGGAAAATAAAGGCACGGGGGATGAAAATAATGGATCGTATTCAAATGCTCAAATAAGAAATATAATAACAACACAAGACACTAAAGGAAGAGTATAAATAAAAACATAAGCAACTAGCATAAACATATCATACTAGTCCATGGATATATATGTTAGCAAAAACTATTAAGTACATGACATATCACGTACACTGTGAAAGATATAAGCATGGATAAATGCATGTGTAAGTACATAATCTCAAACATGATAATGTAAAGTGACCATATAATGATATAACCTGGATGTATCATGATCATAGAGGTGGATGCCCCAATGTCTTGGTGATGTGAGTAGATGGAAATCCCAACATATAAAAGTGAATAGATCATGTATACATGAATAACACTAAAAATATTTTTGAAATATGTGTGTATATAAAATAATGATATTCCATCTACTAAATTGATAACATATATGCTAAGTAGCTAATAAAACATGTAAATGGTGAACATAATTTTGTATTTTTATATTTTATTTTTATTTTTTTGGTGTTTTTGGAATATTTGAAAGGAAAATACTATCCTACGATCACATTCAAAGGATGCTTATAAATATATTTGCACTATGCACATGGTGTAATAAACTAGTGATGTTGTTGATAAGCATGCATAAGTGTGATATATGTCACTATAGTATCTGCGATTATCTACATATTTAAAATAGGACTTTGTGGTTGTGAAGGATAAATAGTAGGAGTAGGGGTTCATGGAACCCATTATTGAGTGCTCTATGGTTTGTTTGAATAACCATAATAGGAAGATGTGTAGGTGTTTTGAATATTTGAATATGGTGTGTAGTAGATGAGGATTCCATGGAACCCACTGTGGATATTTGATGCAATGGCCTCTCAAGTATTGGCCACTTGGTAAAGGTAACTACCTGTTACCTATCCTTTTATAACAGATTGACCTTAGGATATTTTATAATTAATTGTCTAGGTATAAATTTATCTTACTCAAGAAGATGTTCATATGGAAATATAGAAACTATAATTACTTAATTAGCATGACTTTATTTAACATACCCATCATTATAGAATGTATTTCATGAAGTGTATGTATCCAAGGTTATCCCAATAACATATAGAATACACTTTTTGAAGGTATAACTAAGAAGGTAGTAACCACATGGGTAGGACCCACCTGTAAAGGTAAGTCAATCTCACCAATAATATGTTATGAGGTCCTATAAAATTCTCTAATTGATCTAGTCGAAGGATGTAAATCATAATTTTAATAACCCAAATGCATTATTAATGTCATGGTACAAATGTTTTATCTTTCGCCATTATCAATCATAACATTATGTATAGGCTAGTGATTAATATATGCATAAATGAATAAGGAATAAAGATCTGAGACATCATCCCTAATCTCATTATCATCAAAATTAATAGAGGGTCTCTAAACCATAAGAGGTGTATTCCACATATAAGTACCAATAATCCCATCTAATGGGTGATCATAATGAGATGGACGAGGGTGCACATTATATGTCATTTTCACTTTCATATCCTTCTTTAAATGATATTTCAAAGGGTTGTTAAACATTTTTTGTTTATGGTTGTCACTAGTTGTGAAACTAATTCCTTTGGAGGATCATCAAATGTAATCTTTTGGTCATGAATGAGGTCCTAGATTTTATACTTCAAAGTAAAACATTGTTCATAGAATGCCCAAGTCCTTGGTGATAGTCATAATAAGAATTTATATTATACCATTTGGGTATATTTTTACTCATATCAACCACTATAGTATGAGGGATAGATAAATATGACACTCTACAAGGTGTAGGAGCAATGAAGTATAAGACTCATGTAAGTGTGTAAGCTATCTCCATAGTGCATTGGATAAGACAATCCAATTAAGATGTTGTGACAAGATATTAACCATGGTGGTTGCTTATTTTTTAAGGCTTAGGATGTTTGACCTTATAATTTGGTTTGATAGAAAAATTTGTATTGGATGTATATGTATTCAGTGTATTTTTTACATACTTAAGTTTGTTCAATAAGATATGTTCCATTTCATGATCATGAACAATATGTCATAATTCATCAAAATATTTTAACTTTTTGAATACAATGGACTCATGTAAAGGAACAAACTTTTCTTGTTTATGTCTTGAAGCTCTCTATCTATCATAGGATTGTTCATTTTAGCTAACATTATCTTGTATCTCAAGACATAATCATAATAAGTTCTTTGTTTTGTTTTTTCAATTTGGCATAGAAAACATTTTTGATAATGTTAATAGAGAAGTCTGACAAAAAATAATACATGAGGGTTTTAAATGCATTTATTGATTGAGTTGGTAAATCATAAAACCATCGTAAATCATAGTCTTTAATTCTCCCTAGAAATAATTTGGTCAAAAATTTATCCTTAGAGGCATAATCAAGGCATGTCACATAAAAAGATCAAAGATGATATTTAGGATCACCCTTACCATCATTAAATGTGAACTTAGGTGCAACAAAACTAGCTGGTAAGGGGTATAAAGATATCTCTGGTGCAAGAGGATAATGCAACACCTCTTTTGAATCAATGGCATAAGGTGAATTCATAGAATTTTGTTCAATATTTGTAACCATAGTATGCAAAAGTTTTATACTTTAGACAAGAACTTGCACCTCTTGATCTTTAAGGTTGGGTATTTGAGAAGTCACCAAAGGAGTTATACTTATATGTTGGGTAGATATAAGAATTGAAACTAGTATTTGAGTTTAAATATTTTGGTTTCCCATGTAAGATGTGGAAATAGTAGTTTTAGGGAACAAAGGTTGAAATACATATCCTATACCCCCATTATAAGTATGTACATTAATTGTTATGGAATCAATTTTAGTACCTTATAACGAGTCATTGTTACTAGGTGATGAAGCCTTAGCCTTATTATTGTTTACACAAAACACCTTCACATTGAGAAATAATGGTACTCCTTTCTTTATATTTTTTGGCCTAGTTCTATCTATAGGAGCAGTCTTTAAAGAGTTTTGGATGCACGGTCCAGCTTACATTTGTTACCACTAGGCACTTTTTAAGCATAGTTATCCACCATTAAATGAAATCCAATTCTATGGGAATTTTGTATGGCGATATTTGAATGTCACTATAATAAAATGGTATAAAAATTCACAATAAAAATTCTTCCCATGCATGAAATGTGCATCCTTCAAAATAATTTTTTGCATTGATTTTTGTGTCTTTCTAGTTTTCAAATCTTATTAGAAAACACTTTTCAGGAGGCATTTTACATGGCCAAATCTTGTCTATTTCATATGAATTTTTTTATAATAGTATTAAAATGTAGGAATAATTTAAATTTTAATAAATTTTGAAAACTTAATTTTCCAAGTGTGAAATTCAAAACAATCAAAAGAAGATTCTATGTTGATTTTTATTTAGTCATTTTTTGCATCTTCCAGTTGTCAAATCTGCCCAATGCATACTTTTAAGACTTATTTTTATAGGGATAGATTATATTATTTTTTATTCAAAATTTGTATGATGATATATAAATATAGGAAGAGTGAAAATGTGAATAAAGTATCATAAAATTCATTCTTCAAGTGTGAAATGCATATCAATAAAATAAGTTTTTGCATTGATTTTTACTTGCCATTTTATGTGCCTTCCCAATGGCCAAATATGCCCAGTGTGCAATCTTCAAACCCCATTTTTAAGGTTTAAATAACATGTATTTCTCTTGAAAAATGGTATTATAATATAAAAATATAATAAGAACACAATGGTGAAATAATTAACACATAATTATCTCTCATGCGCAAAGTGTGCAGCCATGAAATCCAACCAGTGCACTGATTTCTGCACTCTCTAAATGACAAAGCCTAGTCAGTGTGCACATTACAAACCTAAATTTATATTGTCAAATCACATATACTTATTATAAAAATTTATATGAAGATATTTAAATATAAAGATAACATAATAGTGAAGGAAGTCACACTAAATTATTCATTATTTGAAAAAATGTGTAGTCATGAAAACTTACAAGTGCACAAATTTATTTTGGTGCTTTCTCAATGACCAAATCTAGCTAGTGTGCACTATTCAAACCCAATTTCACAAGACTAAATGAGATATGATAATCTTAAAATATTTCATTAATATAGTAAAATGTGAGAAGAATATAGTAGTAAATAAAGTTGTAGAGTATTCCATCCCACTTTTGAAATGTGCAACATTAAAAATTGGCTTATGTGATGAATTTTACAACCATTTTCTCTATATCTAGTTTTCAAATCTAACTTGTGTGAAATTTTAAAAACCTATGGTCACCTAAATAAATGAGGTCAAAATTACTTGAAAATTTTTATGATAGTACCATGATGACATGAGAATATAATGCATTTAGTTTCATAGTTGTCAATTTTACCAATGAAAAGATCTAAAGGTGCAAAGTGACCCTTCTTGGAAGATTTGACACCCAAATTTCAACCAAAAAGTACCAAAATGGTAGTGCAAAGGTATTACATTGATTATTTGAAAAAAAAATAAAAATACCCTTTTGAACATATTTTCAAGATATTTCTATAAAAATAAGATACAATGGATGTTTTAAATGTTTTATTTATGAATTTCTCTTTTATCATGTTCTAAAGGTGTTTTTATGGCTATGCACAATATTATTTTGGTTTTTAAGCCATATCTTTTGATCCACAACTCTATTTTAGATGTCATGTATTGAGTTGGAAATCTAATTTATATATATTTGCAATAGTATTAGTTTAAAATTAGATAAATAGAATATCAAAAACCTATCAACATTTTAATCTTAGGA
Organism: Torreya grandis; assembly: GCA_037957365.1. Classification (NCBI taxonomy): domain Eukaryota; kingdom Viridiplantae; phylum Streptophyta; class Pinopsida; order Cupressales; family Taxaceae; genus Torreya; species Torreya grandis. The sequence goes on from JARHVA010002873.1 coordinate 801,406, forward strand.
CTTTGTTATTTATAAATATTGTGTGTTTATAATTTTGATATGTTTCACCTTTTATAATAAATTAACATGTTTTATTTCATTTTTTTATAGTATTTAGATAAGAAGAGTTTTTTATTAAATTATAATGTTGTCACCAACATTAAATGGAGCTATGACTCACATATTGGAAGTGTGTAAAAGAAATAGGGAAGGAAGAAACTTTGTATATATTAATGAGCTCTTGTGTTGAATGTGGACACTTCGGATATTTTATTGTTCCCAATATTTTTCTACCACTTGAATTTAATGTGAGCCTATCATAAATGATTTTAGCATGTATTACCTTAGATATATAATTTCACATCAAATTTGATCCTTGATTGGTGCCTATTATTTAATGTTTGTAACCACCTAGTGGGTGGATGATATTAAATTTAAAAATATATATAAATCCAGCAAAAGAACTTAGAAAGGTTTGGTTAATTAAGACTTATCTAGGATAAAGTAAAAGACTAGACACTTATTTCTTTTAATTTCTTGCTTTCATAGTTAGTTTTTCTTGTAAGTAAAGTTATTGAGAGGCATTTTATATAGTTCCATTTATTAAGGTCGACCCAAACATTATTTTTCAATCAAATATTTATCAATAAAAAGTTCTTAGAAACTGTTGTTCATTATCTGCACATGTATATAGTGATTTTGTACATATTTATTTATACTTGAATTCCTTAGACTCTTGCATCATTTTTGTTCATGGTTGTGTACATATTGGCCATACAATAGTTTGGTTCCATAGAGTTCACCTAAGTCAAATAAGTTATAACTATCCTAACTATAAAATAGGCTTACATCTTTCTCTTTTCCCTTCTCTTTTGTTTTTTTTGTAAACATATTAGATTAAGTAAAATAGATTTGAAAGTTACAATATGTGTTTACATATATATCTTGATTGCAAACCTTTTTCATTTTTAATTAATGCATTTTTGAACCCCTTATATTCAATTAACAATTATTGAATTAGTTGTATGTTTTTGACAAATCCACTTTTACTGATTATTTAGGTAACATATCCATAAGACCAAAATTACCTATCATTTATCTAAATATATTCTAAATATGACCCTTAAAATGGAATAGTTTCACACTAACTATTGAGTTACCCTATAATATAAGACTTGATAGTAACAAATTTTGGAGAGATTCCATTCCTTTTAGGAGAATTTGGGTGGATTTTCACTCTAACTAAGTTGGTGTGTCAAATGACCCATCAATAGATTGGTGCTAGAAGGAGGGATTAAATCTAGAATTATTTTTAAGATTTGTGATTGGTTATAATTTGAAATCAAGGATTTAATTTCAATATTGAGAAAATAATTCATACTAAGACACTCCAAGTTTCAAAACTAGAAAATAGAAATATTATCACAAGTTCAAAGTCTATTAAGGATGACTTTGAACAATTATACCTCACTGAGCATAGATAAACTAGATAAGACAAAGGGAAATCCAATAATAGACATATTCAATCAACCAATAGTTCTCCTAAGGCTATAATTCCATTTTTCAATCTCTTTTATATTCATTTAAACTGACCAATGTCTATTGTTTGGCTTGGTGAAGGTAACCAACCTATAAATATTCCAGGGGTTGCCCATGATTTGCCAAAGAATGCTACAAAAATTTGTTCAAAATATGTGTAGAGTGGGATTCAAATCACTAAATAACACATTCAAGCTTTCAAAGATGTCATCATAATGAATCAAGTTAAACATGGAGATGTGGCTTGCCAATGATTTCCATGTTCCCTAGATGAGGTAGTCTATGGTTGGTATCTTGGCTTACCAAATGGTTTCATCACCTCTTAGAATGATCTAGTAGTTGTGTTTGTCAATCACTTTAGCATACCCATTAATTTTGTAATTTTGTATTATCACATTGTTTATAATCATAGAAAATCACCTAAACTAATGAGTATTTTAACACTCATTTCCATAAATTGTACAAGAGGCTAAAATATCCTTGTACCCTAACAAAAGTTGTTAAAAATTACTTAAGAGCCTTATACCCATTGACATCTATGTTTATTAGAAGAACTGCAATAACTATTGCATCCTTGTCTTTAGTCTATAATGAATCATCAACATTGAACAAATATGATGCCATAAGGACATGGTGTTGGTCAACTACCATCATTGGGACAAATTAGAGCATAAAACCAAATATCCATGATCAAGATTGAGAGGGAACCAAAAATGAAGCATTTGATCACTGAATACAATAAGATTAATGAGAATTTGTATGAATTTGATCTAGGTGCTTATACTATTATAAACAAATTTGAATAAGTCTTGTTTATTGGTGTTATTTCATCAATTGAGCAATAAATTATAGAAGAGGATAGTAATGCTGTTACAACTAATGATAGAATGGTTATTTTTGATGAGTTAATTATTGAAAATATGAGTGTTAACATTTTGTTCATGTAATAAAATAGGTATTAAATTAGAAGATAAGATTAAGGAGCTAGAAAAACTTGATGAAAAATACTTATTATATGCATATGAGGTAGTAATATCACATATTGGCATCCCTGTATCTAGACGTTTGAATCATTTTGAGCCTTAGGTAAATCACTATAGTCTTCCATACTTCCCATCACTGAAGACAATAGAAAAAATATAGTGGATAGTTTAAAACAAGATAATCCAATTAAATACAAATAAAATGCATTGATTAAGGCTAGAAATACATCACTGATCAACTTTATCCATGCTTCAACTTTCAAAGAAAAAATATGTCATTTTCAAGAAAAGAACAATGTGTCTATCAACTTGATGTTAAGAGTAGAAAGACTAAAATAGGCATTTATATGTAATTCATATCTAAATAATAATAAAAATCAAATTATATTAAGTTAAAGGACCTTAAATTTTGGTGGATCTAAATCCGAACAAGGTTGTGGTGCTGGAATTGAGCTCATCAATCTAATGGGGAAGGGTTACTTGGTTGTATTTAGATTGTAGTTTACCTTTACAAAAAATGTAGCTGAGTATGAGTAATTGATTCATGGACTTTAGTTTGATCTTAAGATGAAATTCAAATACTTGAAGGTGTTGGGTGATTTAGAGCTTGTGGTTAAGTAGGTTAGAAGCCATTGTGCAAGTAATGACAAACAATTATCTAGGTACTGCATCATAATCTATAATTTTATAGAATATTTTTATGCATTCAATATATAGATGATACCTCACAAGAAGAATCACATAACAAATGCTTTGGAAATAATTACAAGTACTTTAGAGATAATTATTGATTCTCACTTGAATATATTTTTAGTAGAGCTTATTTATATTCCTTTTATCTCAAATAATATCAAAAAAATTAAAGTGTTCAATGATGATCAACATATCATTGAATTTATCACAAGTAAACACATGTTTGAATCTCAGATCATAGATGTAGCTGATAGAGATGACTTTGACCTAGATGAATAAGGCATCTTGAACCTAAGAATAAATAGCATCCCAAAAGGTTTGGTCTCTTTGGAAAGATTGTTTGATATGGATTATCAATGTGAAAGAGAGAATACAACCCCTTCCAAAAGTATGATACATGATCTATGTAATCTTGGGAATGTAGATGATTCAAATAAAATAGTTTTAAGCACAACTTATACTGAAATAAAGAGACATGAACTTGATCAAGCATTAAAATACTATAAGGATGTGTTATCTTGGAGTTATGAAGACTTGAAGGTATTTAACACTTTAATTCTCACTCATACCATTCCTATCAATCCTAGAGTTAAACCCTTTCATTAAAGACAAAGCCATGTAAATCCTTTGTTATAACCTTTGATCTTCAAAGAAGTACAGAAGTTGGTATCAGCAAATATTATTTTTTTCGTTAGGCATTCTATGTGGGTGGAAAACATTATTCCCATGTGGAAGAAGAGTGGAGAGATACATTTGTGTGTAGATTTTAGGAATCTAAATAGAGCTTTAGATAAATAAAATTACCCATTACCATCTTTAGATGATGTGTTACAAATAGTGAATGGTTCACAAATGATGTCCTTTTTAGATAGATATTTTGGTTACAATCAATTATTAGTGAACTATGAGGACAAAATAAAAACAACTTTCATGATAAAATGGGGAGCCTTCACATAAAAGAGAATTCCCTTGGTCTTATCAATGATGGTGCTACATTTCAACATGATATTAGCATTGCATTCAAAGACCTAATTGGTAAGTGTCTTGTCATTTATATGGATGATCTAACCATCTTTTATAAAAACTAAAGTGATTAGTGAAAGACTTGAGAATTGTTTTAAAAAGGTGTAATGAGCATGGCATCTCCTTGAACCCAAATAAGTGTATATTTTAGGTGGCTTAAGGCAAGTTTTTAGGCCATGTTATTTTTTAAAGAGGCATATTCATAGATCTAGATAAAATAGAGATAATTCTAAAAATTCCCTTGCTTAACAGCAAAAAAGAGTTGAAGTCATTCTTTGGTAAGATCAATTTTGTACGTAAATTCATTTCAGGTTTTGTTGAGATAATTAGACCATTGAATAACATGTTGAATAAATATGTCAAGATATAGTGGATTAGTAAAGCACAAGCTACATTTTATGAAATAAATAAGTCTATTGTAAGCAGTCTAGATTACAAGTAGCCTTTATACATTTATTATTTTGCCTCAAAACATTTAAGTGTTGTTATTCTAACTCAATTAAAATAACTTAGAGATGAGAAACCAGTGTCCTCCATGAATTCCCCACTCAAAAATATAGAACTCAGGTATTTTACCATTGATATATAAAAAATTTATTTAATTGAAATAGTCAAAAAGTTTAGACATTATATTTTATGTAATAGAGTGTTTGTTGTTGTATCTGATCCTACTATAAAGGCAATGTTGATGCTTAATGAGCTAGGTGAACATAGAGGTAAGTTGATGACTCTTTTAGAATAATTTGATTTAACAATTTAACCAATGAAGATAGTAAGAGGTCAATTCTGAGTAAGATGATGGTTGAAGATGAATCTTAGATTGTATGTCAACAATACATAGTTAATTTTATCACAAAAGATGAGTGGTATCAAGACATAGTCTACTCCTTGTTAAAATAATAGTTGTCCCAATCACTTGAAATCCACTAAAAAAAGAGAATTATTTTAAATGTCAATAATTTCATACTAAAATCAAGGGTCTTTTACAAAAATAAGCATGAGGGTATTTATCTAAGATGTCTAAATAGAATTGAATTAGCTGAAGTACTTTAAAATTTTCATGAAAAGTATGGAAATGGTCATGGTTCAGGCAATGTTACAACTCACCAAGTCTTACAGGAAGGTTATTATTGAACACATGTTTTCAAGGATGTTCATGCACATGTAATGAGTTTATGTACTTATCAAATTATAACACATTGAGAATGTCACCCAATTGTGCCTTTGCAACCTGTTATTTAAATTAGGCCTTTTACAAAGTGGGCACTAGATGTTTTTGGTGTTATTCATTCTAATTCATTATCTAGATACAATTTTATTTTGACAACAACTAATTATTGTACATGTTGAATTTAATCTCAACCATTCATAAATTGTACAATTAAAGTGGTAATCAATTTCATTGAGGAACATATCATCACTAGGTTTAGAATGCCATTTAATTTGGTTTATGACAATGGTCTTGTATTTTATTCCTCTCATTTCATAGAATGGGAATATGCTAATAAGTTAATCCTCAAATTTAATTCTAATTATTATCCTCAAATTAATGGTGTTGTTGAATCTAAGAACAATAATTTACTTGATATGATTAAGAAAATTTTGGTTAAGAATCCTAGAGATTGACATAACATGTTGAAGTTTGCACTTTGGTATGATAGAATTAGGATCAAGTCTTCCTTAGGTACTTCTCCATATCATTTGGTATATGATCAAGAGCCATTTTTTCTTATTCGTTTGAATATTCCTACCTTAAAATTCATGAAATATTATCTTGAAATTGATGATAAGGTTGAAGCTAGGCTATTGAAATTAATACACTTAGAAGAAACATGAAATTTAGCCTTATTTCACATTAAGAAACATTAGGAAGTTGTTAAGATATGGTTTAATAAGAGAGGAAAAATAAAAATCTTTAGGATTTTTACTCTTGTCATGTTATGGGATAAGACTGATGAGAAGAAGGGACAACATAGTAAATTTGATGTCCTTTGGTTGGGTCCCTTCCATATTTATAAAACTTTAGGTGAGAATATTGTTATGCTCAAGATTTTGACTAGTGAATATGTCCCATTCCATGTTAGTGGTCAATTCTTAAAACACTATTTCTAAGCATGAGCCAACCTCTTGGGGCCTTGTACATAATTTTTACTTTTTTGTTTTTACTATTTTGGTTTAGTTTATTGTTTTGGTTTGGTTTGTTATTTTATATGTTTTTTGATTGATGTATATAGCATGTGGTTGGTTTTTCCTCTTTTTTTCAATTCAATTTTGGTCTTGTTTTGATCTAAAGCCATTCAATACATGTTAATTTTAAATAAGAAATAAGTGTTGGTTGGTTATAAAATTTAAGTATTTTGTTGCTTAAGTAATCTTCCTAGTGTGTTTCACAAGATTATATTTATGATTTCATTTTCAAATACTTGGAATATTTCATAAGCTAAATTTATTCATGATTTGATGAAGTGGGGTAATTTGTTGGACTTCTGAAAGATATTCTCTCAAAACCTTACATAGAATACACATTAATTTTTTTGGGTTTGCTTAGATGAAATTATTATAGTAAAAGATATAGAGTGAAAAATATATAATTTTAATTTATTTTCCATGGTGGTCCTCAACCCATAATTGAGATGAAAAGAATAAAAAGAAGAGAAAGGAAAGAAAATTTATTATCCAAAAAACTCAATTTTTGAGTGATTCAAGTAACCTCTATTGGGGCTATGGATACCTGGTTGATACTAGAGCAAGGCTTTGAGTGAGATAAAAGATAAATCTATCATATTTATGGACATTTGGATGTCAGCAGATCAATGTCTAGGGATTCATCCTGTAGTAATATTCACTAGCTTGACGATCCCAGTTGTAATAAATAGTCTTTGTAAATTTTTAAAAGGGATGAATGCATTTGTACACACTGGTCAATGTGAATATCTAATTTTATTTTATATCCATTTCATTCTTATATTTTCATGAGTTTTTTCATGTTTCATTCATTTTCATAATCCATAGATTTTGGGTTCATACACAAATTTCTTTTGATTCAAAATACTCAGGGTATTTTCCAACAGAGATATTATTTATTTTCGCTTGCATAACACACCTTAATTTCACATTGAGAAATCATGGTACCCATTTTTTAATATTTTTCATCTTGGTTACACCTTTGGGTGCAATCTTTAAAGCATTTTGTGTTGTGCAATCCATCTTCCATTTGTTACCACTAAGCATGTTTCAAGCATAGTTTTACGCAATTAAATGAAGTTTAATTTTATGATAATTTTGTATGGTGATAGTCAAATTCCATTATAATGCAATGGTAAAAATAAATTCAAGAAGAATCCTTCCCACATGGGAAATGTGCAACCTTCAAAACAATCTTTTGCACTAGTTTATGTGTCTTTCAAGTTTTCAAATCTTATCATAAACCACTTTTTGGGAGGCATTTCTCATGGCTAAATATTGTCTATTTAATATGACATTTTATATAATGATATTCAAATGTGGGAATAATTTAAATGTGAAAAAATCATATAAAATTCATTCCCCAAATTTGAAATACATAGGAATCAAAATAGGCTTCTATGTTGATTTTTACTTAAGTCATTTTTTGCATCTAGTTGTCAAATCTACCCAATTTGCATTTTTAAGACTTATTTTTGCAATGGTAAATTATATTATTTTTTATTCAAAATTTTCATTATGATATCCAAATGTGGGAAGAGTGAACATATTAAAAAATTCATATAAAATTCATTCCCAAATTATGAAATGTGCAGAAATCAAAACAAGATTCTACATTGATTTTTACTTGCCCATTTTATATGACTTCCCAATGGCCAAATCTACCCAGTACACAATCTTTAAGCCCCATTTCATAGTATTAAATCGTATTTATTTATATTTAAAAATGCTATGATAATATAAAAATATAAGTATAATATAATGGTAAAATAATTAACACAAAATTGTCTCATAGGTAAAGTGCACAACCATGAAATCCAACCAGTGCATTGATTTTTGCACTCTCCAAGTGACCAACCCTGGCCACTACACATATTTCAAACCTAACTTCGCACTATCAAAACAAATCCATTTACTATGAAACTTTGCATGAATATATCTAAATGTAATTATAATATAATGGTGAGTTAATTCACACTAGATTATTTCTCATTTAAAAAATATGTAGTCATGAAAATTGATCAATGTATAGATTTCAATGCCTTTTGAGTGACCAAATCTAGCCAGTGTGTACTATTCAAACTTAATTATACACAAATAAATGAGATCCAATCATATTAAAAACTTTCATGAAGATATTAAAATGTGGTAATAATGTATCAATAAATAAATTTATAGATTATTCCATCCCATGTGTAAAATGCACAACATTAAATATTAGTTTTTATGCTGATTACTTGAGTCATCTGTGTTTTCAATTCTCAAATCTAGTTTTTGTGCACTTTTGAAACCTATAGTCTAAAAATGAATAAGGTAAAAATTGCTTAAACATTTGTATAATAATACCCTAATGACATGAGAATATAATGGTCTAGTACATAATATTGACTAGATCTGAATGTGACCACTTGAAACCTTTTAAATTTTTAGTCACCTTTACTCTAGTATGTTCAAATCTTGTGCAAAGGTTGTCACTCTTTCTAAAATGATAAAACCCTAACTTCTTCACCCTTGGAGTGATTGTGGCAAAAATGGGTTAGTGGGCACATAGTGTTGATCTGGCCCAGAACCCCTCTATCAATGGTCATTGCCTACATAACTAATATTCTGAAAAGGGCCTCAGACATATGTAGTTCTCCCCCTATGTGTTGTCATGTGTGTGCATAAGGATGTAATGTGTTATAATCAAGTCAATAGAGTGACCTAGATTGAAAATTAGAAAATATGTCTCATAGAATTATCCTTTAGTACTTTAGACCTATAGATGGGTTTTCCCTATGACTGATATTGAAATATGAAAGAATATGAAATATTTACTCATTTGAATGCTTGATTGAGTGATTTTGGTAAGTTACCTTTTATGTTGATAGGTTTTTTCTAGGTGAGGAATGAATGAGAATTGATCATGCATATTACAAATCCTTTCAAGAAATATCTTGCATTAAATCACTTAGGCTTACCATAAGGACACGTTATAATTTCAAAATTGATGATTTTTTAGGTCACTAGACACTTAATTTGGCACAATACACTCGTATCAACATAGGCATCTCAGTGGGATGCAAGTGTTTGAGATTCTATAAAATAGGTATAGGTACAAAACTTGCATAGGATGATAATAAGTAGGTTTATAACATTTTAAGTAGTATAGATGGCCTAAGGATCATCAAAATAACATATTTTTATACTAAAAGATAAGAAATAAACATAAGAGATAATAAATATGATCCTTTTGATGATAGAAAGGTCTTAGGAACTAAAGGGTACAACCATGAGAAGTACTTGCCAAGTATACAAGACTAATGTGTTATATAATTTAGATTTAGTATATATAGGGGTGGGCTTGTGTCATTTGATATATTACCATCTTTCTAAAGCTTTATTTTTTAAAATATCATGGTTGAATCAAGTAGTCCTTTATCCTCGCCATGCTTAAAGCATTCAACTTTGGTAACTTCTTTCTTTCAATGGTTTAAACTCTATTTTTTGAAGCTTCAACTTTTCTCACCATAAATGGTCACAAGTTCAATAGTTTTAGGACTTTTATCTCCATCAAATTGTTAGGATTGTGGAGCTAAAAGCTTCACTGATGCAGACATGGAGGAGGTTGCAGAATGAGTTGCTAAGTGTCAGAAGTGTTTGGCGTTGGTCTGGCCAACCGGCGTCGGCAGGGTAAGACAGGAAGGCAACCGACGTCGGTCATATATCGGCCGGCGTCGGCGACCCCCAGGCGGACAGGGACCGACGTCGGTCGCCTGTGTGGTTCGACTGCGAGCTATTTACGGGCAGTGAGCTAACGAACCAAGTGTTTGCATGATGAGTGCTAATTTTAGACTCACAGCTGCGGATCTAATTATTGTAATTAGATGTCTAATCATTGTTTGGATGAGATCTATATAATAGAATCATGGTTGTATTGGAAAAGTGTGCTAGGGAGTAAGAGAGCATAATTATAAGCTCCTTCTGTGTGTGAGGTAGAGCTATGGTGCGTTCCTCCTAGTGCCACAGTACCAGGTGTGTTGGTGCTGGATTGGAGAGCCAGCTGGGTTCTTCAAGAGTGTAGGATCTTGGTCACAGTTGCATGGCCTATATAGGAGATCTACATGGTAAGTAAGATCGTTGATCTGCAGGTGTATGTGTGTGCAAGGTCGAGGTTCACAGGTGAATAGAACCATTGTTTGATTTGCAGGTGTGCAAGGTCATACAGACAGCAACACAACAGGGAGCAATATCAGGCATGATCTACTTGGAGTACAGGTGTGTACTCGGATAGAGCAAGAGGAAGGCAAGGGAGTTCCTTCCATAAGTATGGTCTGTTGAATTGCAGGTTGTTGCAGATTCATGGGAGATCTACTTGAAGTACCTTGAGTACTTGTGGAGCACGTGGAGTACTTGTGGAGTGCGTGGAGCACTTGTGGTGTGCGTGGAGCACGGGAGGTGAACACCAACTCTGTATTTGAGTTGGGTGTTGGGACCTGTGAGAGGGAGAGCTTTGGGGAGGAGAATTACTGTTCACTTGAGGTGTGGGAAACCTCTGTAAGGTGGTGGAGAAGAAGTGGCATCTTCTTTATTGTATTCTTTTCTGTATAAAGTGTTAATACAAGTTGTGTATTGTCTCTCATATGCTGTGTTATTCTGAATTCTAGTTACTTGGTGAATCTGGTTAATTTCCGCATATTAAGTTGCTTGGTTTGGTAATCAAATTGTGTGCTTCCGGTTTTTCCATCCTCCCAACACAAATAAGGTTTCCCTCTTTCCCTATCTTTGTATGCCTTAGCTACTAAAGTGTTTGGTTATCTACTTGATAATAGGGTAGACTGTGGGCTTTTCAGAAGAATTCCTCTTCTTGATCACTCATTTGAGCTCGTCAATGGGAAGTTACAAATGACTCTTTCCTCACACATTCAGAATAGTAACCCTCCTTCAAATATGTGTTTCATTACCTTGAAATTTCTTGTAAAACCTCTGAGCCAAGCCTACAATAGGTCAAAACCTAATGTTATAGATACAGCATGATGCCCTTGCCTAAATTTCTCCATAATTATCAATGCAAATGGATCTAAAAAGGGGATACATTAAAATTTCTTGGTATTCCCTTTACCTTTGATATCTCCTCTTCTGTGCTCTAGTAATATATTATTGAATAAGTGACAAAAAAATCACTTACTATATTATAAAGCGTCTCTCTCTCATAGGAAATTTTTAGGTCTATAGTAAATTTATTATAGCCACCCATATCTATTACTCTTCTTGTTGGGATCCTAAAAAAGAATCACGTGGAAAATCAATGAAGGTACTTAGATATTTTCTCTATGCCAATGCTAAGTGAACTCAAGGTTTTTATAGAGTAGCCTAGGTATTAGTTGTTTTCCTCATGACAAAGAAGAAATGAGCATTATTGATATTTATATACAAAGCATTTCTCTTTGTGTTAAGTGGATTATAAGGGATATTAAGGGGATGAGGCTTGTAAAATTCTTCTTAAACACTACACTTATGTAGGTACTCGTTGTGGAAGGAATTGTTATTAAAACATTGGTTTCTACTCTTTTGATTACTTTTATCCCTACCAAGATAGAAGGGTCCTTTGTGACTAAGAGCATCTAGAAAGCTTTTAATTCGGTGAAACCTTTTCTAAAGTGGGTCAAGATGGTTTTCAAACTGGTCTCTCATTTAATGATCACAATCTGTAATGGTCCTGTATCATGACCAATTTCAATCTCCCTTTGGTGGATATACAAGACATAAAATCTCTTTAGCTTTTCAGAAAAAGAAATTTATCTATTCAAGATTTGGTTTCCTCTCATAATTGGATCTTGTGGCATTCTATAAAAACCAAATATATTGTACTAAATATAGACTTTCCATCTATTTTACATATTTATGAAATGATCCCAAATGTTATGCTCCAGAAGATAGGTCTGCGACCTCCTCTTCCTTTATTGAAGGACTGGAGGTATAATTTTAATATTGCCTCCAAACTTACTCTTTAAGTATCCTCTATCAAATCATGATTCCATTTCCTTTGGCTTTGAACAAGCTTAATAATTGATGGAATCTGAAATCCTCACCTAAAATGTGGCTTGTTAGACTCAATGGGATTTAGAATGCCAAGCTCAAATCCAAATTATCTCATTTTCTCTAGTGTCTAGTTTATCAAGTTTTTTCTCTTGAGGAGAGACTCAAACACATTGGCATTCCTAACCCAAGTGTCAATATTTTTCCCAATCTAAGACCCTTAAAAACCTTTTTTGGATGTTTAAGAGACTATACTTCCTAGGAGTGGATTCATAGCCTATTTCAGCCTTATCACTAGGCATCACTCAATTGGTGAATGGCATTATTTTGGGGAAAATGCTTAGTGGCCTTCATACATTAGATTTATCTAGAACATTTTTAGATCTACCATTTTATTTCAACTATAGAAGTTTATAAATTTAAGAGTTTTTAATAATGAAGAGCATTTTATGCAATTCTCTATTAATGATAAAGTGCTTCTTATTTATTTGGATTTTATGTAGATCCAAACATAGACAAAGAAGGTGGCTCTATATTATAACATTTATAGGAACTCCTAAACCAATGGGGGAGTGCTCCCTGTACCATGAACATGTTCCTCCACACCATATCTTGTATGGCACTCCTCCAACAACACTTAAGTGTTGGTGAAGTCAATCCCATAATTGTTTCTCCTCCCCTCCTTATCAACACAGGGGTGGAGTTTGTTGCCATGCATAAAGTCTTTTGATGGTTGTTTCAGTGGACTTCACTTATGGAGGACAGTGTGCACCCTGGTGAGCCAGTGAGGTTTTATGGGTAGTTGCCTCTTGGTGGGGGTATCATAGTTTCTTTGGCTCCTTCTGAGATCACTCATGATTGGTGAGTGGAATCTAATCCTCCTTTAATAGAACCCTTTTCTTGGGAGTGCTCAGTCATCTAAGGATGATCTACCTCCACCTCCATCTAATGTTGTAACTTGTGTTTAACTTTCTCACTTGTAACTTGATGCTTTAAATGTAGTTCTGAGTTGTTGTACTTAACCAATAGTTTTAAATCATATTTTTCTCCCGTCATAAAAATCGAGCCAAAAATACTAAGATACTACCTTTTTGTTGTGACTATCTATATATTAATTTTTTCTATGATTAATAAATATATCAATAAGTTTCAATCAAAAATATTAAGAAAAATACTATCTATTTTTTATTATTTATTATGGACAAAAAAATTGACAAGGATTTCGAAACAATATTAATTTAATCATAAATTTGACGTTTTGAATTAGCTCCGGATCAAAGTTTGAACAACCACACCCATATGGCACTTCGGGGTCAACTTAGTCCCCATTTGTTTGTTTAAGAGGGGACACACTATTATTAGAAATGGAAATGCACTATTATGGAAATTTCTATCCCCGACACAAATGTGAACCCTACATGTTGGATGCTCAATATAAATAGAAAATAAATTTCTCGGGTGTCCTTTTCTTAATGGCAGTTTAAAGGAGCGCCCGAGGAAGGGACGGACTGATTTTTATAAGTTATTTCCAAGTTGGTTTAATAAAGAAATTTTATATTATTAAACTACTAATTTTGGGGGGAATTTTATTAGGGAAAGTGATTTTAAAATGATTTCATGAATAATTATTAATTTAATAGTTATTGATCGGAATATGAAGTTGGCCATATAAAAATAATTTTACATAGATAAGATGATAATAAATATTTATAAAGAGGGAAAGACAATAACATTATTGTCTTGTTTTTTTATAATAGATAAAGACAACCAAAATATATATTTAAATTAAGAATTATATATATATATATATATAAAGAAAGAAAGAAAGATGTTTGTATATTATAAATTTTACGTTGTTTTATAATTATTTCAATCAATTATATATATAATCTTTCATATTTAAAAAGGTAATGGCCTCCTCAATAAGCCCAATTTCAAGAGGGATCTCTTAAATGAATATGCCCTTCCAGTAAAAAAACCTCCATCAATTTGTTTATTATCATAATCTCTAGTCCCTTTTTTTAACAAAAGATAAAATTGGTAATTTTTTAAGATGGAAATCATGCATAAGGTCTCTCTCTATAACATCTCCACTGGGTCTATTTAGAAATACAAGATTTTTTTTTTAATTTAAATACATATACTTTAAATAGATTATACCATGAGAATCTAATCAAAGATCATATATAATATTTTAAGTGTGATAATTGAAAATGAAGCGTAATACATCATACATCATTGATCACTATCATCATAAAAAACACATCATAATACAAATATAAAAAGTAATTACAATTAACGAGCCACGACTAATACATGCCTACAATCATTGTTGTCAATGTATAATGAATAAGTAATTACAAATTATCATGATAATATTTCAATAATAAATACAATGTACATATATATGATACATAGCTCCCTGAAGCATAGTTCCTTAGACTCTAGTATCTATGGCAATCTTAAGCGTTATCTCCAAGTAAGTATTTTTGTGGGGAGGAAGCCCATCATCCGAGCACTTTTCTACATCAACCATGGACCAAAAAATCCCCCGCACTAATCCCATCAAGGAATGGCCCTCCCTTTATAAACAAGTAGATAATGATGATGTGAAAATCTAGAGAGACAAGCTAGTACATATGTGTTGTATGATTTTTAAAACTAAACATGTGGTATATCATAGAAACTTGTTCTATTTAAAATATCATACAAACATGTAAATCATACTCATAAAATGATAATGTCTCACCAAATATTACTTTGGCCAAAGTTTTCAATAATTAAATAATCTAAGGATCAATCAAATTCGTACACCACTTGATCAGATTACCTTCATCTGGGATTATGATGCTAGTAAGCTAGTGAAGTCCATCTCACTAATTACTCAATATCAATAATGCGAGATTTGGTTGACATAATATAACCAATAGATTTATATAGATTACAACATGCTAACAACCCTTTGACATAACATGCTAAGCATATGAATAATAAAAAAATATACATTTATTCTATCAAAGTATGAATGAATTTCACATTATTATCTATTCCATAATAGAAATATTGACTACAATTTATACCACCTGGATAAAATACACATTTAACTACAATTTATAATTATTATAAGTAGTTATGAAATATACTACACCTTATGATAATCTATATTATCATAGTTTAGTATTCTAAAACACAACTACTAAATTCCATAATCAGTCATTATAAAAGCATCATAAATCCATGGAAACATAATCTTATATTCAAGCAACTAGTATAATAAAAAAAGTCTCAATTCACATGAAACATAATATTTCATTCTAGCATTGGTTATACTCTTAGGGGTTGTATGCATGCATAAATAAGATTCTATTATATAGAAATCTATAATATAGTTTATAACTACTTGATGAACTATAATCATTAGTACACACCTTTATGTACATGTATATGCTAATAGGCACATGCATACCTATAATTACATTAAAGATATCATTATTAATTTATAAATATGTAGCTTATTATAATGTTATATCCATACCATGTGTTTTATTTCACATGCTATATATGATAAGTAAACTCATGCATATCATAAAACTTGACACAAGATAATGAAAGACTACATTGAGCTCTTCATATTTCACATGTCTTATTAAAACAATTTTAAGAATTTTGATATACTAAAACTATAAATTGATGCTTACAATTTTTTATATTATAAATAAGGTTTTCAACAATCCTTTGTTAAAATAGATCAACTATCAATTTTAATATTGGAATATTAATAAATAAACCATCTAGATCAAGTTGAGGTTATATATATATTCAGTCAAATTTGTCATTTATTTATGACTACCAACATTCATAGTTTCTTAAATCTAGTAAAGCATATCATTCGACATATTGCTATAAGATCAATTTCATTGATCCCCATTGCATAAGCCCCGTTTGTATTTATATATGTACTCATGTACAAATTTACTAATAGGGATACACATCCCAACATATATTTATGAACTTTATATGATTTTCTTGGTTTAATATTATTAAAAATATTACTTATACCAATTAGTTGTTCATGGTATCTAAACATAACAAATCTTGTAGTATGAATACAACTTTTTTTTGCTAGTTTTAATGTGCTATATAAAGCAACTTGGCCTTCTAGTTAATATGCTAAAAGATTCCATCTATATATTAACTTGCTAATTATACAACACCATACAATTGTGTCCCATAACTATAAATTGACTCAAATTATAATCACTTCCTTAAAATTGATATTCATTTTGTCTATATAAATCGCCTTAATATCCTTCATACTCCAATGGCTACATAGTATAAACCGTATACTAATTTTTTTTTGTTTATACTTGTTAACATATATAGATCGGTATATACTACTACAACAACTTGTTTACTATCCTTATTATTACTCAAAGTGATAACTGTAACGTCTTGTTAACATATACACTACTACTTGTTAATAATAAAAATATAGATTGATATGTATAAGCCGCCCAATATAAAGTAAAAATATACAGTAGTATTTGGCCATAATTTAAATTATATTCTTACTATATAAAATCACCATAGTATTCAGGAATTTGCAGGTTGCCAAAGGCTTTAATATATTATATTCTTGTAATATCAAATCATTGCATATTTTATTTACGCAAGTTGCACGGGTTTAGATTGACACTTTATAATGTATACAACTAGCTAATTAATTATAACTACATAGATTGCTACACAATCCTCTAAGTGGTTCACTGGATATTTCCTATACTTAACAGATCACCTAGTTCTTAAGTTTAACAGATCACTACTCTCAATTTGATCCTATCATCTAAGCTTATTGAAAAATTTCTTTCTTTTGTTCTGTCAGATCACCAAGTATTATTTATCATTTGAAATCATGCTTACTGATGGGTTGCCACCCAAAACACAGTCCATAAATTCTGTAAATCAACTTAATTTATCTATTATACAGGATGTTGTTCTTTTTTTTTTTTGTCTATATGTTCTATTGTTTATAACTATATCTTTTAATAGTCAACCATGTGTATACATTTTCATGTTTTGTTATATACCATTCATTATATCTAAGCACACAGAGTTTCAAAGATTCATAAGGACATTGCCTACATTTTTTATACTGCAACATTACTAAAAGATTATATAGAAAATAATTAGCAACACCTACCTAAAATTGCTCGATTTTTGGTCAATTGGATTCCTTATCTTTCTTCTTCTCTCACTACATCCCTTTGTATTATGTGTCTCCCTTTTTTTCTTGCATGTATTCTTTATTATTCTATATGAAAAGAGACAGTTTTGTTTCTTTTAAATATTTTTCTCTTTATTTATTTTTCTAATTTTATTTGTTTTTTCATTATTTTTATAAATATCTTATTTTTTGTTTTTGTTTTTTTAATTTAAAACTTCCTATTTCTCTTAATTTATTATTGTTTTTTATTTTTTTATTTTTATTTTTTCTCTTTAATTGGAAATTCTTAAATTTTATTTATTTAAGTACTAATTATAATATTCAATATATTCACTATTTAAATTAGCATCTCCAAATTTCATAACAACGTAATGATAAATTCATATATCAATAACCTAAATTTATTTTAACTATGCAAATCACATTTTTAACAATATTTAATGATCTCACATGCAAATCATGTAAAATGAGTTCTATAAAACTATTAAACTATGCTATAAAACCATGTATAAATGAATATATAATGTAAACAATATCAAAACTTATTATGTTAATCACTTTATTATGCATCTAACATGTGTTAATTAATGTAATGTGTGTAGAGTTTTAACTAGTTTCTCTGTCGTCCTCCAAAAACTTAATCTACATCACCCTCTCTGATGATGTTCTCTCTCTATCATGCTCTGAGAGATGAGTTCTCTTGCATCAACCTCATAACAAGTAATTAATGAGATCATAATAACATGATATACGTACATCATAAAATATAGCTGAAATAACAAATTAATATGTTCGTAATATAAATATATATAGTACAACTAATTCATAGCAATGTAATCATGTAACCTAAGCAATATCTAACTGTCTCATAATAACATATATCTCAAAACTTAGTAAAAATAATAAAATCAAATTCCTCAATCATAAATATCCATGGATAATCAAATAATTTATTTAGCAAGGAATCAGATAGTAACAATCTCTTTCACCAATTTATGAGGTTTAAAATTGCCTCTAACTATTTCAAAAAATATCAATGATATGTAAAGTTAATGGAAGTTTCCTAGAACCAAAAATGTTGATAATTTAGGTTTAATAAAACTAAAAACTTACTAGATTTTTTGAGATAGTGATGATTCCGAGAGGTCACTTTTTTTTTACATATAGTTTTTGAGCTTTCAATCTATAACAATATCATGCTTTCTAAGGAAGACCTATGTTATGTAACAAATATGGTCGTTATGAAGCACTACTCTCTAAAATTCATTGCAATGAAGAAGCCATCAACCATAATTTCAATTTGGGTGCATTCACTATTGCTTCCTAACAAATATTCGTACGGAAAAATCTCAAAGAAATTTGGTTAAGAATAGGGGAATATATAACTGCCTTGGATTCCATAAAGGGTTCTTAATTATGTATATTTTTACATCAATTTGTATCTAGATAAGGCTCTCCCTTCTCATAATATTATTGATATGGGAGGGGTGGAGTGAAAACAAAACATTGACTATAAAAATATCTTGTTTCACTGTAGAATGTGCCATGTCCATGGTCACTGGGTAAGGGTTTTCCGTTCTCAACTTTAAGAATCAATCTTTAAAATGTCATATAATAAAAAAATATTATAATCAAAGATTGAAATCATTTTTCAAAATTAGAAGGATCAAGAGGGATCTAGATTAAAGAAGTATCGTGTATGGATTCAAAGGTTCACGATATTTTTGGAGTTTTATAAGGAAGCAATTTGTATCAATTTGTTTTTTAATTTTTTAAACATATATTTTGGTTAAGAAAAATTATTATTATTTTTTAAATATAATAAATTTAAATTGTATAAAAATATAATTTATAAATTTTATTATTTGTAATATAGATAATAATTATTAATTATATATAAAATACATTTAAATTGAGTGATGTTTTTTCCTAATACTTAATAATTTGAATGTAAATATATAATAATTTTTTTATCATAGATAATAAAAAATATTAACATATTACAAATTTCAAACTTACATTTATCATAAATATTAATTATATATATTTCCACAATTAATTTCATAAAATTGATTTTGAATAATTAAATAATAATATATAATAATTTAAGAGTGTAAATCTAAACATTTAAAATAATTTATTTATCTAATAATCCTTCACCTCATCATCATTACACCACCACCATCATCTCAGTAACCTACAAAATAAATGTAATATTAAAATTAAAATTTGAAATTAAAAAATGATAATAATTGAAATATTATAATGTTTACAAGAATATCCATATACGCAAAGTTTATTATGGTAAGTTCCCAATATTTCATGTATAAGAGAAAATATAAATAATTAAACTACCATTTTTAGAAAATAAAACTTAATCTCAAATTTGTAAACTCTAGATGTCCCCAAAACATAATATTTGAATTGTAAATGGAATATTAAATTGATTGAAAAAATAGTAGTTTTTTTAGATTCTTTTTACAACATATATGTATTAAAAGTGCTATGCAACTTTCCTTTACTACCACTTAGATGTGATCTTTAGGTGACGGAATATAAAAATTGGTTTCCTTTTTAAAAAACAAGGTTACATAAAAATGAATTAAAAAATGATCAACTTATATATATATATATATATATATATATATATATATATATATATATATATATATATATATATGCAATAACTAACTTACATATTTTATGGTAATATATTGTAAAAAAATATTTTTCATGTATTACATGTTTTATTTAATTGGTCTACATTCAAATATCATAAATATGAGAATGATCAAGTGTAAAAAAAAAAAAAAAAAATCATGTCTGAGAGGATTTATAACTTGTAAGGTTAAAACCTATGTCAAATTTGAGAGTGATCAAGTCTCAATGAGTGAAGCTTTTGAATTAGACAAATGTGTGCTTTCACTTGTGAAGAATGCTCTTAAGGAATGGTGAAGTCCTATCCATCGAATGTTACTAGACTTCAATTGAAAAAGAGATCAAACCATGCATTGGGATAGCAAAAGTGCAACCATAGATGTCGAGTGTCACTAAATTCAACATGGCCCACTTGTCACTTTATAAATCACACCACTATAGATGGATCTAATTTTGATTTGAAACTTTGTATGTTTGAAACTTCTTGAAATTTAAAAAAAGTGATATTTGAAATCGTCAGATAGAAACATGAACATAAATGTATAACATTCCCCCTATATTTGTACTTAAGTGGTATGATGATGACATACAAGTAAATAATGCATATGTTGCAAAGATAAAGACATGGTCCATACACAATAAGCAAATAAGTCCTAACTTATCATGAAGAAAAGTAAGCACGTGGAAAAAATAATTGAGGAAATGAAAGCAGTTTACATCAAACATATGTATCAATGTCATTACTATCAAATAATATTTTTATGTGATACAATGTAAAGTATGAGTGATTTAACAAAACATTTGTATGATATATAATTCAACATGTAGAAAGTTTTTGGATAGATAAAATCTATTTGAAATGTTCATGGAGAATGAAGAGATGCCCTGACTTAGAAAGTTTGTTGGGTAATAAGAGAATACAATCATTGAAAATATAAAAGTATGTCTTGTATTACATTTATGGACCTCGTGAAAATCATTGTATATTGATTTTTCTAAATTTGATATCTAACTGTCATTAAATAACATTTGTAAAAAAGTAAGCTTGCAACATATGTAAGATTATTTTAAATCCTAATTTTGATTTTTTTTAATTTTTGACATATATGAATTATTTTATATTTTTCCATATTTAAACTTAAAACATTTAAAAATTTTATAAGAAGTAAGGATTAAAAAATTAAGATAAATGAGAGGGATTTGAAAAATCCACAAAAAAGTGTTAAATCATTATATGTCAAGAAGGAAAGTAATTAATATGTCCCTAATGTATGTGTAAAGGGTTCATAACAATCAAACATGAATGATTGATATAGATAATTTAATGTGCATGTCCCTAATGGGAAAGAGACTGTGTGTGCTCATGGATAATATAGGAGTAGATAGATGTGATCATGTAGCTTCAAATGAAGTCATAGCATGATAGATATGCAATCGTAAACAGGTAGGTTGTCGCAATCAATGGACATTATAGTTAATGTAAAAATTTTTTATTGTTCAAATTGTGTAAAAATCAAGAGAGCAAGTGCCCAAAGTGAAATTGAAGCCAAGAGCTATAATAATACACATATTTTAGTATTTTGATATATATGTGATATTTTTTATGCATTATGTCATTATTTCATTCATTTTTGCTTTATAATTTTAGCATTTAAGACTTCAAAGAATTGACAACTTGATGGGAAAAAGAATGCAGAATAATAAATTACTTGTTTATTACTTGCACTTGCAATAAATTATTTATTATGTGCATGTGTTTCATTATGATTAATTTGGAGTTTCTTTAGTTTGTTTTTTAATTTTTTTATTAAATTTGTACTTTAAAAACCTCTTGTGTTAATGGGTTTTCATCTCTGGTATTGGTAATTTGAGAGTTATCAATGGTGCCATTAGCTTGATTATTACCATCGATAAAATATTTTGGAACCATTGCATCTTGTTTTGGATATTGTTAAGAAATTTGTTGTTTAATATTTAGAGATTTAAAAGACAGATGAAGATTTGTTTGATTTATTATCAATTTTTTTTTTAAAGATATAACTTATTTGTTTGCAAGTTCATTTAGATTTTCTTGTAATGTATAATAATCATTGTCAAGATGTCCACTTATGTCATGATATGTAAAAAATGGTTTGCCCTTAATTTTTTTAATCAATAATGAGGGTGATAATAATTAGGGCATAATTTGATTAAATTTTTATCCCATAAGGTATTTAAATATCATGTGCGCAATCATTGAAATAAAATTTTATAGGTTGTTTGTTTTTTGATTTAAAGGAATGAATTATGATTAGTATAATTGGAAATAAATTATTTTCCATTACATAATAATCATTGTCACATTGTCCATTTATGTCATGATATGTAAAAAATGGTTTGCCCTTAATTTTTTTTAATCAATGATGAGGGTGATAATAATTAGGGTGTAACTTGATTAAATTTTTATCCAATAAGGTATTTAAATATCATGTGGGCAATCATTGAAATAAAATTTTATAGGTTATTTGTTCTTTGATGTAAAGGAATGATTATGATTAGTATGATTGGAAATAAATTATTTTCCATTGTGTAAGACTGACATTTTTGAAAGTGTATGCTACTTTAGGCATGAGATGAATAACATTAATATATGCCTTTTTGTTAGGGAGGTATTTAGTTATACACTTTTAGAAGCATTTTTATAATTTAATGCTTGTACTTGATTAGGAATATGTGTATCGACATTATTTGATTGGACTTCAATATATGGATATTCTTTATGTAATTCAATGTCCTCATTAATATTAGTGATACTTGAACATGACCCAATTCTTATTCAAATACTAAGGCCTCATAAAAAAGAGCTATAAATGATTATCAAGTATATAGAGTAGTTTCTCGTTTAACATATATATTATAACTCTAAAAAACAAATTACTTAAAAATTATTTGGTTGGTAAAATAATTGATTCATAGAGGTGTTAAATCATAAAATATAATCATAGAATTTCTTAGATTTGCTTTGGTGAAAAGAAATTAACTTTTCATAAGTGACTCTAGGTCCCTTATTTTGAATATATTGTATAAAAAATGCTTCTTCTAGTTTTAGATAGGTGGTTAACGATACACTAAGAAGGGAATGAAATCAAGTAAGTGCACATCCCTCTAAACATTTAGGAAATGATTTTAATAACATTCAACTACCATTGTAACCATTCATAGTTTATCAAAAAAAATTAAGATGAAAATAAGGGTTGCCACATCCATAAAATGTGGAAAATATATGCATTTGGAAGTTAGGGTTAAGGGTGCATGCAAAATATTAGGCATAGGAGGATTACCATGGACTTCATTAGAGTCAACCCAAGCTTGATGCACTTTACTTTCTAATGATAATTGATGAACTTTTTATTCCAAGGAACTTACAACATGCATTAAGGATATGAATTCTTGAGAATTCATGTCAATGTTTTTAAGAGGTTCATTTAAGGGTTGAATTATAATATAATCTTAGACATTGGTACACTATTGCAGATAGGATAATAAGGTTTAAGAATAAATTTTTCCTTTAAATTGGTAGGATTTGGAGACTTGTTGGAATTTTTTATATCATTAATTTGTAAAGGCATGTCACATTCTACTAAAATAGAAGAGATAGCATTGTTATCACTAAAATCCACATGTGCCTATATTTTTTATTTAAAATGGGAATGAGAAACATCATCATGATATGAAATAACATTATCATTAAGCACATTATCATTTGATTTATCATGTAAGATATTATAAACATGATGGAATGGTTAATAAGAAACTATACTAGGGTTAGTAGAGACATTATCTTCATCACTATACTCATAATAATTGTCATCATTCCAATCCTCATCATAATCACTATAGTTTTCATTTTTAGCATCAAATTTTGAAATAAAAACATTGGCACTTGTATAAGGAGAAGAAAAATAAATTTTATTATTTACAATTATAGCATGTGGTGTACTAGGTGAAGAGAAAGGAATTCCATATTCATTGGGTGAAAAGGGGAAAAGAATTATGGCATGTAGGTTTAATATATGCTAAGGGGAAGAAAGAATGAATGCCATCAATATTAATAGGACTTATTTGTATTACAAGGAAGGATGAATAATATTTTTCTCTTGAATATAATCGTACTTATTTATGCATATATTACGTGAATTCGTTTTATAATTGTGAATGCTATGAAGTATGATAACAAAATGGATATAAATATTAGGTTTTCAAGGATAGGGATCCTCTATTTGAAGAGTAGATGGTAGTCTAAGAGATGATATATAGTCAAATTTAGGAGTATCTAAGGTAACATTCAAGGAAGAAGGTGACAAATGTTGGGTGGATTCTAAAGATACATCCCTAGTTAACATTAAATAGGAATCAAAAGATGAATCCAAAGAGGAATATAAATGTGTGATTGAAGGTAAATTAAAATAAGAATCTATAGGAGAATCTAAGGAGTAATATAAAGGTTTGACCAAAGATAAATCTAAAGAGGAATCTAGGGTAGAATCCAAAGAATCTAGAGGAGAATCCAAAGAAGAATCTAGACATGTGACCAAAGGTAAATCCAAAGAGGAATCTATATTTGTGACCAAAGGTAAATCCAAAAAAGAATCTAGGGTAGAATCCAAAGAGGAATCTAGAGGTACATTTGATTTAATGAACACTTGTTCCCAAGAGTCAACAAATTCTAATTGTCCATTCATTGCATAATAATAATAATAATAATAATAATAATAATAATAATAATAATAATATCTTCCATAAATTTTTACTTTTGACAGTTTGTCTAATCATTATAATGAGTAAAAGTAATAACATGAGTAGAGAAAAAAATATCTAAACCATGTACATAATTAGCATGTTGACTTTGATTTTACATGATATATACAATGAAATTAAATTTAATAAATAAAATGGTTATAGCTAACAAGTAATCTAGAACGTACAAAAGAGCTAATGACTATAAATACAATACAAACAAAATCAAGGTATAATGGGTGATTTAGGAAAGGGTTTGAATGATTGTTTGGGATCTCAAATATACTTACTTATTCATTTATTAGTTTTTTTCCAATGTCTCAGACCACTAAATATAAAGGCAAAACCATGCCTATATCTGATTAACCTTGTTTCCATGGGCATGGTGAGAGTAAATTTTTTTGGGAGATATGCTCCTCTCAAGGGCACCATAAATCAAATGGCTAAAAGAGGATTCCTATGGTATGAACAAAGGACCATAGGTGTTTTTGATATACCATGAGGTATGTGGAAACTAAACTCTATGTTTATTTTTGTACAATGGCTATGAGTATTGGGTAAACCCCTCACGTCATGATGTCTATAAAATAAATCATCACATAGCCTATAATAATAGTCACTAAATATATTTAAAAATATCATAATATATTTTATAAAAACAAGCACAACCAAATAGAAAATACAAGTGAAATGTTTTTGTGTATAGATATAAAAAAATCAACTTGAGATCAAAATAAAGAGCTTATGTGTTAGATGTTATCCGAGGTGATAACATAATTCCTTCAATGTCAGATTAAATCTAAGGTCGAAGAAGATTGAGTCATTGTGTGTTAGATTTATATCTAAGGTTGAAAACTATTTTATTTCATTATTAATAATTTACATAAATTTGAATGAAATCCTAAGACAAAAATCAATAATATAACAAGCAATGTTCTAAAAATTGCAAGTTCACCAGAATGTTTAATCTATTTTGAATTGAATGAATCAAACTAATAGATATAAACTAATAAAAATTAAATAAATCATAATATAGTAATATATAGTAAATACATAATTAGAAATTAGCTAAAAATAGTAAATCAACAAATAGATATGCAAACTTCCCTCAAACTAATTTTATGTTGACTGTATAGCATGACTATGTTTTATCTAAAATTGGACTAATGCAATATTAATCATTAATTAGATATAACTAATAGACTAGAGGTTTGCATGTAAATTGACTGAAATAAACAAAAAAAATATAGTTTTAACAAGTATATTTTGTGACAAACAAGTTTGACAAACACAATGGAGAAGACAAAGGGATAAACATAAACTTATCCTATTTGGTATACTTCTCTAATATGTACAAGTTGATAGACTGAATGATGACTATGTGAATTGACTATAACTTTTCTATTTCAGAATTTGGTAAATTTTTTATATTATTACATGATATATAGACTTGAACATGTGCGTTAGTCAATCTTGTCCCTATTGGCTTATTTTATGCTTTAATAGTGAATATCTAAAACATGCTCGAACGGTGTTGAGTCTTCAGTAATTTCATTTCCACTTTCATAACATTTTTTGCATGTATCTATACTTGTAATACCAAAACCCTAGCTTCCTTCATATAAATTGAATATACATTAAATGCAAATGGGGATATAGGGTAAGGAGAATAATGGAGATGGTCTTTGAAACACCTCTATAATTGAGCACTGCCTACATAACCCCAAAATGGATCCTTAAGTCGATGTAGTTATTCCACCCATGTATGTGTGTGAAATGGTGATATGTAGATCTAGATTTTTCTTTTCTTATTTCAACCTTGACACAAGCATGCAATGTAATAGTACTTCAGAATATAGCTCTAAAAATTTAGTATTTAAGTAGATATATAACTTTTGAATAGCTCTTAAAATGTGAGAATTCTTGTCAAAACATGAGATTACTTGTTATCAAAGCCTTCTAATAACTTTGTTTATATATGGATTATTAAAATTTGAATTAAAAACTTAGTGGTTACAACAAGGGACCCAAAATAACTTAAAGGGGACTCAAAATACTTTAGAGGGGACTTAAAATTATTAAATGTAAACTTAACAACTTAAGAAAAGACTCAAGAGAATTAAAAATGGGCTTATCAAGGCATAAAGGATCATAAAGTGAAAGGGACATATAATAAAATCATAAAGTAAAAGGTGGAGAATATAAGAAAATTTATAAAATAAAAGGGGAAAATATAAGAAACATGCACCATTAAGTGTTTAATCATAAACTAAGAGCTAACTACATAAAGACATTAAAAACAAGTTGTATCCCAAATTTGGGTGTCTATATTTTCCACCCCTTTAATCTATATTTTAGTGAAACTACAAGTACTATATACAAGGGGAAAATATAATGCAAACCTCATGTAAATAATTATTGTGTAGATCTATCATGTGCCATAATGATCTGAAGTGATCTTGAAAATTGATATTTATGTAATTATATATAATCATTATTCAAAATGAATGAAACATACAACTATAAATGAAATACTGTAAAAAAAATTCAAGGAACAAGTACACTTATATGCATGCCATGGAGAAGTAAGAATTCCATGGAGAAAAATAATGGACTTGTAGTGTCTATACATCTCTTGGCTAGGTAAATGGATAATATTTCAAGTTATGATGTGATGGATATAAGCATTGAGGGATGTAAAGACCCTAATGTGTTGACAGTGGTAAAAAAATTTGGATAATTTGTGTTATAAAATGGATAATTGGGCGTGATTGAGCCCCAATTTGAAATTTACTTATATAAATAAATAACACCCATTAAGGGATGCAGAGACCTCAATTTACCTTAATTTGGTATTCATAACCCCAATACAAAAAACATGTTGAAATCCAAACTATATGCATACACATAATGTTGGAATGCACAATAATCTCTAAATTATGCATTATGCACCTTAATTGAATTGACCATTGCAGATGGCTTATGATTCAAGTGTCACTTTGTTCCTGAATCAATGGTCAAAACAGAATGAATGTCATCCATTCCCCCAACCATGTCCAAAGATAGTATAAAATATATGCCATGAATTTTTAGTATGTTATCTAATTTTGAAAATAGTATAGTGATCATTAATCTATATCATGTCCCATTAAAACTGTAAAACTTGAAACTATATGTAGACATTCTTTGTGAATTATTTTTTAAACTTTAAAATCTATATGAATTTATACATTGATCCTTAATATAGGAGTGCATATGCTTGGCATATTACCTCATAATCTATGTTAGTGACTAAATTTTGAACCATTTATATTGCTTTCAAACTGGAAAATGTGCCACTAATTGAGTTTTTGAACCTTTTGCATACTTATATAATTGTAATGTGTAGTATTTTTGAAATATATAATTTGTGATTTGTGATTTTCACTATATGTGTATGGAAAATTACCCCATTAGTATACCAATATTTGAACCTCTTAGGTTGCATTATGACATGATATGTGGTTGAATATTGATTTTATAGCATTTTGTAGATTTGTGCTCCATGTTTCCTCCCTTTTAAGGTGAAAGATGAGAGTAGAGAATCAATTGGATCAAAAGATATAATGATTTATAAATGTTTGATCTATTATAAATGTTAGAATAGTGTGAAATATTTTTGGGAATTATTTTCATATTGGTCTCAATAGAGTATAAGTGACAAAATAGTAAATAGTTGCATTCGACTATTAAGTATAATTGCCAAAGGTGAAAGTGTTTGCATTGTTAAGTGTAAAATTTGACCCATTTTTGAAGTTGGTATTGTTAATTGATTAAAATTATGATGTGGAATAAGATTTCATGTGTGTCTTGATGTAACTTATGACACATTTTTTTGAATGACTATAACTTGAGATATCACTTGCCAAAGTTTGGAGTTATTAATAAAGTTAAGTGTGCATTAGGCATAATAAAATAAATTAGAAAAAAATCAACACACAAATAGATAATAGAGTGAAAATTAGTTTTTTAATTTCATTTTAAGTTTTTTGTTGATTTAAATTTGAGCTCTAAATATTTGGATATGGCAAGTTACTGATTTACATTATCATTGTGATTTGAGCACTTACTGACTGCAATTGAAGCATTTACAACAAGGGATTTTGCATGTATCTAATTTTTTCATTTTTGGTGTAATAATGATGTTTATTAATCAAGTTTTTTAAAGTTTTGAATTTTTAGAGTGTTTACTATTTTTGATGTGTTTGCTAAGAAAAGAGGACTCTTGTGATTTTATTCTTTTGGGACAAGATCATACAACTCTGAATGATGTTTTCCTATGCTTATCATTCCTATCCATTGTACTATCTATGTTGGTTGATGTTTTTTGAGCAATGTTTTTCTATTTCTTTTTAGAATTTTGCATGTGTATATTGAAATTACCTAGATTGGAGATTGATTAGAATTTTTATGTTTAGATTTTTGTTGTGTGACTTACAGTCTCAGGAGTTTGACAAAGTAGACATATGAGTATATTTTTGGAGTTAGGTTTGGATGATGTTTATTGGAAGGCATCAAAGGAGGTTGGTTTAGCACATGTTGGTAGATTTGTCTAGATTTTGTTATAATATGCCTTTGATTATGACATTGACAGAGCTATCAAGACTTGGGTGTACAAGTGCAAATTTTGATCCTCATCCATTAATCAATTGAGATAATTTTGTTTATTTAGAATATAATGGTGTATGCACAAAGTTGGGGGGACAAAAAGAGGAAATAAGTCTATTTCCCCCCCCCCCAAAAAAAAATGTTTTGTGTATGCAGTTATTAGAACCGTGTATGTAATTATTAATATTAGCCTCTATTATTACCAAGGCTAAACCACATATATAAAATAACCACGTATGTGAAATAATTATGTACCTAGTATTCAAACAATAAAACCAAAAAAATGAAAGATAAATCAGTTAACATTTCACATATCTAAAATCATGAGGAATATAAAGAAGAGAAAACTTATGCTTTGGAGTAGGAAGATTGAGTAAACAAGAATCTGCATTTTAGAGCTAGGTACCCTTCGATTCAAGAATGCCATGCCAAAGGAGAGGTAAGCCAACATGTTTTTATGTAATTAGACCTTAGTTTTTTCAATTTTGTTGTTTTTTATTGAAATTGTTTTTATTTTTATATTTTTATACATCTTCATGTGCAGTGACTAATGTTCCAACACCTAAACCCCCAAAACTCTCTTATCCCTCCTAACCTTCCTAACCCTCCAATCCCTCCTCACCTGTAAAATCCTTCTAGCCCTCTTAGAATTTATAGTTATTGTGTTCTATAAGACACGTCTATTGGGAATGTGTTGAAACTAATATGACAAGTCTATAGATTTGATATGGCAATTTTCTGATACTTTACTGGTAATATGCTAAAACTAGTGTGAAAATTCTATTAATACTCTACTAAAGATAAGATATGGTAGTTTTTTAATAATCTATTGGTAATATGCTAAATTGGTATGACAAGTCTGAAGATCTGATATGGCAAGTTTTCTGATACTCCATGGTAATATTTTGAAACTGATAGAAATGGGCCCCATGTTTCAATAGCTGCCTAAGGGTTTAAAGATATCACTCTAGCCACCAATGCCATATAAATGAGTACCACTCTCTAGAAAATTTTTGGCCATGAATTTACCTCTTAGTAATAACTCTTGTTTTTCCTCATGAATAAGAACTACTCAATCAGGAAGGGGTCATTGCCCATTTTACTCGCAGATCCTCTAAATGGGCCAACTATTTTGGGGTTCCTATGTTACTCCTCACAATGATATTTAGGGCTTTCAAACAAGCACTTCCCATAGTTAGGTAGTTAGGTTCTTACCTTAATCTAAAACAAATTATTTTGATACAAATAATGTAGCAGAATAAAGTTGAGATTTTTTTTAAAAATACTTAAATGGATTATGTAGAAAAATAGAGTTAAGACTTTATGAAGGAAAACATTTTCCCTAGAAATCACTCTGATATCAGATGAGAGGATCCTCCTAAAAAAAATTAATGACAATGCATGAAATAATAGATTTATATAATTAATAAAAGCACCAAAATGATTATATTGATTGTAGGCCACTTCAAGGGGGAACCTCATTGTAACAAGCTCAATACAATAAATTCATAGATGCCTCTATTGGCCTCAACACTTACTTATATACTAATTATAATCTAATCAAATAATACTTATCATGAATGTGGGATAAAACAAAATGCTCATGGGATGACTTACGAAGCATATGCATCCATAACAACTAATATACTAAAAAAGTAAAGAGAAGGGGTTGCATAGGTTCCTAATAGTATATGATTGAGTTGCCTTGAAATTTGAACCTCATATTTTGATATAACTCACCATAATTACCTATGAATCTCAAACCTAGATAGAAACTTCATTGATCTTAGAGACATGACAATCTTGCTCACAGTCTTGATCTTGATCTTGGATTGGCATACTTTAAGAACCTTTAAGGTTTGAAATGACCCTACTGTAGGTGGATATTCTTATGAAATTTAAAATGTTTGAGTCTAATTCTCACTTATGTTCTCCTTTGATCTTTCTTCATGTGCATCACTTTTCACACTATGTTCTTCACCCTCATTGCTCTACCTTATTGAAAATAGGCCTTTTCCATCATAAATTTGACTGTGGTAATCTATCTTAGGCCCTTGTATGAATTGTGTACAAGTTTTATGATGCTTGGAGAGATTTAACAGGTTACAAGATGTTCATGAATCCTCATACATTCATACAATGATCTCCATTAGTTCTAAAACCTTACTTAAAGGTCAAACTTTCTTGAAAGTTTCATTCATTCATTGCACTGCCCACTCCTTGGGCTTATGACTATGTATCCTTGAAGAGATGACTATAGGCCTCTTTCATGACTAATCTTAGATCAACTTGATGATCTTGTTGAGAAGATCTTGGAAGAGTTCTAGTGCCAATTTAGGTTTTCCATGATCCATATACTCTAAGATTCCCATCAACGTTTCAAGATTATTTCTATAGTGCATTTGATTCATCCCCTTTAGCATTGTTTTACGTGATTTTGTATACTCCCTTTGTACAAACTGTGTCAAAATTATACCTTGAGAAGGTTACAAAATAGTCTTAGTTATCTTGTCCTTCATCCATTACAACTTGAGAAGAGAATTTGAACAATGACCTTGAATGAGATATCTTCTAGTCTTTCATTCCTTGAATTTCTATGAAAACACTTGAATATAACAACCTTTTATTGGTTGTAGGTGATGATTCACTTAGTCGTAATAGGGTCCTTAAGATTTTTACAATATTTGAATGACCATGATGCTTCCTAATGTCCTTGACTCTTTATTGATAGTGAATGCATGAAGTGAAAGTGAGTGGAAGGTGATATAATGGTAATGGATGATGGTAAACATTGAATGGAGGTTGAGATGGAGCTTTACAATAGTGAAATGTAGCAAGAAGATAGTGTAGATGGATGAAACATGATAGAGGTGAAAAATATCATGAAAATTTTATGTCAAAACCATATTGAAGGTCTTAAGCAAGCATAAGAACCCTCTCGATAAGATATTATAGTTTGGAGGCCTTTGAACAAACATATGGTTCAAAAATAGAAACCTAGGAGTCTGCTAAAACCTTAACATATGATAACTTTCCTTAACATATACTAAACTGTGACTCCGTGAAGATGTTGAGAACACTATGATGGATTCCTTTTTATGTATCTTTGAAGAATTTTTTGATATTTTTTAATGAGGAACACATGACATGACTAAAACCCCTACAAACAAGAATCCAACCAATCTTGATATTATTTCTCTCTTATGAACTGTACAATCTCTCTTATTTGCTTGCATATTATATATTTTCTATGTATTATCTTATTGAGATCTATATAACCTCACACATGTGAAAATAAGTTAAATAATTCCATGGAAAGGTGGCTCATGATCTTGATAAACTTCACAAACTTTATTTTTCCTGTCATGATACCTATATGAGGAGAAATCCCAGAAAATTGGTTGCTTGCTTGGATGAAGAACACTTGATGAGTGTCTTGACTTCAAAAGGATGGTTTATGAAGGAGAGAGGACCAAATTAAGAAACACTTACCATATCTATAATTTCTCTAAGACCCCTTTATCTACCCAAAAAAATTGACCTTGATTTTCTCTCCCATGGTTGTACCACCTACAAACCTAAAGGGCTTTCTTGATGTGCAAAGAAGCTAGAAGGATAATGACAACTTGTTTTGGGCCTCTATGAAGTCTTTTCACCTTGATTTTTTTTGGAACACCAGTTACAACTCCATATTCAATCTCTTTTGGTATGCTATATGAAAAAGGTTGTAAAATTTTGTTCTCTTGCATGAAAACTCATAAAATAGCCCTTTTTGCATTCTCTTCTCTCTTTAAGCTTGAAACTACTAATTTAGGGAAACTTGAGGAATACCACAAGTCATTTGGGAGATTATAATAATTATTAAGTCATTTAACATCAAAATAGGTGAAAATTTGGTATGTGAGAACTCTTTGGAGTCCTTTACAATGCTTTAACTTGCAAGAAATGATATTCTCAAATCATGACATCATGTGACTAAAGTAAATTCATGAATATGAAGGTGATTCAAAGTATAATAAACAATTTAATGAAAAATTAAGGTGTAATTTAATCATTTTAAGCCAAAACCTTCACATTTGACATCATGCACATACTTTCAAAAGAAGATGCTAATAAATATGATCCAAAACTCAAAAGTTCTAGTTGATAAATATTTCAAGAACACAGAAATAACATATTAATAATGAATTCTCTGAGAAGATATGTATTATTTCTCAAGATCGCAATATAACTATATGGTTATCTTTGCGAAGAGATGTCTGATTTTCCATTTTAGATTACATCTTCATTTATACCTATTTTGAAAGTAGGGGGAGGATGTGGGAGGTAAAAAATATTGAGGAAGATTAAGTGGTTTGACTTCCACGCTTTAAAATAATATAGAATTTGAGGAATTATAATTTTTAAAAACTTATTATTTTTAGATTGCACTACTAAAATTGAAATTTAGGTCACTTTCATTGGGTTTTTATGGGTAAAACTTCATCAATAAAATATCCATGCCATCTCACATTGTTCACCTTATTCTCATCTTTCCAACGGTTCAAACGGTGAGTCAATTGGAGCTATGGTGCAAAAGTTATGGCTCTCGAAAGTTCCATCATCAATTGGGGTGGAACTGTCACCCGAATTGTCACCTACATTGTTGCCCAGATCAAAATATCATGGAAAAGTACCTTATAACCTTCAACTTATCTCCTCATGAGAATTTTGTGTATGTTCATCACCTCTATTTAAGGCTTATAGACCATTATGATTGAAAATATTGATTATAATTGTGAGTCATCAGTTTCCACTTTTTGTATGTCTCCATCAAATCACTTTAGATCATAAAACCATTTTAATTCTCTATTAAAACCTTAGAATGACACTTGACACCATTGAAATGATACTAAGAAAAATCTCTCTTAAATTTAAACTTAAGAACACAATGATGAACATGAAAAGTTTTCAATTGTAAGGGGTGGCATTTGGCCTTAGTAGGCCAAATTACTAACATTTTGTGGTGACTCAAAGGGTTGACCAGCTTGTTGGTCAAGAAAATTTAGAATCTCTTTGATATATCAGACTTTGGACTACACTCTAAAATTGTCAAAACTTGTAGACTTGACACAAAAAAAATAAGACACAAATAGGAAATAATAATATAAAACTAAATCAAAACAAAAACTAACAAACATGTGCAACATGTGCACTTAGAGGAATTAAACTACAACTATATGCAAAAGGATAGACTCTCCTAATATCAATAATTGAGGAACATCCCATTGACATGAATAGGAATCTCCTCACCACTTAGATTAAACAATTGAAAAGCATTAATTTCCTTATCACCAATAATAACATATGGGCCACTACAAAGGCTATTAAATTTGGAATGTTTACCTGGTTTGTTAAGGTCTTCATCCCACTTGAACACTATGCCACCTTGTTGAAAGGTCTTGGATGAAGCTCTCTTGTCAAAAGATATTTTGGATTGCTCTTGGTTGGACCACATATTATGCATAGAATTATCTCTTGTTTCCTTCAATTCTCTCAATTCATTTATTCTTACCTCCATTGTATTATTCTCCATAATCTCCAATTGATGTGCAAGCTCCAAGGCTAGAAGTTCCAATGAAATGGGTAGCCTTGCTTCTCTATCATAAACCAAAAGGTAATGAGAATGGCCAATGGCCTAATTTGGAGTGATTCTATCTGGACATAAGGCAATCTTCAAATTGGTATGCCATCATATTTATCTTCTTCCATTGTTCTTTTGATGATCCTAATCAAATTCTTGTTGGTAGACTTTGCCAGTCCATTACCCTATGGATAGTAGTTTGATGAATATTTAAGATAAATACCATGATCAAGATCCGATTCATGTACCTTTTCAATTATGAATTCCAAAGCATTATGTTAGCCAATTCTGGCCCACATACTAAGCTTTTGCCTGGATGGATGAGCTAAATAGAGTTCTGGATGGAATGGGTGGTCTAAAGATCATATACAACTTGCAAATCTTTTGAAACACTAAGTAAACTTAAATTTTAGTTTGTCAAAATTTGGGAAAGCAGGTTTCCATGGTGATCATAGCACTCAAGAACATGAATCAGGTTTGCACAAGCCTCAAAAGTTCATTCAAGCCTTGGATATTCAAACAATAGTTCAAGCACATGTGATGTAGGAGCATCAAGTCAGGAAATACTAATTTTATGATTTGTCAATGTGGAAGTCAAAATATTGACAAAGTATTGTGTTAGTGAGTTCAAGGGACCTTATTAGGTCCATTTAGGTCCTTGGAGTCCATCTAGAGTCTCTTGGAATCTTAGGGGTCAATTTTGATGAGGTTTGGGGTTTTCCCTCCAAACCCCACAATTTGAAAATTCAAAACAGTGTGATAGAGTCTAAGAAGCCATTTTGTGTGTTAAGAGTATAAATTTGGTTTAGGAGTCTAAATAAGACATGAGACAAAGGATTGAAATAAAACATATTTATATATTATGATAAGTCATGCAAATAAAGGAAAAAGATACCTTTGTACATTGAGATAGTTATGCCTTGTAAAAATGGAGAAATATTCATTGTGGAGAATATATGGAATAGAGGAAGAGAAGGAGGTCTCCAATAAGAGTGAGGAAGGTCTGAGAATGATAAAATTATATGAAATTCCTCAAGGAAAGTGAAGGAGTTTGTAATAGACCAAATTTTGTAATGATTTTGATAACCTAATGAATGAAAAAAGGACTTTTGTGTATTTTTATTTTTGAACGAAAAATACAATAACATGATTCTAATATTGTACTTTTGAGGTTCAAGGGACCCTAGTCTTGATGATATATGGTTAAGTTGCAGGTTCTTAGTTGGTGTATGATCATAATCAAGAATGGTTGTAGGTAACAACCTTGAAAATAAAGGTAATAAATCTTATTTATAGATGGTACATTGTAATTTATGTTTATTTGTAATCAAATGATTAATAATTATGATTATTAAAGTACTAAATTCTAAAAGGAGCCATAAAGGTGCACCATCAGATAAAGAAAGTAAACCTTGCTTCTAGAAGAGATACCATGTTTTTATCTTATATAATCAAGTGTCTCACTTAGTTATGAATTGGTCTATTTTATTGGAACTTGATATGTCTCAAAAATGAATAAGGATAATAATATGGGAGTGAGAAACTTAGAAGGAGTTCAAGCACTAGACCAAACCAATGCTCCTTTTTGAACTTGACTATCCTTACACAGGTAGCATGTTCTTTCAAACCCTATCAATGTGTATTTGAATAAGTAACAAAAGAAAAAAGGTGATCTAAAGTTCAAATAGTGGGTTTTAAGTATAGATAGTCCTATTCAAGGTCTTAAAACATTTCAAAGTGATAGAGTATTCATTAGAAGACAAGACTGGTTAATCCCCTGCCTTACATAGTTAATTAAAAAGCATAATTGACAGAGTTTTCATGATTTTTAGCATCAAATGGGTATAAAAAGGATTATAAAATATTATAATAGATAAATAAGGTGAATATATACCCAATTTAGGTGATTTGGTATGTTGAATTAGTACACAACTCTAGTTATGGATCTAACAAGCCTCTCAACTTATACAGAAAGGATGAAACCCTAGAACTAGGGTTTAGAAGATTTTGGAAAAATTAACCATCCAATTTGTCCAAAAATTTTTAGTCATGCCTAATTTGAGGTTCCCTAATTTGTGGAATAAGTTTCAAGATTGTACAAATCATATAATTATAGATTTGGCATAGAGGTTTGGTAATATGCCTAATTAGACCTAAAGGAGTGTTGTTTAACAAAGAAAATGATGGATAAGGGATGAACCAAGATATTAAACATTACACACACTTGACATGGGATAAATTAATCTTTAATAAAGGATTATATCCAAATAAGAGAGCCTATATTGTTTGAATAAAGGCAAAAGGGATAAAATAGGGTTACTAACACATATAAGCTTATAGAAGCTTGTGACAAAAAGGTGATAAATGAAAAGTTGAGTTTTTTGGGTGGATGAAATGGGTTGAAAGGACATAAAAAGCACATTTAATATTATATTTTATATGAGATTAAGTTTTTGACACTCAAAATAAGATCTTTGTCTTGTGAACCAAGAGGAGCTTAGTGGAACTAGGAAGAGAGAATTATGGAGAAAGGTATGATTTAGGATGTTTAATAGTTGAAAGGGAGTTTATACAGGTTGGTTGAGATATTCTAAGACCTTTAAAAAATACAGGTTGGTTTTTTCAATCATATAACAAGATTTGGAATTTGAACCCTAAGAAGTGATTACCTAGTGAAAAATTCATTAAAGGTATGAGTTCAATTTTGTCAAATAAATGAATATTATGAGACATGCATTAAAGGTGTGGGTGATTGATAGGGTATACTATTATCAAGAGATTATAAATTAGTTTATGGATCAATAGTTAATGATCAAGACCATCAAGTACAACCAACGAGGGGGAGAATTAATAAAAAGCAAAGGATCAACAAAAGAGTATTGTGAATAAAGAAGCAAAGGAGGGTGAGTTGACTAATGAAAGAAGTATATACAAGTATGTTGAGACCTGAAGTGATATTTTACCCTTGTGAACTTAAGAAGGTGCCTAGAAAGTAACTAACAAGAGATGGGAATCAATATGTGAGATAGATGAATAACATGAGGTAGAAACAAAATGTGAGTGTAAAGTGAAAGATATATTAACATCAAGATCACTTCAAGAAAAGATTCCACTCAAGGATAAAAACTACCCCATTAACACAAAGGAGAGGAAAATTATTTCTAAGCAAGGACAATCAAGGATAAGTCACCAAGTGCATGTGACCAGTTTAAAAGAGGACTAGATGTTGATGATTAATGAGACTTCTCCCAAATGCTCTACATCATTTGGTAACATAGCTAGTAAGGTATGCTTGGGTAAAGTTGTGTTTTGAATTATTTACATTTTTGTTGATTTGAGAAGCATGCATATTTTTATGAGTTGTGTATGATAAGAATAATGCTAGAGTGAAGAGAGAAAATCCCCAAAAGTCCTTTTAAAAGGACAAGAGCTAGTCAAGAAAAAGCTAGAAGAGATAGAGAGAAAAGAGAGAATTGAAACTCCAAGAGAATAAAGAGACTCCAAAAGAGAATCAAGAAGATTGAGAGGAGATCCTAGAGAGGACTCAAGAAGAGGAAAGGCCCACAAGATGTCTAAGAGGCAAGCTTGATAGACTTGATAAGAGAAAAGGTATAAATAAGCCAAGAAAATAAGAAGAAATGGGGAAGATGGATATAGACAAAGAGTTGGGGCAGAGATTTGAGAAGATAGATCTCATGGTGAAGCTCATGAGATAACAAGAAAGCCAATAGAGTCGCTGAAGTATGAAGAAAAAGGTGAAGTGGCCAATAGAGTCACTATTGAGAAGAAGAAGGCACAAGAAAGGTGTCTTAAGGAAAGAGAAGAAGATAGAATAGGCAACCCAAAGAGGCAAGAGAAGAGAGATGTTGTCAAGTGAGCAAAAAGAAAGAGAGGTAGTGAAGAGAGTTCTCATTGAAGAGAACAAGAAGATGAGATAAGTGCCAAGGAGGGCACAAAATAATGAAGATACGAAGAGAAGATGGATAATGTCCATGCCAAGGAAATTTAAAGAGACTATGTGGTCTCTCATTTTGTATGCTAACTTTGTTTTTAAATTTGTGTTTTCAGGTATGAAGAAGAAAGTGGTGAAGGCCAAGCATGAGGCCTCAAAGTTAATGAAAAATGAGCCAAGAATGTCACCCATCAAGTGGCAAGAGAATGATAAATAAAAATAACCTATGAAGAAGACAAAGTGATAAATATTGAAGGCATTTACCATGTATAAAATGATGATAAAGAGGATTTCTATGATTCTTTGCCATGTATAGTAGATGAAACAAAGGAGATAGTGTACCAAGAAGACAAGAAGGTCACCCAAGAAGACTTGAAGGTCATCCATGAAGATAAGAATGAAGAAACAATCTTTCAGTAGTTTCCATTGGAGGTGAATGAGTGTTTGAATGTTGAATTTGATTGCATACATGAAGAAGGCAAGGCTGATATGCACATTGAGAGAAAACATGACAAAGTGCATCCCTTAAAAGATGAACATAGACATGGATATGTATGGCCTAAATGGCTAAAAAAATCAAGTGATAATAAGAAAGAAGAGAACCTCAAGCAAGAGATTAAAGAAATCAAAATCATCAATGGAAAACAAGCACATGTGTGGGAAAAAAAGGTAAATGACATGGTACATGAAGTTGGCATGATAGATGATCAAGGCATGAGGCATGAAAGAGATGAAAAGAGAGGAAAGTGGCAGTCCAAAAAGGTACAGGGCAGAAAATGGGTGATAAATAATATGGAAAGAGTAAAAGATGATCACATGATAAGTGAGTCCCAAGGAATCATGAATATTGAAGAAGATGGCAAGCCCACAAAGCAAATGAGAGAGGTGATGCATGCAAACCAAGCAAGTGAAGGTAAGGTACAACTATGTGAAAAAAAAAATAATGAATAAAAAAAGATAAGTATTTATAATAAGTGTTTTAAAGTGTGGTATATGATGATATGTATGACTTTGATTCCAATAGTGAATATTTCTTGTATATGGAAAACATGGCTTTGATGAATGGATGTGTAGCAAAGAAAGATGAAGAAGATTCACCTCAAAGAGTGTTTTAAACGTGTGATGCAAAAAAAGAGGATGTGGATATGCCTATCACAAATTAAGGAGTCCAAGAAGCAAACAAATAACAATCTACCCAAGATAATGAAGAATAAAGTACATTGAAGTTTGTTGAACCAAACGAAGAGGTTGATACATTCAGGTTGCAAGAGGAGTTGAGAATGTTGGAGGAATTGTTTAGTCCATAAAAGGAGATAAAAATAGGTTAATTACATCAGGTTAAAATCAAGGATAAACTCCAATAAAACTCAAAAGAGGAGCATCAAAGAGAAGCACCAAGAGTTGTGCAAACAAAGAGGCAAACAAGCAAGCTAGTTGACAAGTAAATGGTGCATGATGAAATAAACAAGGTAAGATATTCATTGGATCAAGCTCAAGCTGAGTTTATTTTTTATAACATGGATATGGGAGGCCAATGATTGTTCAATTCATGATGTACTATGGTGACGATGAAAAGATCAAGAAATTGATTTTGCATAGGGAGTAAGATGATGTTAAAAGGCATCAAAATGTGAAAAAACTTGAGGAAGAGATAGAAAAATAAAGTGTAAATAATTAAATTACAAATGATGGCATGCATAAAATGCTAATATATCCTAATGAAAAATATAATATCAATAACAAGAAGCAAAATCCATTAGACAAGCAAGAATTAAGAGATAATAATGAGGAAGCAAGTCATGCAACAAGCATGAGGAAAGAAGATAAGATTTTTATATTTGCAGCTGAGTAAAATGGAGATAAAATTGACTTGGAAAGGATGGAATATACAAAAAATAAGGAGTTACAATAGTTGGAGCACTTCATGGAGATAGAGGATGCATGCACAAGAAATTTTGACAAAGCTACAAGAAAGAAATGCAAGCATTTAGCAAAGATAAGGGAGAAAGAAAGGATTTAAAATAATCAAGAAAGTAGGAAGGACCCTCAAATAACCAATTGGAATTCAAGAAAGAAACTTGGAGACTCACGTTTTCTCCCTCTTGGCGAGTATGATGCAAGAGCATTAGGTCAGGAAACAATAGTTTTGTGATTTGTCAATGTGGAAGTCAAAATCTAGACAAATTATGGTGTTAATGAGTTTAAGGGACCTTATTAGGTCCATTTATGTCCTTGGAGTCCATCTGGAGTCTCTAGGAATATTAGGGGTCAATTTTGATGAGGTTTGGGGTTTTCCCTCCAAAACCCACAATTTGAAAATTCAAAATAGTGTGATAGAGTCTAAGAAGCCATTTTGTGTGTTAAGAGTGCAAAGTTGGTTTAGGAGTCTAAATAAGACATGAAACAAAGGATTGGAAAAAAACATATTTATATCTTTTGATAAGTCATGTAAATAAAGGAAAAAGATACCTTTGTACGTTGAGATAGTTATGCCTTGTAATTAGTGAGGTAACCAACTTTCAAAACCAATGATGAAATGAAGAAAGATTCATTGTAAATAATAAATGGTGTAGAGGAGGAGAATATGTCTCCAAGAAGAGTGAAGAAGGTCTGAGAATGATAAAACTATATTAAATTCCTCAAGGAAAGTGGAGTCTGTAATAGACCAATTTTTTTAATGATTTTGATAACCTGATGAATGAGAAAAGAAAAAAATTTGTGTATTGTTATTATTGAACAAGAAATACAATAGCAT
Source organism: Torreya grandis (assembly GCA_037957365.1). Taxonomy (NCBI): domain Eukaryota; kingdom Viridiplantae; phylum Streptophyta; class Pinopsida; order Cupressales; family Taxaceae; genus Torreya; species Torreya grandis. The sequence continues at coordinate 843,460 of JARHVA010002873.1, forward strand.
TATTCTGATATTGTCTTTTTGAGGTTCAAGATACCCTAGTCTTGATGATATCTAGTTAAGTTGTAGGTTCTTATTTGGTGTATGATAATAATAAAGAGTGGTTGTAGGTAACAGCGTTGAAAATAAAGGTAAAGAATATTATTTATAGATGGTACATTGTAACTGATCTTTAGTTGCAATCACATGCTTAAGAAGTATGATTAGTAAAGTACTAAATTCTAGGAGGATTTATAAAGGTGCACAATCAGATAAAGAAAGTAAACCATGTTTCTAGAAGAGATACACTATTTTTATCTTATATAATCAAGTGTCTCACTTAGTTATGAACTAGTGTATTTTTTTGGAACTTTATATGTTTAAAAAATGAATAAGGATAATAATATGGGAGTGAGAAACATAGAGGAAGGAGTTCAAGCACTAGACCAAACCAACGCTCCTTTTTGAACCTAAATGTCCTTACATGGGTAGCATGTTGTTTCAAACCCTATCAATGTGTATTTTAAGAAGTAACAAAATAAAGAAAGTGATCTAAATTTTGGATAGTGGGTATTGAGTATATTAATCCTATTCGAGGTCTTAAAATGTTTCAAATTGACAAAGTATTCATTAGAAGACAAGACCGGTTAATCCCATGCCTTACACAGTCAATTAAAGAGCACATTTGACTGAGTTTTCATGATTTTTAGCATGAAATGGGTATAACATGGATTAGAAACTATTGTAAGAGATAAATAAGGTTAATTCAGACCCAATGTATGTGATTTGGTATGTTGAAGTGGTATACGACTCTACTTATGGATTTAACAAGCCTCTCGGCCTATGTAGAAGGGATGAAACCCTAGAATTAGGCTTTAGAAGATTTTGAGAAAACTAACCATCCAATTTTTCCAAAAATTTGTATTATTTATTAATTTGAGGCTCCCTAACTAATATAATAGGTTTCAAGATTGTATAGATCGTATAAGTATGGATTTGGCACAAAGATTTAGTAATAGGCCTAATTAGACCCAAAGGAGTGTTGCTTAACAAAGAGAGTGATGGATAAGGAATGAACCAAGATAATAAAAATTACACACACTTGAAATGGGATAATTTAATCTTGAATAAATTATTATCTCCAAATAATATTTCCTAGATTGTTTGAATAAAGGTAAAAGGGACAAAACAGGGTTACTAGCCCATACAAGCTTATAGAAGCATTGTGAAAAAAAGGTGATAAATGAAAGGCTAAGTTTTTTGGGTAGATGAAAGGGGTTTAAATGACATAAAAATAACATTTAATATTATATTTTATAGGATATTAATTTTTTGACACTCAAAATAAGATCTTGGTCTTGTGAACTAAGAAGAGCCTAATGGAACTAGGAAGAGAGAATTATGGAGAAAGTTATGATTTAGGATGTTTAATAGTTGAAAGGGGGTTTATACAAGTTAGTTATTATCCTCCAAGAAATTTATACATACAAGTTGGTTTTTTTCAAGCATAAAACAAGATTTTGACTTTGAAGCCTAATGAGTGATTACTTAGTGAAAAAATCATTGAAGGTATGAGTTCAAGTTTGTAAAATAAATGAATATTATGAGACATGCATTGAAGGTGTGGGTCATGGACATGGTATACTAATATCAAGAGATTCTAAATTAGTTCAAGGATTAGTATTTAATCATCAAGACCATCAAGTACAACCAAAGAGGGGGAGAATTAATAAAAAGCAAAGGATCAATGAAAGAGTACTGTGAACAAATAAGCAAAGGAAGGTGAGTTGAATAATAAAAGAAGTATATACAGGTATGTTGAGACCTAAAGTGATATTTGACCCTTGTGAAATTAATAAGGAGCCTAAAAAGAAACTAACAAGAGATGGGAATCAAGATGTGAGATAGATGAATAGCATGAGGTAGAAACAAAATGTGAATGTAAAGTGAAAGATATATTAACATCAAGAACACCTAAAGAAAAAATTCTACTTAGGGAGGACAACTAATCCATTGACACAAAGGAAAGGACAATTAGTTCTAAGTAAGGAAAATTAAGGATAAGTCACCAAGTGCATGTGACCAGTTGAATAAAGAACTAGATGTTGATGATTGATGAGACTTATCCCAAATTCTCTGCATCAATAGGTCTAGAAGAACTAGACCATCATCGCACATCATAGATAATTGAACATACTAGTTTGCTTGTGTATTTTATAAGTATGCTTATGAAGCCTCTCAATCCCAAAGGATCATGTGAAAATGATGCATTTAGTGCCAAGATCATCCTCTGTAAACTTAGTATCTTGATGAGCTTGTTATCTCAACATATAAGTGTTCAAAGTTGAACAAGCAGAACGAGACGTGCACATAGACATCAAGTTCAAGCCTCATAAAATAGTCATTTGGATTAAAAAGTTCCCAAAGATGAATATGGAGCTGATAAGTCTCAAGATCTTGGGTACCTAAATGAAGATCTAATGGTGCACATTGACTGACAAGGCTAGTGGGCCCAAGTAGATCAATAGAGTGCATTTAATCATACCAAAGAATATCTACAGTGAGTGAGAAGTTATCAGGTTAGTGAATCTTGAATGCTAATGAGAAGCTACCAAGTGTCATGATCATGGTAACTACCAGATAAATCAATGAAGTGCATTTAATTCATGCAAAAGTAGATCGATGGTGTGTATAGGGTCAAAGAGTCTATATTCCTGAGGATGAATGTGAGGCCACCCACATGGTGTGAGCATAGGAACCTACCAGGACTAACTGCAAGACCCACAAGGTGAATACGAAGCTAACAGATGGAACAAGTGGAAGCCTAAATCAAGATCGATGGTGGATGTTAAAATTTGAAGATAGGAGACTTCAAATGGAGAATGAATTTGACTTAGGTTGAATCAGGGCAAATATTTTGAAGGACATACATCGCCATTAAAATTCAAACACAAAATAGGTTTTTCTAAGCCTAATATAGTTCAGAGTGAGACTATGCAGCGTATAAGCTTTCCATGAATAGGGAAACTATAGGAAAACCAATAAATGAATTAGTTTTCAATCTATAAAAAGATTTGTGCTCAGATATTGTGATAAGAATAGGTATGTGATTAATGAAGGAGTGTCTCATCTTCCAATATAGTCACAACCTCGATGAATAGGTACCTGTAATTGGTCATGGTAAACATGGTTATGACTGTGCCAGGATACAAGATATGAGGATTTTGTCCTCGTAATGAATCCAAGTGGGAAGTAGCGTTGAAGATTAGAGTAAGGAGATTTGGTGGTTATAGAAGCATTTAGAGAATTCAATACTATTCAGAACTATAAATATCTTTTCTCTAATAGATTTAGTCATGACTCATCATGCAAAACAAACCCTTGTCTTCTAGTGGGTCTTTCAGCCAATGAGAAAAACTTGAAGACTATTAAGACAAATGCAGGCTAGCTTGTTGAGGAAGGATTAGTCTTGACTCAAAAGGTGGTGGAACATTTATTGAAAGGTGGCAACTCATTGATTATTTTGGTTAACATGTTCCCTCTTCTCTCTTCTCCCTTTCTCTATATTACCCATTCTTTCCCATTTTGTAATCTCTCTCTCTCTCTCTCTCTCTCTCTCTCTCTCTCTCTCTCTCTCTCTCTCTCTCTCTCTCTCTCTCTCTCTCTCTCTCTCTCTCTCTCTCTCTCTCTCTCTCTCTCTCTCTCTCTCTCTCTCTCTGTGATTCTAGACTCTCACAAGGACTCTTTGATCTTGAAGAGTAGGGGACTCTCTGAGATATTACAAAATATGCTCATCTTGATTAGGTCAAACCCTATCAAGCATTTGTAAGAACTACCTCTTGATGCAATAAAAGACTTTATTTACCTATCTCTTGCCTTGGATCTGTGTTGAGTGAGTTATGCACGATGGCATTGTGAAGGAGAATCTTCCTCATCCATTTCCCTCCTTTCTGACCTCCCTTAGGGTATTTTCAAGCTATTGTAGGTCTGGATTAGTATTATGCCTGAACCTAGTCCATGAAACACTTATGCACTGAGCTAGATTATAAGGTTGTGTGAGCTAGCATTGTCTTGTGTTGATCTAGTGTGGGTTCAAACTTATGGGAGTTTCCCATTTTTATTTGTGCATCACTTTTTATCCTTCTTAGGAGCCATTTTCCCCTTTCTAACCCATTTTCCTATGACAACATTAGTTTAGGTGATCCATCAAGAGGAACCCAACCTTCTTCGGAGGTTCAACCCTACTATAAGATACCCACAACTTGGGGTTGTTCCCATATTATGATTAGGAGTGGGAGATCTTGAATAACTCCTCCACAAGGGTGCAATCTCACATTACAATAGATTCCTAACCCAAGTGTCAAGTTTTTTCCCTGACTTAAGACCTTTAAAAACCTTTTTTGGACATGTCTAAGAGCCTATACTTCCTAGGAGTGGATTCATAGCCTATTTTAGCCTTATCACTAGGAATCACTCAATTGGTGAATGACATTATTTTTCTTTAGCTCCTTCTGAAACCACTCATAAAATTTGAGTTAAAGCATAATAGTGTGCCCCATTTTTTGGTACAAAGGGGACAACAACAAGTGAAAATATGAACGTTTCTCAATTAGTATAGATAATAATGACTTAACCATATAACATATGAAAATAGTGTAAACTAATAAAATATTGCATTTTAAGTGTAGATTACATTTATTATTTAAAAATAAAAAATAAAAAAATATATTTATTTTTTAATACCTAAGTACAAAGTGTGTATATTTCATGTACAAAAATTTTTATTGAGTATTTAATTTCTCCTCATAATTTTCTCAAAACATAATATTTTCTCAAAATTCCTTGGAAAGTTCTCTTAGAAACATGGACGTAGTGTAAGATCATTTTTTATAATTTTTTGATAGAAAAATAATTTTTAAATATATTTTTTTAATGATCAGGGTGGGTAATATCGACACTTCCGATTTCTTCTTGTGATATCATTTATGTATGTTAAAACATACTAATTTTTCACCATTGTAACAAGGACATTAAAGTCAAGTCTAATGATAGTTTTTTTTTTTAAAATAGCCATATCTCCTATTTTTTCTAGTGCCTCAAATATATGGTACTTCATTTTATAAATAATTATATTTTACTAAATAAATCAAAATAAATATTAAATATTATTATTATTATTTTTTTAAAATATATTAATAGAAAGCTCATAAAAAGACCTATTTATATGTAGAGTCACATGGTTTTATTTTATTTTTCACCCTAATACGTGGCACCAAAGTGGCAATTTGAGGCCAATAGTAGCTTTCCATTTGAATGGGTGAGGATTTGATGTCACAAAGGGTTAGAATGAAGGGGGTTAGAACGAACGCCCTTTGTTTTAACCCCCTTCGTTCTAACCCCCCTCAAAATATATCATTTCATTGGCTAGTTTATTGAAATTAATTACATGCATTGCTTAAATATTTGAAACATTCTGTTCGAACCTCCTTCATTCAAATCTCCAATTGGTGAGTGGACTCTGATCTTCCTTCAACTAAACCCTCTTCTTGAAGGTGTTTTATTGAGTCTTCTAAGGATGATTTGCCTCAACCTCCTTCTAGTGTTTTGACCTATGTTTAGCTTTCTCACTTGTGATTTGATGCTTTAAATGTGCTTCTAAGTTATCGTTCTTAACCTATATTTTTATTAGTTTAAACCATATTTTTTCACTAATATAAAAATCAAACTATAAATATTAAATGACCACTTTTTTATTGTAATCATTTATATATTATATTTTTCTATGATTAATAGATATATGAATAAGTTCTAATAAAAGTATATTAAAAATACTATTTATTTTTTATTTTTATAATGGACCAAAAAAATCAAAAACGATTTCGAAGCAATATTTATTTTAATTATAAATAAGACGTTTTTTAATTAGCTTATGAACAACCATACCCCATATGGCACTTTAGGGTCAACTTAGTCCCCATCTCTTTGTTAAAGAGGGGACACACTACATTGTCAACACAATACATGTTCGTACATGTTTATTTTATATGCCTACAATAGAAAATACGATGTTTTTATATGTCCTTTTCTTAATGGCAGATTAAAGGAGCGCCCGAGGAAGGGACGGACTGAATTTTTATAAGTTTAATAAAGAACTTTTACATTATTAAATTACTAATTTTGGGGGATTCTATTTGGAAAAGTAATTTTAAAATGATTGCATGAATAATCATTATTTTAATAGTTTTTATCAGAATATGAAGTTGGCCATATAAAAATAATTTTACACTGATAAGATGATGATAATAAATATTTATAAAGAGGGAAAGACAATAATATTATTGTCTTGTTTTTTAATATCCAATCTAAATTAATAATATGTATAGTCATCCAAAAAAATATTCAAATCAAATTAAGAAGAAAATATTTATATAAATAATATAAAATATTTGAAAAAAATAAAAATTAATGATGTCTATATATTATAAATTTTATGTTGTTTTTATAATTATTTCAAATTTATGTATAACAATGGATGATAGTGGAAGACAAATCTCATACTTGTGTTTTAGTTGAAGAAGCTTCATCATCGCTTCAAGTTGATAATAAGGAAAGATGGTCTATAGTTCAAAAAAAGAAGAAAGGAATAAAAGTAACGACCCAACCGTCTTGTATGTCTCTTCGTTCAAAGAATCCCATGTTAATACTCTAAAAATAAGTGAAGGAGTCAGATCCCCATAATAAGTTTGGTGGAAATTTTGTGGAAGTTCCCTGATAAATTTTTGTTTCTATTTGTTTTTTGTGGAAGTTTCGATTGAGTGGGGATCTTGCTGCCCATTTAATTACCACTAGCAAAAGCGTTCCATCAAAACATTAATATTTTATTTTAAACTCTCTTCAATGTATAAAACATCAAAACTTTTCAAAACCTATTTATTAACTTATCTAATAAAAAAAATCATATATATATATATATATATATATATATATATATATATATATATATAAAAGAAGACTTATCTATTTGCTCTAAAGGGGCTACGACCTCCTCAATAAGCCCTAATATCAAGAGGGTCTCTTAAATGAATATACCCCTCCATGTAACAAAAACCTCGAGCAATTTGTTCACTACCATAATCTCTTATCATTTTTTTAAAAAATTCTATGCTTCCTCTTTTTTCAACCCAAAAAAATTGGTATTTTTTAAAGTAAAAATCCTTCATAAAATTTCTTTCGCCATTTATGAGGTTTGAAATCACCTCTAACTACTTCAAGAAACATTGATGATATCTAAATTTATTAGAAGTTTCTTAGGACTAAAAATGTTGATAATTTAGGTTCAATAATATTAGAAACCTACTCAATTTTTTTGAGATAACAATGATTCCCAGAGATCATTTTATTGTAGTTTTCAAAGCTTTTAAGCCATGGCAATATCATGCTTTTCAAGGAAAACCTATGTTTTATAATAAATATGTTTCATTATGAAACATTAGTCTCTAAAATTCAATGCAATGGAGAAGCCATCAACCACAATTTAAATTTGGGTGCATTCACCATTGCTTCCTAATAAATATTAGTAATAAAAAAATCTCAAAAAACATTGATTAAAAATAAGAGAATTTTTAATTACGCATAATTTTGTATTAAATTTTATCTAAATAAACCTCTCTCCTATCTTAATATTCTTGATATGGAAAGGGTTGAGTGGAAACAAACTATTGACTATGAAAATATTTTGTTTGAGTGTAGATTGTACCATGTCCATGGTTATGAGGGAAGGGTTTTCCCTTCTCAATATCAAAAATATTCCCTTCTTAACTTTAAGAACCAATCTTTAAAATGTTATATAATAAAAAATATTATAAATAAAAACTGAAATCATTTTTCAAAATAAAAATAATCAAGAGAAATCTATATTAAAGAAGTATCTTGCATAGATCCAAAGTTTCATCAAATATATATTAAGAAAGCACTGTTCCTAAAACAAAGAAGCTCAATTTTTCTAGTAAAACTACTTTACATTTTTAGAACTCTAATGATATGGATGGTGTTAGACATACCTTAAGCAGCAGAAAAAATAAAAATAAAAAATGAATTCTAAATCTAAAAATAAATAGAGAATTTTAAAGATAAACTCAATTAAATATAATTTTTAATAAAAAAATATTATAAAAAATTAAAATAAAGTAAATAAAAAATCTATATTTATTGATTCGATTCTTATCATGTATGAATTTATGGACCACAAAGAAAGAGAACAAATTAAATATAAAATAATAAAACCATTCTAAAAAAATATATTAGGTGAAGATTTTGTAGCAATGGATTTAGAGGACTAATTTAAAATAGTTCCAATGACTTAAAAATTAAAAATTAATTAATATATATTATCTCTTAAATATTTGAGATATTAATATTTTGAATAAAATTATTTTTTCATAAAAATACAATACATTAACATAATATTAATATTCTTAAAAATTTAATTTAGAATTTTTAATATTTTTTTCTTCATTAATTCATAAGATAATAAATAGATTTTATTATGTAAATAAACCAAATTATAATTTTTTATGTTTTATTTATATTAAATATTTTTTCTCACTTATCATTGGTATGGGGTTGATTATATCTTTCTATTTCTTATAATTTTTTTCATTTTTCTTAAAAAATATTAGATTCTCATTTTAACAATATTGATTTCATTCTAATAGGAAATCTTCACATTATTAAAAACTTAAATTTAGAATTCTTAATGCTCTTTTCTTCACTAATCCATAGGGTAGTAAATAGATTTTATTGTGTGAATAAATCAAACTATACATATGGTAATAAATAGATTTATTGTGTAAATAAATCAAATTATAATTTTTTATGTCCCTTTAAATATATTAAATATTATTCTCACCTATCATTACCATGGGGTTGACTATATCTTTCTATTTCTTATAATATTTTCTATTTTTCTTCTTAAATATTGAATTTTCATTTTAACAATATCAATCTCATCTTAACGGGAGATCCTCACATTATTAAAAACTTAAATTTGAAATTTTTAATAATATCTTCTTCACTAATCCATAGAGTAGTAAATATATTTTATTGTGTAAATAAATCAAACTATACATAGAGTAGTAAATAGATTCTATTGCGTGAATAAATCAAACTATATTTTTTTTTAATGTCCCTTTAGGTATGTTAAATATTCTTCTCACCTATTGTTGACGCATAAGATTGCACCTTGGGCAGGACGCCAAGCTCCTGCCTTCCTCACGCAACTATGGAAACTCCCCTCTCGCCTGTGGGACCGGTGAAGCTGGAGGGGAGAGTCTCTAGGTAAGGGCTAGCTCCCTTTGATGCATCATATTCGTTCCAATAAGTGCTCACACACACACACACACACACACACACACACACACACACACACACACATATAGATATATAATGGGGGGTATGAAAAGGGAGAAAGATTGCAAGAAAACAAACTACTCTAAAAGAGGTGATGCACCAAAATAAGTCAACCTTCTCACATTCACACTTTAAATCAGACAAACACATACATACACTTCAGACTTAGTAGAAGGACCAGGCTGCAAGAAACTTGGCAGGGAGGCTCTAATGGAAAATACAAAAAATAGAGATTCACCAAGGTGCTGTGAAATGCACACTGTAAGTAATTTCTTCTATTTATGCACTTCCAAATACAGCTCTCCTTGTCAGCTACAGAAATGGCACCTTATAGACAACAGGTATGTTGGTGTTGAACCTGTGAAAGCATCAAGAAACAATGACTAAACACAAACTAACACTCAAGACATACTCAGAAATATCTATCCAAGATAGAGGTAAAAAATTCATTTATTGATTCAGGTAAAATTTTGCCAGGGCTACGCCTTACAAATGTGGAAGATGATTTCTCAAAATGACAAGTCCTCAATATATAAGAGAAGAAAGGAGGCCTTTTGGCACCCCTTTTTACAAGTGGCCCATTTGCATCCCCTCATTGGGAAGAGCAGGCTATCTAAAAAATAAATGTTGTGTCGACCCTGGCTTTGACTTCAGGCATTTTTTGACATGGCTACACTATTTCCTCATTAACCGAGGCTACTTCTTGAAGGCACCTACGTAGTTTGTCTACTCATAAGTATGAAATGAAGAAAAAGGATCACACGATTGGCCTAATGGTCAATTTGTAGCCACTATTTCACTTGTTGGAGTCACTTCTCAAATCGACGCTTCCCTTCACCACTTGACCATCTGCCTGCTTCATGCTTGGCACTTTATCTTTTTCCTATCTTTTCTCTTCTGGCTCCTTCAGCCCTTGGGGGCGATCTTCTAGTGGGTCACTGCATTTCTAGGCTTCCTTTCATGGTTGGCATCCTTTTAGTTTGAAAGCAAACAGCTATTTCACTGTGTTAACTTTGACGTTCACGTAGCCATTATCACTTTGAAAACCAATGGCTAATTCACTTTCTTAAGGTTGACGACTTTATGGACGTCACCGTCCCTAGAAAAATGTCATCGATCCTTTGTAGGCTTCTCCTGCTTGAAGTCCCTTCTTAGCACCTTCTCGAAGGCAAGGTGACCCTTCAACCTTTGCTTTGTGCCCCTTTATTTGGCTGAGAGTCCTTCGCAAGGGAACCTTCCCTTCGAGGTCCTTCGGCAGGTCGCTATGCTTCTCCAGATTGTTTCTCAGGTTTTTGCGAGCTTTTGGTCTGCAAACATTTTCCCGTGGAATTTTGTCCACAGACAAAAGTCTGCAAACATTTTCACTGAGTTTCCCAACGTGGCTTTCCCCAAATTCCTTTGGAATTTTTGTCTGAATGAATTCCTTTAGACAAAAATTCTGAAGGACTTCGAGACTTAAACAAAATCCAAACTTACCCTTTAGCTGCCTAATTCTTTGAAGTGCCTGCCCTTTGTAAGAACATTTGAGCTTTGAGTTGCCTTTCAGCCATCTGGGCATACCCTTGAACCAAGCCATTAAACCAAAATGGTTCAACGGTTCAAGCGGTTCAATCATTGCATGCCAATGCCAAGTGAACCAAAAGTCGATGAACTTGAAGCTACTGGACCACCTAGTTAAACCAAATGATTGAAACATCAGATTGAACCAAACATTGAACCACTCCCTTTGAACTAGGCTCATTGAACCAAGCCATTAAACCAAAATTGGTTCAACAGTTCAATGGTTCAATGCTGTTGAATCGAGATGTTTGAACTGAGCAATTAACTTTTGTTGAACTAAAGGTCGTTAAACCATTTGAACTATGTCGATTGAGAACTGCCTTGAACTTAGCTGATTGAACTAAGCTGAAGAACCTGAAGATTGAACCAAGCACTTGCAGAGTCTGTAGAAATTCCTAGACTTGTGCAAAATCAAAAAATGAATTGGCTTTAAATAGTAAGGGGAGAAGGGGACCAATTTTTTTTCCCTATTGGGCAAAAATGGTCAACAGATTGGTGTCTCATAGGGGAAGCATGCCTGCCATGGTTAGAAGCCAGTTGCCTTAAAAATCCATTGGGCATGGAGTCAGATTGTAACTTTAAAATAGCAACAGCTTTGATAAATTCTAGAATTAATCACACAGATTCACCTCCAAGGAAACGAAAACACACACAAGGCTAAGAAAACTACTACTTGTGCAACTTCACTTAGGGAAAGTAGGAAAGAAACTGAAAACAAACTACTATATATAGCTAACCAAGAATATTTGCTTCCCTCTTGGATCAAAAGGAAAATTTCTTAAGTCCCCTTCCTGGAAAGAAGACTTATGGTGGCAAGCAAGTAGCTGAATGAAAAGGAGAATTGGTGACTTGCTCCTCTTGCCTGTCACCTGCATTGGATGGTATCTGAGTGAAATAGATTCGAACATGCTCCCAACATATGTGTACTCTATTTGTTCTTGGAAGCTTTTTGAATGTTGGTTCATCATATTGGTGCTCTTCACCAAGAAATCAATGGTTGTTGGCTCATCACCATAAGCCCTTTGATTTGCACATTCCCTCTGCAATGCATCATGGTCTGACTTGTTTCCTTCTGCCTCATTTAAGACTCTATTAGACTCATCCTCTGCTTCCTCTTGGCCTTCTTGAAGAAGGGTGATTGTGATGATGTCTGAAATGGACTCATAAAATGATTGCTCATCCCACAGAACATCGCCTCTTTCTTCAAAACTCTCTTCTTCAAGGCCTTCCTCCAGGAAGATAGACCTCTCCTTTTCCTCCTCCAACTCAAGCTCTTCAGCGTAGTCATCCTCCTAATCGAAGCAACAAGGAATTTCATCAAACAAGGGGGAAGAGAGCTCACCATGCTTTTGTTCCTCCTCATATTTCTAGAACATCTCCATATATGCAAGACTTGCATCTTCTCCAATGCCAATGGTGTCTTCATAAGAAGTGTCAATGATGATTTCTTCTTCGTTGTTGCTCATGACATCCCCTTGGGAAACTACAGCTTAGATCTTTTGCTCCTCTCTCGCCTCCTACAGAACAGGTTCTTTCTTGAGAAGGGGTGAAGTGGGACAAGCATGTGGAAGAGGAGGCAGTCCTTGAGCTAGAATTAAATGATACTCCTCTTTCCACTTGGTTAGCACTTCATCTATATCAGGTGCATCCTGATATCTCTTTTGGAAATGTGTAGGTGGAGTGTGTTCAAACATGGAATGTGTTGTTTGGTCTAAACTATCCATCACACATTGGCTGAGGAATCTCTCTCTGGATTCTAACTCTACAATTCTCCTGGCTAGATCCTCTTGGAAGAACCTTTCTTGCAGGTCACCAACATCATCATGAGTAGGAGTAGCCTTAGCTTCTTCAAGGTTTTGAGAAAAACCTTGCTTCTCCTCCTTCCTGCCCCATGATTCTACTATTTTTTCCCAGTTTAGGATCTTGGAATTGGAATCTTGCTCCTATGAACAGGCAGCAACTTTGTTTTCTCCAAGGTCCTGAGGCTCCTCTGCAAGGTTTGGAAGTTTTATCTCTCTTTCAAGAAGTAGTCTCATCTTAGCCTCTAAATCTTCAACTTGTTTGGCTAGGTTGTCCTGAAAGAGTCTTTCTTGGAGGTCACCAGCATCATCCTCTTCAAGGCTCTGGGTTGATTCCTGACATTCCTTCCTCCAACTTGGAATCTGCACATCACATTGAAAAACTTGGGGAGGCTAAGGAATGCAAGGAAGAGATTGTTGATGCACTAGAAGAGTCTCTAGAAGAGGGACGTGTTGGTTTGTGGTATTCCTCCTAATGGAAGATTCATGATCTAAGGAGTTGAGGAGATTGATCTCCATGGGGGGTTGCTCTAGTTCCCTTTGATGATAGAAAGCTAGGCACACGGGATTGAGAGCAGATGTGTTAGATGAGCTAGAGTGGGTGAGTGTTATCTGATAGAAAGGATTTGGTGCAAAAGAGGGGGCTTTCTTTAGAATAGGAGGGGGCACACAAGGCTGACCACCTTGAATAGATGGATTTCTCCATTTTGCTATCTCCTCCTCCATGGATTGCAAGAGCTGCACTTGCCTAAACAAACACTCCTCGTTATACATCAGCTCCTGCTGATACCCGTACTGCTCCTCTAGTCTATCAATCTCCATTGTCTACTTCTCAAACTCCAGTGCCACCTCCCTTAATGTTTCACAGAAACTAGGAGAGCTTCTTGAGGTGATTCTCTGAAAAGCTTGAGTTTGATCATAGTCACATGAAGGAAAACAATACCCATGATTTTGTGCAACGGAATTATTGATACAAAAAGTAAGATTTCTGATGGCACCAAGCTACTTAACCAGCTGATTCAACTCAGAGTCACCATTGGTGTTTGATGCAAAGCTTTCAAAGGTTGGTCGATTGAAGAACACACCAAAAATTATTCAACTCTTTGGACAAAACCTTTCCCAGTTGGTCCCATCAGGCATGCCAAAATTGTTGACGCAGAAGATTGCACCCTTGGTAGGAGGCTGAGCTCCTGCCTTCTTCACGCAACTATGGAAACTCCCCTCTCGTTTGTGGGACCGGTGAAACTAGAGGGGATAGTCTCTAGGTAAGGGATAGCTCCCTTTGATGCATCATATTCATTCCAGCAAGTGTTACACACACACACACACACACACACACACACACACACACACACACACACATACACACACACATAGATATATAATGGGGGGGATGAAAAGGGAGAAAGATTGCAGGAAAACAAACTACTCTAAAAGAGGTGATGCACCAAAATAAGTCAACCTTCTCACATTCAAAATTTAAATTAGACAAACACATACATACACTTCAAACTTGGCAAAAGGACTAGGCTACAAGAAACTCGATAGGGAGGCTCTAATGGAAAATACAAAAAATAGAGATCCACCAAGGTGCTGTGAAATGCACACTGTAAGTAATTTTTTCTATTTTTGCACTTCCAAATATAGCTCTCCTTGTCAGCTACAGAAATGGCACCTTATAGACAATAGGTATGTTGGTGTTGAACCTGTGAAAGCATCAAGAAACAATGACTAAACACAAACTAACACTCAAGACATACTCAGAAATATCTATCCAAGATAGAGGTAAAAAATGCATTTATTCATTCAGGTGAAATTTTGCTAGGGCTACGCCTTACAAATGTGGAAGATGATTTCTCAAAATGACAAGTCCTCAATATATAGGAGAAAAAAGGAGGCCTTTTGGCACCCCTTTTTACAAGTGGCCCATTTGTGTCCCCTCATTAGGAAGAGCAGGTTGTCTGAAGAATAAATGTTGTGTCAACCCTGGCTTTGACTTCGGGCATTTTTTGACATGGCCGCATTGTTTCCTCATTAACTGAGGCTGCTTCTTGAAGGCACCTACGTAGTTTGTCTGCTCATAAGTATGAAATGAAGAAAAAGGATCACACGGTTGGCCTAATGGTCAATTTACAGCCACTATTTCACCTACTGGAGTCACTTCTCGAATCAGGGATTCCATTCACCACTTGGACCATCTGCTTGCTCCATGCCTGGCACTTTGTCTTTTTCTTATCTTGTCTCTTTTGGCTCCTTCGACCCTTAGGGGTGATCTTCTAGCGGGTCACTGCATTTCTGGGCTTCCTTTCATGGTTAGTGTCCCTTTTAGTTTGAAATCAAATGGCTATTTCACTGTGTTAACTTTGACATTCACGTGGCCATCATCGCTTTGAAAACCAATGGCTAATTTTCTTTCTTAAGGTCGACAGCTTTCTAGACATCACCATCCCCAACAAAATGTCATCGATCCTTCATGGGCTTTTCCTGCTTGAATTCCCTTCTTAGCACCTTCCCGAAGGGAAGGGGACCCTTTAGCCTTTGCTTTGTGCCCCTTAATTTGGCTGAGAGTCCCTCACAAGGACACCTGCCCTTTGGGGTCCTTCGACAGGTTGCTATGCTTCTCCGAATTATTTCTCAGGTTTCTGTAGGCTTTTGGTCCACGGACATTTTCCTGCAGACTTTTGTCTGCAAACATTTTCACTGAGTTTCCCAGCGTGGCTTTCCCTGAATTCCTTTGGACTTTTTTCTGAAGGAATTCCTTCAGACAAAAAGTCTGAAGGAATTCGAGACTTAAACAAAATTTGAACTTACCCTTCAGCTACCTGATTCTTTGAAGTGCCTACCCTCTGCAAGGGCATTTGAGCTTTGAGCTACCTTTCGATCATCTAGGCATACCCTTAAACCAAGCCATTGAACCAAAATGGTTCAACTGTTCAAGTGATTCAATCATTGTGCGCCAATACCAAGTGAACCAAAAGTCGATGAACTTGAAGCTGCTGGACCACCTAGTTGAACCAAATGATTGAAACATCCGATTGAACCAAACATTGAACCACTCCCTTTAAACCAGGCTCGTTGATCCAAGCCATTGAATCAAAATTGGTTCAACGGTTCAATGGTTCAACGCTGTTGAATCGAGATGTTTGAACTGAGCAATGAACTTTTGTTGAACTAAAGGTCGCTAAACTGTTTGAACTATGTTGATTGAGAACTGCATTGAACTTAGTTGATTGAACTAAGCCGAAGAACCTGAAGATTGAACCAAGCACTTGTAGAGTCCGTAGAAATTCTTGGACTTGTGCAAAATCAAAAAATGAATTAGCTTTAAACAGTAGGGGGAGAAGGGGACCGATTTTTTTTGCCCTGTTGGGAAAAAATGGTCAACACCTATCATTGACATGGGGTTTGATTATATCTTTTTATTTCTTATAATTTATTTAATTTTTCTTGTTAAATATTAGATTTTCATTCTAACATTATCAATCTCATTTTAATGGGAGATCTTCACATTGTTAAAAAATTAAATTTAAAAATTTTAATACTCTTTTCTTTACAAATCCATAGAGTAGTAAATAGATTTTATTTAGTAAATAAACTAAACTATCCATAAGATAGTAGATAGATTTTATTGTGTAAATAAACTAAATTATAATTTTTTATGTCTTTCTAGGTATATTAAATATTCTTCTCATTTATCATTGACATGGGGTTAACTATATCTTTCTATTTCTTATAATTTCTTCCATTTTTCTTCTTAAATATTGGATCCTCATTCTAATAGTATCAATCTCATTTTAATGGGAGATCTTCACATTTTTAAAAATTTAAATTTGAAATTCTTAATGCTTTTTTCTTCATTAATCCATAGGGTAGTAAATAGATTTTATTGTATAAATAAACCAAACAATTAATCTATAGGGTAGTAAATAGATTTTCTTGTGTAAATAAATCAAATTATAATTTTTTATGTCCTTTTAAGTATATTATATATTTTTCTTACTTATAACTTGCATATGGTTGACTATATCTTTCTATTTCTTATAATTTTTTCTATTTTTCTTTTTAAATGTTGGATTTTCATTCTAACAGTATTAATCTCATTTTAATGGGAGATCTTCACAATATTAAAAATTCAAATTTGGAGTTCTTAATGCTCTTTTCTTCACTAATTCATAAAATAGTAAATATATTTTATTGTGTAAATAAACTGAGCCATCCATAAGATAGTAAATAGATTTTATTGTGTAAATAAATCAAATTATACTATATTTTCTTATTTCTTATAATTTTTCCATTTTTTTTCTTAAATATTGGATTCTCATTATAACAGCATCAATCTCATTTTAATGAAAGATCTTTACATTGTTAAAAACTTAAATTTGAAATTCTTAATGCTCTTTTTTTTTTGCTAACCATAGGGTAGTAAATAGATTTTATTGTGTAAATAAACCAAACCATCCATAAGATAGTAAATAGATTTTATTGTGTAATTAAATTGAATTATAATTTTTTACGTCCCTCTAGGTATATTAAATATTCTCCTCACCTATCATTGGTATGGGGGTTGACTGTATCTTTCTATTTATTATAATTTTTTCATTTTTCTTCTTAAATATCAAATTCTCAATCTAACAGTATCAATCTCATTTTAATGATAGATCTTAACATTGTTAAAAACTTAAATTTGAAATTAATAATGCTATGTTCTTCACTAATCTATATGGTAGTAAATAGATTTTATTGTATAAATAAACCATACTATCCATAAGATAGTAAATAGATTTTATTATGTAAATAAATTAAAATATAATTTTTTATGTTCTAGGTATATTAAATAATCTTCGCACCTATCATTGGCATGGAGTTGACTATATCTTTCTATTTCTTAGAATTTTTTCTATTATTAGATTCTCATTCTAACAGTATCAATCTCATTTTAATGAAAGATCTTCACATTGTTAAAAAATTAAATTTGAAATTTTTAATGCTCTTTTTTTACTAATATATAAAGTAGTAGATAAATTTTATTGTGTAAATAAACCAAACTATCCATAAAGTAGTAAATAAATTTTATTGTGTAAATAAATCAAACTATAAATTTTTAAGTCCCTCTAATTATATTCAATATTCTTCTCACTTGTCATTTGCATGGGGTTGACTATATCTTTCTATTTCTTATAATTTCTACCATTTTTATTCTTAAATATTACATTCTCATTTTAACAATATTAATATCATTTTAATGAGAAATCTTTATATTGTTAAAAACTTAAATTTGAAATTCTTAATGTTCTTTTCTTCACTAATCCATAAAGATAGAAATAGATTTTATTGTGTAAATAAACCAAACTGTCCATAAGATAGTAGATAGATTTTATTGTGTAAATAAACCAAATTATAATTTTGTATGTCCCTCTAATCTCATTTTAATTGGAGATCTTCACAGTGTTAAAAACTTAGGAAAAGAAATGGGTAACAATTTCAATTGTAAAATAGTAGAAGCTCTCTCTCAATTAATTCAAGTATTTTTGTTAATATGTCTTGAGTATGTTTAAGTTATTTTTACAAGGAGTAATAGAAGAAAAAGAAAATCACATATGGCAAATAAATTATATTGAAAAATTATAGGGAATTTTTTTTAATAGAATATTAATGACCCTACTTTTGTTGAGTGATTATTTTTCGTCAAAGTTCGAATTGTAATTTTTTCCAAACTTTAATTCAAAGTATAAAGAATATATTTTATGATTATATAATTTATTTAATATTTATGGAAGGAAGTAAATAAGATTTAAGATTATATATATATATATATATATATATATATATATATATATATATATATATATATATATAATCTTAAATAATAGATAAAATGATTTTGATAATATTTTAAAGAAAAAAAAATTAAATATAAGATAGAACTACTTCATAAAGAAATTAAATACCCAAGATTTATACTCTAATCTTTGATTGATTATTTTGTTCCTCAAAACCCGAGTTATAATTTCATCCAAACTTTAATTCAAGATGTAAAGAATAAAATACATTTTATGATTAATTTATTTATTGAAAGAAGTAAATAAAATTTAAGGTCATTATATTCAATATAAATTTATGAAAAAAATTAATATTTTAAATCTTATATCAAAAATTGGATTAAAAAAAAATTGATAATTTTTTTGAAGGAAAAAAATGCAAATATAAAATAAAATTACTTCACAAAAGAGTTAAATACCCAAGATTAATAATAATAATAATAATAATAATAATAATAATTTTAAAAAAAAAAATGGTTATTCATAATTAGTTTAACCACTTATCAAAATGTTTAAACTAAATCCCATATCCACCTATATTCATACTTTAGAATCCACCTTTTCCATTGTATTTCTTTCTCATTTACTAAATCTGAAAGTTACATGACATTTAAGGAAAAGGAAATAGTATTTTTCTTTGATTTATATTTTGGAGCAAAACCCCATCCACGCCAAGGGAAGGAAGAATGGCAAACAATTTTTTTTTTTGTAAACGCACTCTTTCATATAACACAATTTGGATTACGATGGCTGCCAACGTTTTAGCTGCAATCTTCAATGAAGGTTTGCTTGACGCACGATGCGTCACCATCCGATTTTTTTGTGGGTGTGATGGTAAATATTACGTCGAATTTAGTATCTGTAATGTATGTTACATTAGCATCCGATTTTTTTGGAATTTTAAAGGGAAGCAATTTGTATTAATTTGTTTTTTAAACATATATTTTGATTAAAATTTATTATTATTATTTTTAAATATAATAAATTTAAATCATATAAAAATAAAATTTATGAATTTTCTTATTTGTAAAATAGATAATAATTATATATAAAATATATAAAAATTGAGTTATATTTTTGATTAGTTCAGCAAGAAAAAAGGGTCTTGAGCTTTATACAAAGCAGCGTCCATGGTAAAAAGGCCACAAACATGTCAAAAACAGTACAAAAAAGTAAAGGCCACACATAGGTCAGAAAAAGTATAATGACAGCAGATGGATAGGAAAGCCTAAAAGGCTAAGCAATAGAAAGATAGCAAGACTACAATGAACAATAGACTAAAAAATTACAGAACCTAACTTAGTAGGTCGAACACCCTTGACCAGAATGTGGGTCAAAAAAGTGCTTAGGAAGACCTTGCTTCCTCCTTTGGACAACAGTGCAATGATCATCAATATCTCCATTCGTAGAATTA
The DNA here is from genome assembly GCA_037957365.1 of Torreya grandis. NCBI lineage: Eukaryota > Viridiplantae > Streptophyta > Pinopsida > Cupressales > Taxaceae > Torreya > Torreya grandis. The sequence continues at coordinate 863,436 of JARHVA010002873.1, forward strand.
AGAGATGAAGGAGATGAAAAACTCACCAAATCCTCAGAAGGGGTTGGAGCCAAGGCAAATGACACAATAGCATCAACCCCATCAACAAATTACGCACCAGCAATAGCAGTCCTAGTCTCAGCAACAACAGTAGGTGAGATTCCTATGGTAGTCATAGCAGCAACAACTATAGTAGGGGAGACAACAAGGGAGGTCCTTGTTACAGTTCCATCATCAGAAGAACCATGCAAATCTGATGGTACTACAACAATAACAATAGGGGAGATCCTAACAATAGTCCCAACAACTGTAGTAGTAAGGGAGGTCCCAACAACAGTCTCAGAAGCATCAACAACAACAGGGGAGGTCTTTGAAGCAGTCTCAACAACAAAAGAGTCATGCAGTGGAGGAAGGGATTCCTTCCTGTCATCAGAAGGAGGCTCAGAAGCTTCTAAGCCAGAATCATCATCATCATCAACATCTACCATAAGGTGTTCATGTAGAGCATCCTTCCACCAAGGTGAAGATCGATAAACATTCAAGTAGGGGCATTCGAATGCCAAATAACCCATATTAAATCACCTCCGACAATAAAATTGGATACCTTCGTAAATTGAGTGATGTTTTGAATACTTAACAATTTAAATTTAAATATATAATAATTTTTTTAATTATAAATAATATAAATATCAACACATTAACATATTATAAATTTCAAACTTATATCCATCACGAATATTAAATAATAATAATAAATGTAAGAGTGTGTGTGTGTGTGTAGTTTTGAATAATTAAACAATTATATATAAAATAATTAGGTGTAAATCTAAATATATAAAATAATTTATTTATCTAATAATCCTCTTCATCATCATCACACCATCACCATCATCATTATCACCATTCTCATCATCATCATTATCACCATCTTCATTTAAAGTTCTACTAACCTATAAAATAAATGTAATGTTAATATTTACAAAAATATACATATAAATGAAATCTATTATAAAATGTTCCCAATATTTCATGTATAAAATAAAATATAAATAATTAAATTATCATTTAAATTAAATTATATTTAGAAAAAAAAACTAATCTTAAATTTTTAAACTCTTAGATCTCCCCAAAATTTAATATTTGAATTGTAAATGGAGTATTCAATTGATTGAAAAAATAGTATTTTTCTTATTCCTTCTACAACATATATGTACAAGAGTGCTACCCAACTTTCCTCAGCTACTACGCAAATATAATTTTTAGGTGGCAGATATAAAAGTTAATGATGATGATGATGATGATGATGATGATGATGATGATGATGATGATGATGATGATGATGATGAAGAAAAATCTATATACAATAATTAATTTACATATTATTATCAAATTTACATATTTTATGATAATATATTATCAAAAAATAATTATTTTTCATATATTGAAAAATTTAACCAACACTCTTTTAATGCCCTTTTGACTCGTGCAATGAGTAAAAGGGTTTGTTTAAACCCTCTTTTATATTTCTTTTAGAAATCCTCAAACTATAGCTCTAAAATTTTAGCATTTTTAAGAGTCACTCAACCACTAAGGGAGCACCCCTTGTACTATGAGTTCATTTCTTCTAGATCTACCATTGTAAGGTTCTCCTCCATTGATGCCAAACAATGGTAGATTCACTCCCACAAACATTTCTCCCCTCCTCCTCAACAAGGGGATTGAAGTCTTCCATCGCATAGAAAAACCTTTGTTGGTATATCTCAATGGTCTTCATTAATTTAGGTTTGTGATCAAAGTGGTGTTATCATGCCTTCACCTCTTGGGTGGGGCATCATGGTTTCCTTGGCTCCTCTGAATAATATTCAAGATGGTTAGGTTGCCTCATATTTGCCTTCTGAAGAGCCCTTTTCTTAGGCTAACTTTCTAAGCATGATTCGCCACCATCACCTTTGGAAAGCCCTCTTCTTGGGCTAATCTTCCAAGCATAATCTACCACCATGCCTTTCAATATTGTTGCATGTGCATGATTTTCACACTTACCTTAATGTTTTGATTTGATATTTTGATTTTATTGTATAACTTGTGTAGACAATAATTTTCTAAGTTATTTTGAGCTTTATATTTTTATTAATCCATAAATACCAATGTCATGTCCCCTTTTCAGTTGACATGTTCTGAGTTCATGGTTAGCCTATTATGCGACCCTCGTACGCTGATAGGATGGTTAGAGGGTCTTGATGGAGATTGGAGTGGCTTCGTTTAGCAGAGTTTTTCTAGTTGGCTTTCGTTTGGGCTTGTTTGGACATGTATTGAGGGAGATATTAATATTTGATTGATTTAATCAAATATTAATTATTTAGCCTATTTTTAATTAGAAACCCTAATTCTAATTTAAGAAACCCTAATTAGGGCAAGCATATCTTTTGAGGGTATAAGGGTTTCTCATGGAGGCCATTATTGATTAGCCATTGATTATTGATTATTGATTTTTGAAGAATTTCTTCTGTGAAGACTGAGCCTAGGGTTCCAAGATTCCATTTGCATTGGAGAACGTTCCCTCTTCAGTGTGTGCAATTAAGAGGCTGTGGAATATCAGCTGATCTATTGCCAAATTGAGAGATAGCTTCAGCCAAAAGTTATCACAAAATTTATAGGGTTGAGAGATAACTTCACACAGAAGTTATTACAGATATTCCAGGTATTTATTTCTTTATGTTTTGATTCAAATAATTATACAGCTAGAGACCTTCTGTGCTAGAAACATATATTTTCAGATCAGGGGTTGAAACAGGGAAGTTGTGCTTAATTGGCGGCCGTACGAAGTCCGTACAGGTCCGTACAGATCTTATGCAGCCACAAGAGTTGGGACCACACAAGTATAACACACGTAGTAGAGCCTTGCTTGAAGGTACCCAGTTGTTAGAATAGCAGCGGATTATCATGAGTGACAGACGTGAGGGCAGCCCACACAGGGGCCACAGGTATGATGCTGATCAAGACACCAGAGAATTTCACCGTGCTATGATGACAAGCCAACAGCAGATGAATCAGACACTACAGGCACTTATGACTATGATAAGGGGGATGAACGCAACTGATGGACAAATTGGGGACCAAAGAGATGACAGGAGTGCTATGGTTAATCAGAGACCACAGCAGACTCACTCCAGAATAGCTAATAGACCTACACGTCCTATATTTGTTCAAGAGGAACGAGAGGCACCAGCAGAGGAGGAGGCAGGGCCTTCCCCATTTTCAGATGTTTACATGGCTGTGAATGATGAGTGGGACTTATTACCTCCTCATGTTCAAGAGAGGACATCCTTTGACCATTTTGTTAATCTGAGGAGAGAGCACTACAGATTGGTTAGACAGGACAGGAGGCCTAGAGTTCAATTCAGTGAGCTGAAGAAGGCTACGGGTAAGCTTTCTTTGACTACTTTTGATGGCAGCGGCAAGATGACAGCTCAAGCTTGGGTTCATAAGCTTGACACCTTTTTGGCATTGAGACCAATGTCAGAGATAGAGGCCATCAAATACGCCACTTTGCACTTGGATGGAGTAGCACATGATTGGTGGTACCATGGTATGGTAACACTTCAACATAATCAGGTAACAGAGTACCAGGACTTTGTGGGTAGATTGGTTGAGCGGTTTGATAAGAAAGATCCCGAGGTTTACTTTCGAGATCTGGCATAGTTGAGACAAACAGGTAACTTGGAGTCCTTCATTGGTGAGTTTCAGAGATTGGCAGTCATGGTGCCCAATATTTCAGAGCGTAGATTGGTAGTTCTCTTCATAGAGGGATTGACAGAGCCATTGAGAGGTTGGATCAAAGCCTTTGATCCTCCTTCATTACAGGTATATATGAAGAAGGCACGTAGTATGGAGATGGCAGCCCCATCCCATAAATCTAACTCCAAGGGTACTTCTTCATCTAGAGACCATAAGCACTCCCATGAGGATACAGAGAGACCAGATTTTAACATAGATAAATCTGGGGTTAAAAATGATTCAAAGGCCAATCCAGCAGCACCACCCTTGGATCGTGAGGCGCTTAATGATCTACGCAGGAAGAAGCTTTGCTTCTACTGCAAAGGTCCATATAATATCCATCACGATTGTCCTTTGAGGCCTAAGGGCAAGGCGAATCGTGTGATGTGGGATTCAGATTCTAAGGATTCCAAACAGTAGAATAGTTCTGAGGGGGCAGAGGCAGAGGCTTCAGGGCCTAAGGCAGAGGCAGAGCTAGAGCTTCACATACAGGAGGCATGCATATCCAGTATTCAGTCAGATGAGTCATTCAGACTCCGTGGAGTTTTAGCGGGGTAGAAGGTTATCACCCTTCTTGATACAGGAGCCACACACAATTTCATAGATGCTAGATTTGTGGAAAAGCGTGGACTCACTACCATAGATTTTGAGGGCATCAGAGTTAAGGTAGCCGATGGTCACACTCTTAAGTGTGAGCATATGATTAGAGACCTCCCATTGCGCTTGAACAACTATGAGTTCAAGGCTGATTATTATGTGGTAAACATGGGGGATATAGACTTAGTCTTGGGTATGAAGTGGCTTCATTCATTTGAGGAAGTTACTCTTCGTCTCAAGGACATGGAGGTTCTCTTTGATGTTGATGGGAAGACACACATTCTTAAGGCAATACGGGGCAGCAGCTTCAGATATATGTTTTTTCATCGGATGGAGGTACCTATACCACATGATATGATAGAGGGCGATGACAAGAGCACATTGGCACCAACACAGGAGAGGTATGAGGACGAGCTTGGTCTTGAGGTGAGTTCAGTTCAGGAGTTGTCACATGTGGTGAGGACTCAACTTTTTGTTATAGTCGGGTCACAGGTTGATGATGATATGACTATTTCTAGCCTTCACAATCCAGTTTTAGATATTGTTCAGGTAAGGAGTTTGCTTGCTGATTTTCATTTATGGATTGGATGTTGGGGTGCTTATCTTAGTACTAGAGATGATGTGACGCCATTACATGAGAGTTGGGATGGACATGGCATGGGGTTCGTGTTAATTGACAGTGGTGAAGATCATAACTACATTTGGGATCCAGGTGGATTGATTGATTTTCAGCGATTGCTTGAGGGCAAGCAATTCTAGGAGGGGTGGATTGTCATGTCCCCTTTTCAGTTGACATGTTCTGAGTTCATGGTTAGCCTATTATGCGACCCTCGTAGGCTGATAGGATGGTTAGAGGGTCTTGATGGAGATTGGAGTGGCTTCGTTTAGCAGAGTTTTTCCAGTTGGCTTTTGTTTGGGCTCGTTTGGACATGTATTGAGGGAGATATTAATATTTGATTGATTTAATCAAATATTAATTATTTAGCCTATTTTTAATTAGAAACCCTAATTCTAATTTAAGAAACCCTAATTAGGGCAAGCATATCTTTTGAGGGTATAAGGGTTTCTCATGGAGGCCATTATTGATTAGCCATTGATTATTGATTATTGATTATTGATTTTTGAAGAATTTCTTCTGTGAAGACTGAGCCTAGGGTTCCAGGATTCCATTTGCATTGGAGAACGTTCCCTCTTCAGTGTGTGCAATTAAGAGGCTGTGGAATATTAGCTGATCTGTTGCCAAATTGAGAGATAGCTTCAGCCAGAAGTTATCATAAAATTTACAGGGTTGAGAGATAACTTCACACAAAAGTTATTACAGATATTCCAGGTATTTATTTCTTTATGTTTTGATTCAAATAATTATACAGCTAGAGACCTTCTGTGCTAGAAACATATATTTTTAGATCAGGGGTTGAAACAGGGAAGTTGTGCTTAATTGGCGATCGTACGAAGTCTGTACAGGTCCGTACAGATCCACGCAGACACCGACCTCGACAGACAGAGATCCCCAGTGACTGACATCGGCCAACTGGAGACCGACATCGGCAGAGAAGGACCTACAGTGACCGACGTCGGCAGTATATCGACCGACGCCGGTGACTGTGTGTTTGACACAGCAGGCCGAGACAGAACTTCCAGATTCAAACCCAGTTTCCAGATTTGCAAAGCCAGGGTTTTCAAGATTGTATTTCATATTTATATGCATAAGAGAGGACTGTAATTGCAATAGTTTAGAAGGATAAGTGATAAGATCTGTGATTTCCTATTGAGAGACTATATTATTGTTATCATTCTGGATTTATTCAACATAAATTATATCTTTGTTCAGAGTTTTTTATGTTGCTATATTTCCTGTTTGGAGGGGATATTACAACCAACTAACCACATTTTATTATAATTATCTATATAAATTATTGTTTCTATGAATAATAAATATATAAATAAATTCCCATCCCATAGGGCGATAAAATTTATCTACGGGGGGCGGGGGGGAGGAGGGAGAGGGTGACTCTATATAGGATAGGGTTGATGGCCTATATACTCTATATATAGGGGCAGGTCCAGGACTAGCATAGAGTCCTGTTGAACCTATCTAATTATGTTAGGGGTCCTTCAACCAGATAGATAAAGGTGGCCACCCACATAAATGAGATGGACTTTCCATATCTATATATAGAGCATAGGAGATGCCCAAATTATTGAGTAATTCCTTTTAGGGGGGCCTCACCCTCTAGTCTAGATATACACATCATGATGTGTTTCCCCTCGGGGGTGCCACAAACATTTATATTGTGCCATGGATATTTTGCCACCATAGACATAATGAATATATACCATGCCAATGCCACTATTAATACCAATAAAACTTTATTTCTATCTATATATTACCATAGACATAGTGAATATATACCTTGGCACCCCTATATATGTAGATATGGCCAACCAAATATAGATGTGGGGCACTTGATTTCTTTTTGTACAAGCACAATATCTAGAGGGCCCTATCTATATAATATGGCAGATGCACGCCAGATATATCATATTCGAAAGTGGAAGGCCAGGTTAACATCCTCCAATTTGGGAAATCAATCTAAATCTAAATATATATCTATATATGGGGTGCCACCATGAACATAATATATATATATATATATATATATATATATATATATATATATATATATATATATATATATATATATATATATATATATATATATATATATATATATATATATATATATATATATATACATATCTCTCTATGTGTGTGTTGGGGGGGGGGGGGGGGGGGGGGGGCGGGGGGGGGAGGGGGGCGCGCAGGGGGGGTTGCCACCATAGACACAATGAATCTATATTGTGCCCCTCCACTCTATATTTGAACTCTGAACTCAACTATATGCGTTGGGGGGTGGATAGCCAGATAGATATATAGGGTAGGGTAGTCTTCTGATCATGTATGTGAAGCTCTCGATCGTGAGTCCCTATTTGTATCTATTGGATGTTGAGAGCACGTAGATAGATAGGTCAGTATCCCCAAATAGATAAGGTAAGATATATAAGGAGGGCCAAAAAACCTGTATATTAGGACCACCATATAGAGTTGAGTTGAGTTTAGAGTTTAGATATGGAGGGGGGGGTGGGGATCCCCATATAGACAGAGAGGGATTTTTTTTAGCACCCCCACCCCATAGGTCACCCGAAATAGATATATCTGAGGCCATATAGATAAGATAAGATAAGTATTTTCTATGCTCAAGATAAGATAAGTATTTTCTACACTCAAGATAAGATAAGATAAGATATATCTAGTTGGGTTGGGTATATAGAGTTCCTCATCTATAGATATTGACAACTCTTAATAGGGGATAGGGAGATGGCCCTCTATACAAAGTTGAGTTTGGCCCACTTCCCCCTTCTATTTAGATGGAGATGGGGGGAGGAAGGGGGGAGGGGCGATGCAGTGGATAGTTGGGGATTTGTACTCTCTATGGGGTGGGTGGCTAGAGGGGCCCGAATACTGAATACATCTCAATTAAGGATAAAACTCACTGAATAAGGATAGCACTTGACCAGATAGCATATAGGATATCATTTTACTATAGAGTTTAGCACTTGACTTGGCACTCACTACCATCTAATCTATATAAGGGTGGTTGACTGGTTGACATGACCTACTCTATAGAGTGAAATATAGGGCCAAAGATCGGTCCCCTATATATCTATTCACCCTAACTCCAATGAGAGTCTTGACTTTCCAACCTGGGGCACCAATCTATATATGCCAACCAAAACTATCAATGGTCGACACTCAGTATCAATAGTTCACTTCGAATTAAAATATCTTTAAAATTATTATAATTTACTTTTAAAGTTGATATATTGTATTATGATTTAATAAAAAGTTATTTGTTAAATTACTAATTGATGAATATCCAAAAAAAAAATGATTAAAAGATTGTTTATTTTATATATTTTCAAATTCTAAAAGTTAGTGTTTATATACTTTGTGGGTACTTTATTTTATAATTATTCATCAATATAATTTAAAAGGTTATAATAAAATATTTATTTTAAAAATAATAATTAAAATAACAAATTTAATATAAGTTAAAATTTTCAAAAAGATAAATAAAATAAAAACAACTAAACATGTGAGTTCTTGATAATAAGATTTTTAAATCACTTAAAATGTATGTATTGAGATCTAAAGGATTTTTATTATAAAGATTTAAATGCCTCGAAATGTCAATATGTCTCAATTCTAACACCTCAATTTCCTTTCTTCTTTTATCCTCTTTTGTCACGATTCGTGTCAAGACATTTTTAAATCATTGGGGCAACACAAATGGAACAAACGACAAACACAAATTTTCCCTAGTTATATTACTTTAAAATCATGAGATACACCCTTAGGATTTCTCTACAATATTAGGATGTATTAATAAAGATTCCTCAACCCATTTTGTAATTATTTTATTAGCCGGCCTAGGACGGCTTGCAATTCCAAAACAACAATGTATTTCTTGGAAAAAAATGGCTAATCATCCACTTCAATCTTAACTCTATTCGGGATTTTGGATTTGCAAGAGTTTTAGATCTACCGTTATTATCGAACTGCAAAATAAGTTTGTCATTTACATCTTGCATGGACAAATCAGAACTTTAAAAGAATCTGTGTAATTCTGATCTCTCTACAGACTCGATTGTTTATTAAATTGATGGCGTTATTCAAATGTTGCTGTGGAGGCCCGCGTGATAAGTCCTTGTAAGAAATCTCAACCAGATGGATTATTGGGTATATTTCATTGAAATTTAGTGTGTTTTGTACGGCTTTAGAAAGTATTCAGTTATTATTGAGATGCAGGAGATACAACGGGAGTGTGAAGAAGCCATGGCGAATTTTCTCTCTAAAAGAGCTTCAGATTGCCACCGCTAATTTTAGCGAAGAAAATAAGCTTGGAGAAGGAGGCTTTGGCAGTGTCTATTGGGGCCGAACAACCGATGGTTCAGAGGTATTATTGCCCTTACAAAACCTCGTCAAATTGAAAAAAAATATGGAGTCTAGAGCTCTTGTAAAGAACAGATGGAACTGGTGTTTATATAACAAATTTGTTAATTAGAGTTTTTGATGTATAAAAATCCGGGTTTTTTTTTACCATTTATCTATTGTTCAATTATAAATTTATTGTATAAAGGTCGTAGGTTCATTGCTAAAGCTAAGAATCCAATTTTCCCAGTGTAAAAGAATCTATTTAAAAAAATTGTCAATTCAATCTTTCAGATAAACTAATTCAAAATAAATAAATGTATTTATCTTAAAAACTGCTAGATGTCTCATCCTTCACATAAACTAGCTTGATGTCTTAAATATATTCATTTGAACATAAATATGTTTATGCGAAAAATGTGCTAGATATATCATCTTCACATAAACTAGGTCAGATGTCTCCAACTTGTTTTTATAAAAAATATATATATATTCAGATAAATTAGTTTATTTTTTTGAAAAATATTCAGATTTATCAATTTTAAGGTATTTATTGTCAGTCAAAACAGAGCATATCAAAAAACAGAACACATTCAAATTGCTACAGCAATCAGGGAAAAAACAAGATTTTATTGATTTTCTTGGATCTTGTAGATCTTCTTGATCTTTTTCCAAATTACAAAGCTATGTCCATGGGTCTTTTAAATAGATTTGAAAACAAACAATAATTAGAAAAGTAAACTGAAGACTAATTTTAGTGTTTACATGCAAACTAACTCTCTAACAAATTCTCTAACTGCTGTTTAACTAACTGAATGTTAACTGCTGCTGCATGCATAAGAACTGAAGTGGAACTAGTAGTTTGGAGAAATTAACTCCAGTCTCTAACATTTATTTTAGATTTGTTATACAGTTTCATCTATCCAAAAAAAATTCCAAATCTAAATAATAAACAATTCTATCATGTTCTTCTCAAAGCCTCACAGCATTCTAACTCCAAAAAAAAATCTTTTTAAAAAAAAAGTTTCCAAACTCCACTGTATGTGAAACCAATTTTAGATCACTTTATCCTAACAAAAAGAAAAACATATTAAATTGATGTTAAATTTAAAGCTGACAATTTTATGATTGTGTGCCACAAATAAATTTTACTTAGAAGTGCCTTTCAAATATACAATTTATACTCTTTTACAGCACACAGATGTCTCCCAATAGGTGAAAAATTATCTAACATTTTTAGGAAAGAGCGTAACCAGTACCCATGCTCAGATCATTTGTAGGGTCTCAAATACGAGAAACGGATCGTACACTGTCCAATTCCAGGAGGTATGAATATTTGGATTTTACCACAGACATCATACAGCTTATACTCTGTTACAACACAGAGATGAATATCTGGATTTTACCACCGACACCAAGTTTACCATACCCGCTGGTCTTCTTTTCTGTAGAACACCAGTTTGCCATACCTAAGGGCTTTACCAACTCTGGTGATCTATTTCTAGTGAAGGCAAAGCAGCCTCCTCCCTGAACACGCATGAAAGACCAAATACGATGAACTTATCTATCACAGGCTTTTTGTATTTGAAGGTACACAGTTGACTAAATATTTTCCAGTCAGGATTTTTTTTAAGGATAACAACTAAGTAAGATGTTACTTTCCAAAGATAAAAATAAAAGATAACAATGTAGTAAGTTGTCACCTTTTTGGCAGTTTCATCGAATACAAATGCAGGTAACAATGGCGAAGCATACCCAGCACAGTAAATTCTGGTCGACAATAAATAAAACAAATAATCAATACATACGTATATGTAGTCTGATTGGTTAAGTCAATGCGGACGGGGCACGGCGGCAGGTTGTAGTCTGATTGGTTAACTTTTGACAGTCTCGGACAGTTCATCGATTGTAAACGCATGTGATGGTACGTCCAAGTGATTAGAGCAGTCTGTTGAACTCCTTGTCAAGCAGCCAGCCCGGCTCATTAATTGCAAACGCACTTGATAGTTACATCCACGTGATTAGAGCAGCTGTTGAGTGTGGCGGCAGGTTGTAATTTGATTGGTTAACTTTTGACAGTCTCGGGCAGTTCATCAATTGTAAATGCATGTGATGGTACGTATAAGTGATTAGAGCAGTCTGTTGAACTCATTGTCAAGCAGCCAGCCCGGCTCATTGATTGCAAACGCACTTGATAATTACATTCAGGAGATTAGAGCAGCTGTTGAACCCATCATCAACCAGCCAGTTCAGCCCAGTGATTACAAATGCATTTAACAGTTACGTTCAAATGATTAGAGCAGCCTGTTGAACCCATCATCAACCAGTCGGTTCAGCCCATTGATTGCAAATGTACTTGATAGTTACATTCAAATGATTAGAGCAGCCTGTTGAATTCATTGTCAAGCCGCCAGTTCAATTCATTAATTGCAAACGCACTTGATAGTTACATCCAGGTGATTAGAGCAGCCAGTTCAGCCCATTGATTGCAAACACACTTGCTAATTACATCCAGCTGATCAAACCAGATATCTGGCCTAGTTGCAACCTCACTGTATTTTTAGGATACTAGGTTTAGAAGACGTAACATTACACTGGGTATTATCGTCAATCTGCCCTTTAAATTTGGTTTTATATTGTTCGGGCAAGGAGGTTAAACCCTTCTTGATTAACCGGGCTACTTGGTGTATGACATTACTTGCATGTAAGATGGACTCTTAACACAAAATCTTAATTTGATAGATTGAATGCTCAAATTCATTCTTGTTTGTACAGATTGCAGTGAAAAAACTGAAATCAATGAATTCTAAAGCAGAGATGGAATTTGCACTAGAGGTAGAGATTCTGGGCAGAGTGAGGCACAAAAACTTATTGGGTCTAAGAGGGTATTGTGCGGGTGGGGATGAACGTCTCATAGTTTATGACTACATGCCAAATCTCAGTCTGCTTTCACATCTCCACGGCCAACTTGCAGGGGATGTTGAACTGGACTGGCAAAAAAGAATGAACATAGCTCTGGGATCTGCTGAAGGCCTTGTGTAAGTGATAATTCTTCCATAAAACTTATTCAATTATAATCTTTATTATTGATAAAATTTACAGGCTCACCTTTAAGACGTGGTAAATAATATGTGAATGAATATGTCTAGCTATCCCCCAACAAGATCAGCCCAAAACATTAGAGTTGATTAATGTATGGATTTCTTGATTATTACCAGGTATTTGCACCATGAAGCTACTCCTCATATAATCCACAGAGACATCAAGGCAAGCAATGTACTGTTAGACTCCAATTATGATGCCCAAGTTGCAGATTTTGGATTTGCCAAGCTGATCCCTGATGGCGTTAGCCATCTTACAACCAGAGTGAAGGGCACCCTGGGGTATCTTGCACCAGAATATGCCATGTGGGGTAAGGTCTCTGAGAGCTGTGATGTTTATAGCTTTGGGATTTTGCTGCTTGAAATTATAAGCGGTAGAAAACCAATAGAGAAGCTCCCTGGAGGGGTCAAGAGGACCATAGTAGAATGGGCATCTCCATTGGTGCACAAGGAAAGGTACGGGGATTTAGTGGATCCTAGACTTCAGGGGAAGTTTGAAGAGACACAGCTAAGAAAAGCTATTTATGTAGCCACCAGATGTGCTCAGAATGCTCCTGAAAACCGGCCCACCATGAGAGAAGTTGCAGACATGTTGAGAGGTGAAAGGAGGAGCAAAGATGTTAATTTTGTTAAGCTAGAGAGTGCCAGATATGATGATGATTTGCTTGCACAAGATCAATCTTCAGACGATGATGATGATTCATATGTTGCTGAGATTAAACAGCAAAAGAAGATAAATAATGCCCACAATGTGCAAAGGATTCAGCAGCAGCAGAACCATCATGTGACCAAAGGGAAAGCACTGAGATGATCAAGATAATTCAGGAAGCTTAATATTGTCATGAAGATGGAAGGGTAAAATCTGAAATTCACTAGTTATATGAGAGTTTGCTCGAATGTTTTTTCTGTAACTTATATTTTTTTCCACCATGCTATTGTAGGTGAACGGAAAGGGGCGATTGTCCTTGTTAAATAAGAGTCGGTGAGGTAAAAGGAAAAATGAGAAAAAAAATTAAACCTGATACGTTGTTACCTATTAGGGCCAGCTTTAAGGTCTATGTAGAGAGTGAGAACATAACTACCTGTATTTGATATATTTTTCTCTTACAAAGTTGGATCTTATATTTTCTCCTCAAAGATTAGAAATAAGAGCTAGGAGTTAGGCTAATGTAACTTATCATTCAGGAGATTATTATTTTGTAACTGTTTTCAAAAATCTAAAGTTCAATAGGAAAATAATATCAATATGGTTTTATTTTGCTAGGTTTCCATTGCAAAATTAGATATTGGAGATTATTGTTTTTGTAAGTGTTTTAAAAAATCTATAGTTTAACAGCAATGAGATTATTGTTTTATAAGTGTTATTAGAAATCTAAATGTTAATAGAAAAATAAAGTTATTATTTTTTTATTTTAATTTTTAATTAGGAATAAATATTTTTATAGAGATCGGAGTTATGAATTGGGATGGATCAATGTTTGATTAGAGCTGACAAACTAATCTAAAACACAAACAGGAGGCCCACATCCTCTTTCAATCCACATACAATTAATACCAACATTACTAATATCACTACCATCATCAACAACCATAACCATCTTGTATTTAACGATATTTTTACCTTAAATAATAGAAATGCATAATTGAAGATTTATCGATGTTGTATATATGCTAACTTTAAATGTTGAAGATGCATACTTAAAAATTTGTTAATATCTTCTGCAAATTAGACTAATCAATTTGATTATAGAATGTGTCATTAAAGGATGCAAATTAGGTTTTAACCAAGGTGATTTCTTGGATGTGTCATTAAAGGATATTATTTTTTTGCAAACTAAATATTAATTAAGTTGAATTTTGGATGTGTTATTAAAAGATATTGTTCATGTGTTAATTTTAAATGGTGAAGATTTGTTGATATGCAACAATAAGGATATTATATGTGCGTTAATTTTAAGTTATCAATGTTTGTTAATATGCAACATCCAAAGGATATTGTGTGTGTTAACGTTAAGTATTGAAGATTTATTGATATATAACAGTTGTATATATGTTGATTTTAAATGGTGAAAAATTATTGTGTATGTCTGTTAACTTTGAAAGGTGAAGGTTTATTGATATGAAACAATCAAATAATATTGTATGTTTATTAACCTTAAGTAATGAAGATTTATTGATATTGAATATTTGTATGTTTATTAATATTAAATGAAAAAGATTTGCTAATATGCAAAAGTCAAAGGATATTGTATGTTAACTTTAAGTGATGAAGATTTTTTGATGTGCAATAGTCAATCTTCTTGAAAAATTCAATCCATATTGATTTAACATAATTGATTATCGAATGTATCATTAAAATATTTAAATTTTTTACAAATTAAATTTTAACTAAGTTATTTTTTAGATTTGTAGGGATATAAATCTTTTACAAATTAAGTTTTAATCAAGTTGATTATTAAATGTTATTAAAATATATTGTATGTGTTAACTTTAAGTGATAAAGATTTGTTGATATGCAATAGTTAAAAGATATTGTTGATATGCAATAGTAAGAGAATATTGTACATATGTTAACCTTAAGTGGAGAAAACTTATTGATATACAACAATCAAAAGATATTGTATGTGTGTTAATTTTAATTGGTGAAATTTTTTTTTATGCAACATTTAATTTTCTTATAAATTAAATATTAAATTTGTGCTTTAATTTTAAATGGTGAAGATTTGTTGATATACAAGAATTAATCTTCTTACAAATTAAATTTTAATCAAGTTAATTTAACATAATTAATATGCATTTGGATGTAATCTTTATTATGAAAATCCACATGATTTACTACTGTAGCTCATCCCATTTAACAATCTTTGTGTTAATGAAAAGAGTTGTTGTTTTCTATATATAATAGTTATTATACAATGACCTTATTCTGTTTCTTTATTTTGATTTTTAAGTGGAAGAAAAGAGGTAGTAGTTATGCACCTTAAGTTAGTATCCTAATAAATATATTATATGGACATTAATTGATGTATTAATAATATTTATTTAGAATTTTAACATGTTTTTAATGAATATTTTTTATTTGATGTATTTAATTTAAAAATATATATTTTGAATTGATTTAAAATTAGAAATTTAAAATATTCTTAAATTTAATTTATTTAATGTTTGTAATAAATCTTAAATTTAAAGATCGAAGGCTTTCCATATTTATATTATGAGTTTTTTTTAATTATTTCAATGAATTTTTTATTGCTTGGTAGTTCCAAAAATATTTTTAGAAAAATTGCATAGATTTTATTTTCTTATAGGCATTTTTTTACCACAACATGCAATTCATCATCAAGATAAAAAACCTCAATTAGTTAAATCTAGTAGTTGTAAATCCTACTTATCATGTGTGATAAATGAATTTGCACTATTATTGAGTAAAATATTGACAATCATTAGATATTTTGCGAACATGTATTATGATAACTATTAAGCTTTGTATAATGACATATGATATCAACTATTGGATACATTTTATCTATTAATACAAATATTTTAAATATATCTATTTGAAATATATCAAGAGATATTAATCTC
The DNA here is from genome assembly GCA_037957365.1 of Torreya grandis. NCBI lineage: Eukaryota > Viridiplantae > Streptophyta > Pinopsida > Cupressales > Taxaceae > Torreya > Torreya grandis. The sequence goes on from JARHVA010002873.1 coordinate 879,465, forward strand.
AAGGTTTTTATCTTATATTTTTTACATACAACAATGATTAATAATTTTGTTACATTTTCTACTAAATTTTCACTCCAAAATTCATCACATGGTCAAGATATTAAGATTTTTTGATTGAATTATCAAATTTAAGATGGAATTAAAAACTCACTCCATTACGCTCCCTTATTATTATTTTAGAATGCATGTCTTTTTAATTAAAGTATTTATCTAAATTTAAATATTGATTATATAAATGTCCCACATTTTACATTTTTCTCTATTTTTTAATTATTTTTTGTATATTATTTTTTAATAAAAAATTAACATAAAATCTAAAACAATCATCAAAATCATGTGAGACATATCTACTTCTCAATTTTTTATTTTCATTATATCACTATTACAATATGGACCCATATAAAATATTGGTGTGGTAATTGACAATTTTTTATTGAAATTTGTTTTCTATTAATAATACTAGATTATATATCACTATTCTTACAAAAATCAATGGTATAGAATCATTCTAGTTTCAAAACAATCTGAAAGGTTGAAAAAAATATATTTTAATTTATAAAAAATATAAAAACTTAAAATAACTATCATTCAATCAAAAAAATATTTAAACAAGTCCCAAAATAAACATGATATAAATCCCCAAAAGCATAAAGAGAACAAAACATAATAATACTAGATTATATATCACTATTATTACAAAAATCAATGGTATAGAATCATTCTAGTTTCAAAACAATCTGAAAGGTTGAGAAAAATATATTTTAATTTATAAAAAATATAAAAACTTAAAATAACTATTATTCAATCAAAAAATATTTAAACAAATTCCAAAATAAACATGATATAAATCCCCAAAAGCATAAAGAGAACAAAACATAATCATTAGGTAACATGATCAATATGTGAAGCTAGTGAATGTAGAAGATCATCAAGCTTGCCATCCCAACCCCATCCATTATTAGTAGGTAAATCCACAATATCAAGTAGTGGTTCCCAACAATAATTTTTTTTTATCCTTGTTTTCTTCATCCATTGGCTCCTATCTAGGTGAGGAAATAACAAATGCAATCCAAGTGAACTTTCTTTGTTGTAAAACCCATCATGCCCCCACTCCACCCTGCCTGCCACCCTTGCCTCCGGCCCGACCCTCCGAATGTCTACAAACCCACCACCATGCTATTTGTTCATAAATGAGGGTTTCTAAAACTGAAGTGAACCACTTTGGTGCTTGCTACAATGATGCTGCTACCCCTCCTTCTCCCCCCCCCCCCCTCCCCCGCCCCCTAATGTCTACAAATCCATCACCATGCTATTTTTGCATATATGAGGGTTTCCACAACCGAAGGGAACCACTATGGTGCTTTATATAATGATGCATGCCACAAGCTCCAAAACCACCATGGGCCTAACAAGAAGATCATTAGTGAGGCAAATTGGGGGGTGTTGACTCACTCTATAAGGGACACTTCCCCAATGGTCCAATAAAATTTGGAGGTGTTCCACCTCCATTATTTGCTTGAATTTGAATATATAGCATGACATTTGAAATGACCAAAACTTTTTTAGTAATAAAAAATAGCCATTGATAACTATATAGTTAAAGATAGCATGATTCCTTTCATTCTAAAATTTAAAAATAAACTCAAGATGAAATATATGCCATATTTGATTATACTATACAATTAGCACGGTTGAATCTCTTAGGAGCACCATTTACCATAAAAATTAACTTTGGATGAAATGGTTGAAAAATGGGTGTGTATCCATTATAGGATGGCTAAGAATTCTTACAAAACCAAAAAAATATTCTTAAGATTCTTAGGGTGTTGACAAGGACACAAGGGATTAGTCACACTCATATGGATAAGTCTATTATTGATAGGCAGACATTGGTGTAAAATTCACTATAATAAATTAGCTTGTTTTGATTCAATAACTCTTTCCAAGTTTTGTCAAACCTATGCCCGCAGGTTGTTTTGGAAGAATTAAATTTATAATGATCATTTAGAGGCTCAAATTGAATACATTGAAGGTAGATAAATTTATAATCAAGTTGGGGTTGGTACTGTTGGAAGGGAGTCTCGAAAGGCCACTTCCAATCAATCCACCATATAGAAAGTGTTTGAACACCAACCTTGTAAAGGTATAATTTGGGAAATCTTTTTGCACTTCAAAAATTAAGGCAAGGTCATTAGGAGAAAGCTTAAAATTATCACATATGATAGGCCAAGGTATCCAATCCTGGGAATGAGTACAAATTTTTTTTTAAATCACCTTAATTATTTTCTTAAAAGGTCTTAAGACTTGTAACCTAGGGGACCATGGCAAAAGGAACACCATGATAAATGAAAATTAGAGACCACCAAAAAGAGTGATAATTTACATAAATACATGTTCTAAACCCATCTAAGCCATCCTAGACTAAGTGAGATTTGATCAATTCCCAAGATTCCATATACTTTGAGCCATGAAAGGCCCTTTGATCTTAATATGAAATTGAGTGAGTAAAAATAATTAGATACCAAGATATTTCTAAGTTGGCCTATCAAAAGAGATCCCTTCACTTATACAATTACAAAATAAAATTTTATGGGCCTCATTACCTTAAGAGATAGAATAATCAACTTACACAAAGAGTAATGTCTTGGAGTTTGACATCAATAATTCAAAGGCCACCCATCCTTTATATCTGTATCATATATCCCATATAACTATGTAAAACTATTTATCTTTTAGTATTTAGCCCTTGCCTTTATATGTATAAGCTTTACTTATACGATATTTGAACATGTCCCTTATATGCAGCCCTTGACGTTATCATATGACATTCATCTTGTTTTGTTTGTGTACTTATTAATTTTATTAATCTTGATGAGTGCCATGATCCATATTATGCACTAACTAATGTATAATATTCTAATTTCATAATCTACTACTATTAACTTCATTGATACACTTTTATAGGCCTTGCCTCATATATTAATATATGATTCAAATAGTACGTATCTTACTATGTTGACATAATTTTCATATATTCAAAATTATTCAATTATTGTATCTTATTACATATCATACAATTAACTTTTATTTTGAGATGAATGAATTTTAAGACACAATTTTCTCACCTCAAAAGGGGAGAATTTCAATGGGCCTTTCATACATGAGTTAAGCCTCTTAAATCAATTTTTTTTTTTTTTTTTTTTTTACAAAGTACAATTTTAAAGGTTTTATAATGTTTCAAAATTCAATCATTGATACAAATTATGGGTGTAGATGCGATGCATATAAGGTCACATTTCAAGAACAAAGTACAGATTCATACAATTTCAAGTGCATAATATAGATTCATGTACAAGTTTCAAACATAATTTATAAATTGACATTCACACATAGCTATAGATTCTACATTTATCAATGAGGTCATGATACTATTCAAGCCATGCTTTCAATACTACATGTTATATGTGGACATGGTAGGAGCTTGGATCTTCTCCATTATCTTTTCATTATGCATTTAGGAAATAAGGAATAAAGTGACAATTGAATCACAAGTTATTTGTAGTAGTTGATTCATTTAATGTGCATAATACATAATTTAGAGGTTCAATGCCCTCTAGCATTATTGCTTATGAATCTATTATGGATTCCAACTTGTTTCATGTCTTGGGGTTACATACCAACAATGCAAATTAGTTTTATGTCCCTCAATGGGTTTTATTTTCTATGCAATTTTAATTCAATTTGGCGCTTGATCACCCTCAAATTTTCTATTAGTTCAATATTTTCAAATTCAAGTTACATTTCAATTTTCAATTTCACACATGAATATTAACTACTTTTATATCATTACAAAATATTCAAATTATTGGCACTTAGTAATATATGAATTATATATATAAAGTGTATGTAATTTTGAATAAGATATACATTATTTTTGATATAGAAGCTCAAAGTTACATATATATAGACATCTTTTACCATGTTTTAGATTATGTATAGTGAATTACAACTGATGAGTAAGCAAGGGCATCCAATCTATCAAAGTCACCCATAGAATGATCATGGCACTATCCGATTAGCTCTATGTATCAAATATCTAGAGAGATTTGTACCTTGGTGGATGGCCTACAAACCATCATCCTTACCAATTAAACTACAACCCTTTCGATATGATACATTATTTTTTTAATTATGGTGTTTATTTATTTATAATATCTATGTAATATTTTAAATATAAATATATATTATTTATATTATTTATCCAAACAATATAATAAGACCCTTATTTGAATGAATAGTTTACTTAGACAAAAAGAACATAAACACTTATACATATTTATACAAGGATCATGTAGCGTCTAGTCCTTACCTTTGTATTTGAAGTATTTGTACTTTAGTTTGTATTTGTATCTTGCAATTAAAATATGGTTTGATCATTTAAACTTGAAGATACAAATTTAATATTGTAGAAAAATTATATATTTTTTTTTTGTAACATGTCTTCTAAGTGATGGTACTATTCCAATGCTCAAACGTGTAATAAGATAATTGTAAAATCTTAGTGGACATGGCTTTGACACAATTTAATATATAAAAAATGAAGTTACTAATGTCAAAGCGTCTTTATAGCCTCTAGTTAACTTTTCTATTTTCTACCAATTAGAGTGTTGACTTTGTTTGATTTGTAACATTGACAAAATTAATATTTGTTAATTTATTTTTATTTAATTTTTTTATTATTCATAAAATATAATGAATAATGATTCATTAAAATTTTTAGATATTATTTACAACATCACATTATTAGAGAATTCTTTTAATTTTTCATATTGTTTCCCATGACGATAAGTCAAAGTAATAAAATCTAAACCAACTCACTAATCCTTTTCTTTTAGTTGTGATCATGTCAGAGCACATAAACATTGCACTGATAAATTATTCAAATCCTTACCAAAATTAATGTGATTTAAGATAGTGAAACAATTAGGAGGTTATGTATGTGTTCAAACTAATTTGAGCTTGCAAATAAAAGTTTCATAAATATTTTGAAAATTGTCTATGTAAATTGTATGTTTTTCACCAAGGGTTTTGTAAAAGGAAAAAATGGCATAATTGTCTATAGCCATGACATAATTGTCTTTCAAAAATATCACCAAGTTGTGGATGGTTACAAGTTAAGAAAATAGCAGGGTATATAGTTATCTATAATATATTTATTTAAATATATATAAAAATATAAGGAATCTTAATGTTTATAAAAATGCAAACACTAGAAACAGGACAATTTGATTGATTGCTCAATCAAATTAAGAGAATCTTGCAGATCAAAAGGTCTCGTGATACTTTGAATTTTACACTAGATTACAAAAGTCTCCAAAAAGCTACGAAATACTGTTACTGGAATATTGAAAAGATAATTTTTTTTAAAAAAAAATCCATTTGCCATTCGACAGAAAGACCTCAAGTACCGTATCAAACTCTCCCTTTAAAAAATGTCGTCTCCTCAATTTTAGGTGAAATTCAGTTTTTTCTACCGCACACCTTAGGTAACGGTTTCATGGAGGAGTTGCTCTTAGAAATATCTCAGCAGTTGCATTGATGAAAAATAAGTTTTTAGCCCCTTGAACCCCTTTTTTAAGGATTTTGGTTTTAAAATTAATATCCAATTAAAAAAAAATCACATGTTAGATTCCATTTGAAAACATTGTAAAAAATCAGAGAAAATTTCAGCCAACCGAAAGCAATGTCATCGAAAATAGTGTAGAATCACTAAATTTGAAAAACACCCAGATGAAATTATATAAACTAAGAGATGCTAAACAAGATGATTGATTGAAACAAAATTTGAACAATAATGATGGATTTATACACAATGAAAGATACCGAACAGCAATTATATGCTTTTCATTACCATTTATGTGGGACTTGTTTTGATCAGTGTGCATAGCAGTAATGGAAAACATGTTGAAGCAAATGTAAGGCTGCATTTCCATAATGCTGATTGCAATCTGAAATCTGCAAGGAAGGCAAACAAATGAAAATTTTAATTATTTGAATTTTGAAATGTTCTTTTTTATTTTATGGTTGATAAAAAGGATGGTATATACAATCATTGCATTCCAAGAAACTATACACGAATTTAAATATATACAACTTGACTCCCCTAGTACAAAAATGACTAGAAACAAGAGGAGCACATGTAACAGACAAAGATTGACACTGTCATCATACCATGTGAGTAGAGTCTTTTCAAAAAAAATTCTAGGTCAAATTATTTAGACAAGCTTAGCAACATTTGAAGACTGCAAATAAAACTGTGGCATACATGGAAAATACAGTCATGTTTCCAAATCTGGTCTCAGGGTTGTTGCAAGTTGGAATACTTGTGAGACAGAATAATTCAATGAAAATATGGTTTAGCCAGTTAATTAAAGAATTCCCACATGTAATTTTTAGATTTGGATTCAACAACCATGGAACATTGTGTCCTATAGTGCAAGAGATGTTCCAACCAATTAAGGCAAATTTACAGACAGTAATTGGGGTTCCTTGTTGAAATGAATTCAAAAAACAAGATTTACAGTGAAAAGTAAACCCCTAGAAGTGGAAGAAGAAAGTACCTACCCACAGAAGGTGGAGTGGAATCATTGTTGTCAGCTGAAATTCGGAGGCATTGAAGGTGTTGTCAGCATCCTTTTTTGTTTCCTCTGCAAGTCAAATCAACATATATTAGATGAAACCAACCCTATATACAAATGGTTGAAGAATGATATGTATTTGCAATATATAGATACCCTTTGGGAGGTCTGGATACAAATGATGGGAATTTTGCACAAGCCAAGGCCTGCAATTTTTAGTCCGGACCAAATTCACAATCCTCAGCAAACAAGCTGTAGGTAATGCCATAGTGTACAGCTTGAATTTCTACGAATCTTTGTTGTTTTGTGGTTTCACAGACCATTAAGAATCATAGCAGTTGTTGATCTCATTTGTCTGTATCGATCGAGGGCTTATAAAAACAATTCCCTTTTGTTTTTAAGTATACAAACTGTCTCCGCCATTGATTTTCTTGGCGGTCACTGTGAAGGTTTTTTCTGTCGCTTCATGCCTGTTGTTTGTCCTAGCAATATTATCCCTCATTGGAGATATAACTAAATATCTGTATTTACTCTACATTCATCATTCCATATGCTTCTAATGTGATGTGATTTGGCAGAAAATAATGAGTTCTACGAAAAGCTAAAGGTCATAGAGTTCATATTGAGGACGTATGCAATGCCCACATATTTTTTATGTGGCATCCCAATGCACAAGGTCGCCATGTTCGTAACGCTGATACAAAAAGTCTCGAGTGGCTCAAAGATTTTCGTTCTAAAAATATTAAAAGCTTCACGCAAGTAAGCAAACAATTTTCAGTTCATTCTTTAATGTCATCTTGGTCTTCTAGAACAGATAATTAATTGTAACAATTTTGTTTTCTTGAATTTTAATTCAGGGTGGACGAGGAGGATGGGGTTGATTGATATGTACCAGTTTCTTCCAAGAAATTGTTGGATAATGAGCTTCTCCTACAAGTACAGTTTAGAATAGAGCTTTGTGTTAGAAAGTCAAGTTGAACTGGAGTTAATTTCTCCACTCCTCATGCATGCAAGCAGTTAGCTGCAGTTAAGTAATCAGTTAGTACACTGATAGTTGAGCAATCAGTTAGTTTACATTCAGTTAGTTAACAAACAGTTAGTTAAACTGTCAGAGAATTTGTTAGAGAGTTAGTTTGCATGAAAAGACTAAAATTAGTCTTGAGTTTATTTTCTAATTATTGTTTGTATTCAAATCTATTTAAAGACGTCTTGGGCGCACATTATAAGCAAGGAAAATTGAAGATCAATAAAATCTTTTTCTTTCAAGAAATTGTTGTAGCAATTGGGTTGAGTTCTTATTTGTTTTAAGTTCTTGTTTTGTATGCTCTCTTGTATTCTAACAAATTGGTATCATAACCTGGTTAGGAAAACAGCCAGCAGTGAGGCGACAAGAAGAAAAAAGAGCCAAGCAATCGGGCACAGGAATTGCCAGCAGGCAGCGCAGAGACCGACATCGGCAGTTCAGAGACCGACGTCGACCGACTCCCAGACCTACATCAGCAGTATATAATCGACGTCGGCAATATCAGTGACCGACCTCGGCAGTAATATCGACCAACTGCGGCAGTGTAATCGACGTCGACGACTGTGTTTCAGAAACAACAACCAAAAAGTCATTCTAGCGTGAGAAATGGCAGCGAATAATAGTATTTCACAGCGTCAAATTCCCGTTTTCAATGGTAAGAATTACGATTTTTGGACAATTAAGATGAGAACTTTATTTTGCTCACAAGAAGTTTGGGATTTGGTAGAAAGTGGTTTTGTAGAACCACAGGACGAGGTAGCCCATCTGGCATTATCTCAAACACAAAAGGACGAGCTTAAAGAGAACCAAAAAAAAATGCAAAAGCTTTATTTATAATCCAACAGGGATTGGATGAATTGATTTTTTCTAGAGTAGCAGCAGCAACAAGATCCAGAGAGGCATGAAAATTTTTGGAGAATACCTATAAAGGTAATACAAAGGTAAAAATTGCTAAATTGCAATCTCTTAGGTGAAGTTTTGAAAATTTGCAAATGAATGAATCGAAATCTATAGACCAGTTTATGGGTCAAGTTTTGAATATAGTGAATCAAATTAGATCTAATGGAGAATCTATCACAGATCAGAAGATCATAGAGAAAATACTCAGGGGTTTACCTAGTAAATTTGATGCTATAGTTGTAGCTATTGAAAAAACCAAGGATTTGAAACAATTATCTGTAGATGAATTAATGGGTTCTTTGTTAACACATGAATCCAGAATGAATAGGAATAATACTTCTCTTGAGAATGCTTTTAAGTCACAAGTAACTTTTGGCAGAGGAAGAGGAAGAGCTAGGTCAAGCTTCAGAGGAAGAGGCAGAGGTTGATATGGAAGGAACAATTCAGATGAAGGTGAGAACAGTAATCAAAACTACAGCAGTAGAGGATGTAGCAACAATCACTTCCAGCAAGGTTCACAGAGGTTTGATAAATCTAATGTTCAATGTTATTACTGCAAGAAATATGGTCATTATGCAAGTGACTGCAAAAGTAAACAAGGATATGTGTACAAGCAGAATGCTAATTACACAGGTGAATCTAGCTCTAATCCAGGTGAATCTAGTTCTAATCCTGGAAGCATGTTTCTTACTAGTAATGTTACTCAAGAAAAGGCTAAAGATATTTGGTTTTTAGACAGTGGATGCAGTAATCATATGACAGGAAATAAATAATTTTTTGCTAGTCTTGATGATTCTGTAAAATCAAAAGTGAAATTAGGAAATGATATCACAGTAGATGTCATGGGTAAAGGTGTCATAAATGTTTTGGCCAAGAATGGTGAAAGAAGGTTTATACCTGATGTTTATTTTGTACTTGGACTAAAACATAATCTTTTGAGTATTGGATAGCTAGTTCAGAAAGGTTACAGAGTGTCTTTTATGAATAATATTTGCACAATTTTAGACAAGTTTCCAAGTGACAGGTTGATAGGAAAAGTGGAGATGACCAAGAATCGGATGTTCCCTCTTCATATTCAGTGCATCCAAGGAAAAGAGGAAGCCCACTACAAATCCATGCAGCTAAACCAATCATGGCTATGGCACTTAAGGTATGGACATTTACATTTTGGAGGTTTAAATTTGTTACAAAAAAAAAGTATGGTGAAGGGTTTACCACCAATAGAAAAGCCAAAAAGTTCATGTGACAGTTGTATTCTGGCAAAATAGCATAGAGAGAGTTTTTCAGTAGGAGGCTCATATAGAGCTAAGGTAATATTGGAGTTAGTCCATAGTGATCTATGTGGACCAAAGCAAACTACATCATTTGGAGGTAGTACTTATTTTCTAACCTTCATTGATGACTTTAGCAGAAAGACTTGGATATACTTTCTCAAAAATAAGTCTGAAGCCTTTGGAAAGTTTAAAGAATTCAAGGCACTGGTTGAAAATCAGAGTGGCTGTTATATCAAGGTACTCAGATCAGATAGAGGAGGTGAATATATGTCTAATCAATTTCAAGATTTTTGCAGGTATCATGGCATCAAAAGACAATTGACTACAAGGTACACACCATAGCAAAATGGTGTAGCAGAAAGAAAGAATAGAACAATAATGGAGATGGCAAGAAGCATGTTGAAATCCAAACACTTGTCAAATGAATATTGGGTAGAAGCAATAACATGTGCAGTGTATATTCTGAACAAAAGCCCAACAAAGAGTGTCAGAGATCAAATTCCACAAGAAGCGTGGAGTGGTAAGAAATATAGCGTATATCATTTCAGAATTTTTGGTTGTGTTGCATATTCTCTTATACCATCTAAATTGAGAAAGAAACTTGATGATAGAGGTGAGAAATGCATTTTTATTGGCCATTCTAAAGAATCAAAAGCTTATAAATTGTATAACCCTATTTCAAAGCAAGTGATTATAAGCAAAGATGTTGAATTTAAGGAAACAGAAGCATGGGATGGTAGCACCATTACAGTTGGAGCACCAATTCCATAAGATGAAAAAGTTTCTGAAGAACAAAATTTGCAAGGTGGACAATCCTCTCCACAAGCAGGCACAAGCACTCCAATAAGAACACCTAGAAGGTTTGAACAAGGTGAATCATCTAGTCATGCATGTGACCCTACTCCAAATTCACAAGTAAGTGATGAATCAGATCCAACTCTTACTACTTTAAGATCAAGAATTAAAGGTAAGAAAATGAGAAGTTTGAATGAGATTTATAATCAAGAAGAAGAGAAATTAGATTTGGTTTCAAATTTTTCTCTTTTCACTCATGATCCTATGTATTATGAAGAAGCAATTAATGAGGAACATTGGCTAAAAGCAATGGATGAAGAGATGAATGCTATTGAAAGGAATCAAACATGCAATCTAACTACTCTACCTGAAGGTAAAGATTGTATTGGAGTTAAATGGGTTTATAAGACTAAATTTGATGCAGATGGAAATGTTGAAAAGCACAAGGCAAGGTTAGTAGCAAAAGGTTTTGCACAAGAACATGGAGTTGACTATAATAAAACATTTTCACCAGCTGCTATATTGGATATTGTTAGAATGGTTTTATCAATTGCTGCTCAAAATAATTGGTATGTATATCAAATGGATGTAAAATCAGCTTTTTTGAATGGTTTTCTAGATGAAGTGTATGTGAAATAGCCCACAGGTTATGAAGTACAAGGACATGAAGAAAAAGTTTACAGATTGAAGAAGGCTCTTTATGGTCTCAAGCAAGCACCAAGAGCATGGTATAGCAGGATTGATTCTTATATGTTAAACAATAGATTCAGCAGAAGCGATAGTGAGCCTACTTTGTACACAAAAATCAACAAAGAAGGTCAGATTTTGATTGTGTGTTTATATGTTGATGATTTGATTTTTACTAGAAATTTGTCTGTAGACACTTTTAAATTAGCAATGAAGAAAGAATTTGAAATGACAGATTTGGGATTAATGAAGTATTTTTTGGGAATAGAAGTTGTACAATCAGAGAAAGGAATTTTTATCTGTCAAATTAAATATGCAAAATATGTGTTAAAGAGATTTAAGATGCTGAATTGTAAACCAGGACCTACACCAGTTGCTATAGGGACAAAACTTAGCAAAAAATACCAAGGGTCTAATGTTGATTCCACAATATTTAAAAGGCTAGTTGGTAGTTTGATGTATCTTACAGCTACTAGACCAAATATCAGTTATGGGGTTAGTTTAATCTCAAGATTCATGGAGTCATCGAAAGACTCACATTGGCAAGTTGGAAAAAGGATATTGAGATATGTGGCAAGAACTACAGACTATGGAATTTTATATTCCACAACTAACAATTTTAGTTTGATTGGTTTTACTGACAGTGATTTTGCAGGTAGCATTGATGATAGGAAGAGTACTTCTGGATATGCCTTTCTTTTAGGCATAGGTGTGGTCACATGGGCATCCAAAAAGCAACCTATAGTGACACTTTCATCAGCTGAAGCAGAGTATGTTGCAGCCACATCAGTAGCATGTCAAGCAACATGGATGAGAAGAATATTGAAATATTTATTACAAGCACAGAAGGAGTTAACACCAATCTTTTGTGATAACAAATCAGCAATCACTTTATCAAAAAATCATGTGTTTCACAAGAGGAGAAAGCACATTGATACAAGATTTCACTTTATCAGAGAGTTAGTGAACAATGGAGAAATCCATCTGGACTTTTGTAGATCTGAAGATCAATTAGCAGATATATTTACAAAGGCATTAGAAAAAGAGACCTTTGATTATTTGAGACAAAATTTAGGCATTGTAAATGCTAAAATTGTAAGTGGTAGAAATTAAGGGAGAGTGTTAGAAAGTCAAGTTGAACTGGAGTTAATTTCTCCACTCCTCATGCATGCAAATAGTTAACTGCAGTTAAGCAATCAGTTAGTAAATTAATAGTTAAGCAATCAGTTAGTTTGCATTCAGTTAGTTAACAAACAGTTAGTTAAACTATTAGAGAATTTGTTAGAGAGTTAGTTTGCATGAAAAGACTAAAATTAGTCTTGAGTTTATTTTTTAATTATTGTTTGTATTCAAATCTATTTAAAGACGTCTTGGGTGCACATTGTAAGCAAGGAAAATTGAAGATCAATAAAATCTTTTTCTTTCAAGAAATTGTTGTAGCAATTGGGTTGAGTTCTTATTTGTTTTAAGTTCTTGTTTTGTATGCTTTCTTGTATTCTAACACTTTGATGAGGCCATAGAATGTGCTAGGAAGAATGAAATTTTGAAGTTGTAATATAAAATTTATATTATTTTGTAGGTTGAACATGCAGAATTAAATTTAATGATCAGTTTCAAGTTTTGTATAACATATGTACCATATATCCCATTTACCTAGGAGTACTATATCCATTATTCAATACTTATTACAATAATTTTGAGTAAAATTTATTTTACTTTATCCTAAAAAAGAGGAGTGGTTGAAACGTATTTTGTTCATTTGTTTCCAGTAGCATGAAATTGTTCCATATAAATTGAAGAGTTAATTTTGGTTATAAACATATTTACAAACCATCAAGGTTTTTACTATAGTTATATATGGTATCTAATTTGTTATATTGTTTTAAATTCAAATCTTATATAGTGTTAGGTTTTAATTATCAATGCTTTTACAATTTGTATTTTGGATATTTTAAAATGAGAAAAGAAATTTGTCTTTTACAATTTATACATGAGCTTTTGAAATGAAAAAAGAAAATTTTGAACATGACATTCTATATATATATCGATTTATATATAAAAAGACTAAGTCAAGAATTTTATAATCAAAATATTTGTATTGACAGTATATTTTGAAATTAATCAACCTTGATTACTGATAGCATCCTATTGATGGCATTGTTGCCCTCAATAATGATTGAATGATGAGTCCATTTTAGATCAATTTACAAATTGTGAGTGCCTTGACTATGATTGATCTTTGATTGCCTATAGAAGCACAATTGGGGGGTCTTGTCCCAAAGTTTCAAAATTTGGGATAAACGTTGGCTCTGTCTGTGGGACAACATTCCATGGCAGAATGTAGGAAAATCCCATAATTTTCTTTTTTTTTCAACCAATGCTTTGTTCGCCTTACAAATCCCTATGAATGGTGTGTCACAAATGCTCACATGTGCCAATCTAGTGAATAGATAATCAATTTTTCTATCTTATTTGTATGGGAAATTGTTAAGAACTTGCGCTACTCCTTTTTAATTTGTTAGTATAATAGTTATTATGGATGCATATGCTTTGTAAGTCGTCCCATGAGCATTTTATTTTATCCCACATTCATGGGAAGTAGTTGCTAAGATTAGACTTAGTATATAAGTAAATGTTGAGGCCAATGAAGGCATTCATGAATTTATTATATTGAACTTGATTAAAGGAGGTTGCCTCCTCGAATAGGCCAACGATTTTATAATTTACCCATTGTAATTCAGTTATGCTTATTTGAGTTAATATATTGCTAATTTTCATAGTTTATTTCATGTATTGCAATTATCTACCAACTTGTTCAGGAAAGATCTTCTTATCTGGTATTAGAGAACTTTTCAGGGCTAATTTTTTTTCAAGCATAAATTATTTAAGTATTTTTCTGTATCACAATAATCTATTTCAAACCAGAGTAAAAAACTATCCACATAACTATGGGAAGTGCTTGGATGAAATCCATAAAACTCATTGTAAGGAGTACCATAGGAACCCTAAAATAGCTAACCCATTGAGAGGACCTGCCAGCAAAATGGGTAGCAGCCCCATCCTGATTGACTATTTCTCATCTGTGAGAGAAACTAAGAGCTATCATTTAGAGGTAAATCCATGGCCAGAAATTTTTTAGAGAGTGGTACTCGCTCAGATGGCATTGGTGGTCAGAGAGATATCTTTAAACCCTTAGGTAGTCATTGAAACTTGGGGTCCATTTCTATCAATTTTAGAATATTTTTAATAGATTATAAAAAAATCAACTAGCAGCAGAGTATCTGAAGACTATTAGAGGACTTGCAGCCATATATTTGACAGAAACTAGAAACCAAAAAAACTTCATCCTATCAGTTTCAGAAAATATCTGCAAAGTATTAGACAACTCTAAAAGGACTTACAATCAGACAAAAAATATAAAATAGAATCCAAAAAAATTAAAAATTAAAATAAAATAAAATAAAATAAAATAAAACAAACATTTTTTTCATTTTTTATCATATCTCTCCGTTTATATCCCTGTTGATCCTCAAATATTATCTAGTCACCTGAAATTCCATTCTCCATGTTTCTTCCTTGAGGTCCTATATCCTGATTCTACTCTTAATTCCCACAAATCTCTTTTTTTTCTCAAGTTTTGCCATAACTTCTTCTATTTTTGTCCATTTGCCTCAAAAAATTTCCATAACATTCATCTCCCTTTTATTCTCCTTTGTCTTTCTTTGATATTTTTTTAGTTTTTCTATTTTCACTCTTGAAATTACCATTGCCTTCGTCAATCATACTCCCACTATGCAAAAGAATTAGTTAAAGTACATTTAACTCTTCTGATTTTACCCAAATCCCAAACTTCCCTTAATAAACATGTTTTAACTCTAGTTTTCCTACCCATTATGAAAATAAATAATTAAATAAATAAAATCTCTTATTTGGGTCATTGTAGTAACCTGAACAGGAGAAAAAAACACGGAGGATGAAATTTCCCCCCTCAAGACACACATTAAATATATTTATGAAAAAAAATAGCTTCTGTCTTCAACATACCATCTTGAGTAACAGATGACATCCAGAGTCATATTTTGACACCAAATTTTCTTCTAATAATAATTTTCATGGGCTGAAGCTTAATTTTCTTCGATTACATGGAGAAGATCTGACTAGATGGATCTATTGAGCAAAATAATATTTTAGTCTGCATAATACTTTTGATGCCAACAAGGTTCTACTTACATCCTTTCACTTGGAACTTGAAGTCCTTCAATGGTATCGTTGGTATACGAAGGCTCATGATGAGCCAAGATGGACTGATTTGTGTACCCTCATTTTTCAATGGTTTGGCCCTAGTAATTTTGATGACTTCCTGAGAGCACTCACTAAACTTTGCCAAATAGGAACCCTGAGAGAATATCAAATAAAATTTAAAAAACTGGCCAATCACATAGAGGGATTGTCTGATAAATTCTTTAGGAATTGATTTGTCAATGGACTGAAGGATGTAATTTGATCTAAGGTCAAAATGTTAGGGCCCAACATGATGATGGAAGCCCTAGAATTGGTTAAGTTCCTAGAATACAAGATCACATCTCGATAGTGATTCAAATCCAATTTTTCTCCATTTAGAAATACAACTCCATAACAATCTCAAATAATACCAACCCCCATAAACACTCCTATCAAGCATTTGACTGAAGTAGATATGTGAGCCTGTAGAAAAAAATGACTATGTTATAATTATGATGCAAAATTCACTCAAAGACATCGATATGTTGAGAAAAAACTCTACCTATTGCATGTCAACTCTCCACCCAAAATTAAAGATTGAGAAGATGTTCAAAATAAAACAGATGATCCAAAAGAAGCCCAGTCGATTGTGGAACTTGCTTCTCAGAAAGACCAACCTGAGATCTCTCTCCAAGCCTTAGCAGGAGTCACCACCCCACAAACTATGTGAATTAAGTGTTACTTCAAGAATTTTTCTCTCATAGTGCTCATTGATTTTGGTAGCACTCATAACTTCATTGACCCTCAAATCACCAAATACATTGATTGTTTTGTCTATCCTTGCTCTAACTTTGAATTCATAATTGTTAATGGGGGCACATTACCTTGTAAAGGGAAGTGTCTTAATGTGTGTATCTCTATTAGAGATTATAACTTGTGTTCTGACATGTTTTCCTTGCCCTTAGGTGGATGTGATGTTGTTTTAAGAGCTCAATGGTTATGCAAACTTGGACCTATCTTATGATATTTTACTGACTTTAGATGTTGTTTTTAGACAATGGGCAAAAACACACATTGAAAGGCTTACAACCAGGGTCTTTTGGCATCATTAGTTCACATCACATCACATCACATGGAAAAGCTTCTTAAGAAGAATTCACATGACATCATTATCCAAATCCATTCTATTCAAATTCAATCATCAACGATCTCCACTCCTTTTGATCTACAAACCATTTTGCATAGATATACACATGTTTTTTATGAACCAGTGGATTTTCTACCTTCATGACTAGAGGAACATTATATTCAACTCCTTCCTAGATTTTTCCTCCCAACATTAGGCCCTACTAATTGAGATCGAGATGCTCATTCAAGACTTACTAAAGCAAGGCATTATTCACCATAATACCAACCCTTATTCTTCTCCAATTCTCCTTGTTTGGAAAAAATATGGGTCATGGTGCCTCTGCATTAACTTATGTGCACTTAATCACATCACAATCAAGGATAAGTTCTTGATCTTTGTTATTGATGAGCTTCATGGTGTTCATTTTTTCTCCAAGTTATATCTCCACTCTGGATATCACTAGATCTAGCTTCATGAGGATGATATCCCTAAGATATTTTTTCACATGCATGATGGCCACTATGAGTTTCTATTCATGCCCTTTGGCTTCACTAATGCTCCTTCAACATTCTAGGCATTGATGAATAAAATATTCTGGTCCTACCTACGTAAATTCATTTTGGGCATCTTTGATGACATCCTCATCTATAGTAAAACATCGTCTGAGCATCTCCAACATCTGGAACTCACACTGGAACTTCTCTTTGACCATCATCTTTATGCAAAATAGTCCAAATGTACTTTTTGTGAGGATGAAGTGGAGTATCTTGGGTATATTTTTTTCAGCCCAAGGGGTTCAAGTGGATCCTAAAAAAATAGCTACCATGACAAATTGGTCTCATCCTCAAACACTGAACAACCTATATGGTTTTTTGGGGTTGACTGGATACTATCGTAAGTTCATCAAGGATTAAGAGAATATTGTATCTCCACTAATAACTATGTTGAAAACTAATGCTTTTATATGGATGCAAACTGTTAAGTGTGCATTTGAAGAATTAAAACAAATGTGTACTACATATGTTCTAACTATGCTAGATTTTGTCAAGACCCTTACTATCGAGAGTGATGCTTGTGACAATGGACTTGGCATTGTTTTCCTCCAAGAAGGATTCCCCATTGCATTCACCAACAAAGCTATTTCTATCAAGAATTTATTACTCTCTATTTATGAGAAGAAAATGATGGCCATTTTATATACAGTATAGAAGTGGTGGCCATACCTACTGGGGATTTATTTTTTCATCAAAACTGAATACCAAAGTTTGAAATATTTCCTGGAACAATAGGTCTTCACCTCATCATAATATAAATGGGTCAGCAAACTCATGAGTTATAACTATGAGCTCACTTACAGGAAGGGTAAGGACAATATTGTGGTTGATGCTCTATCTTGCACATTTGTAGAGAAAACTTCCCTTTTAGTTATCTTCATGCCTATTCCAAATTGGTTGGATGTTGTACATCATGGGTATGCCAATGACTCCTCATTATCTTAAATCATTCAATAGTTAACCACTAAGCCCTCAATTATATTACATTATTCTTGGGATGATGCTTCTCTATAATACAAGGGTCGTCTAGTGCTTCCCTAGAGCATAGATATTTAATAAGATATATTTTATGAACTCCATACTTCTCTATCCATAGGGCACTTAAGGTTTTTCAAAACTTATGAGTGAGCATGATGTAACTTATTTTGGATGGGAATGAAAAAGGTAATTCAATAGATGGTCACTAAATGTGATACCTATCAATGCAATAAACATGAAACCACACTCATCCCTACGTTTCTCGAACCCTTGCCCATCTCTACTAGGATTTGGATAGATATTTCTATGGATTTCATTGAGAGGCTCCCTAAATCTAGAGGAAAAATAGTGATCTTGGTTGTAGTTGATCACCTCTCCAAATATAATCATTTTTGTGCCCTCAACCATCCCTATATGGCCTCCATAGTCACACAAATTTTCTTGGACCATATTCTCCATCTTCATGGAATTCCTTCATCCATTTTCTCAAATCATGATGCAACCTTCACTATCTATTTTTACATAGAACTATTTTGATGCATCGACACCCAACTGAAGATGAGTTCCAAGTATCATCCACAAATGGATGACCAAACTAAAATTATCAACAAATACTTAGAAACTTGTATTCATTGCTTTACCTTAAATAAATAACATCAATAGACAAAGTGTCTCCCCCTCGTCGAATGGTGGTAAAAATCCTCCTACCACACTTCAACTAAAATGACTCCATATAAAGTAGTTTATGGTTAAGCACCACCATTGCTCCTTCTGTATACCCCCAGTAGTTCATTAGTTCAAGCGATCAACATGATTCTCTAAACCCATAATCAGATCCTTAGCACCTTGTGGGACAATCATCATATGGCACAAAATCAAATGAAACAACAAGCTAATCAGTACCATTCTAAGTGCACTTTTCAAGTAGGTAATATGGTCTTTCTTTACCTACATCCATACAAGCAATCCTCCATAAAAATCAAAGGGCATCATAAGTTGGCTTGCAAATTCTATAGGCCTTGTAAGTTTCTCTAGAAGTTTGGGTTAGTTTCTTATAATTTGGAACTCCCACCATCTTCTTGAGTTCACCTAATATTTCATGTCTCTTGTCTAAAAAAAATTCTTGGCACAAACATCAGAGTGTAGACTATTTTACCAGAGTTTGATATTAAAGGATCTATCCTTATTGAGATGGAAACAATCTTAGATATGTGCACATGCTAACTTTTCTCCCTCTCCATCACAGAGCTTTTAATTCAGTGGCATGGAATGCAACTAGAGGATGCCACATAGGAACAAATATTTCAAATTTAGCACCAATTCCCACATCTGAAGCTTTGAGGACAAAGATTTTTCTAAGAGGGAGGGGATGTTAGGAACTCGTGCTACCCCTTCTCTTTACTTTATTTGTATAATAGTTTCTATGGACACATATGCTTTGTAAGTCATCCCATGAGCATTTTTTTAAATCCCACATTCATGGGAAGTAGTAGTTGTTTAAATTAGACTTAGTATATAAGTAAGTGTTGAGGCCAATGAAGGCATCCACAAATTTATTGTATTAAGCTTTCTCAAAATAGGTTGCCCCCTCGAAGAGGCCAGTGACTCTACAATTCAACCATTATAATTCATTTATGCTTAATTTAGTTAATATATCGCTAATTTTCATAGCTTATTTCATGTATTGTAATTATCTGCTAACTTGTTCAAAAAAGATCCTCTCAAAAATGAACACACATAAGGATAATCCCATAATTTCTCTCTTTTTCAACCAATGCTTTATTCACCTTGTAGATCCCTATAAATAGTGTTTTATAAGTGCTCACATATCCTGATCTAGCCAACTAGAAACCAATTTTCTATCCCAATCAAATGGGGAAAAACATGAATAACTAGCCTAGATCACATGACCTTTAATAAATTCACTTTTCAATGAATGGAAATGCCTTGAAACTTTCCCACTAATTTTGACCTTTGATGATCAAACACTATCCACCACGTGATTACTAGCTATAATGGATTTCCAACATCTTAAACAGGGGTAAAAATAAAGCCCAAGCATGATAAATATGATCAAAATAGTGTATGCTTATTGATAACCTATGCACAAAAATTCTAATGGATTTTTATAAGAAAATTAAAGTTTTAACAATATTTGCCTTGGGATTTGGATCACAAACTATGAATAATGTTTTTAATCATTTTTAAAAAATATAACAATTTTAAATGGAATGGTGGAAATTTTTATTTGTCATGGTTGGTATGCTTGTCTTACTAGTAAAGAAAGTACAAGATCTCTGACCAATTAAATTTTGACTTAAGATTTGTTACATTTAATAGGGGTGTAATACTTGTAGCAAGAGATTAAAAAACATGATAGATTTTTCTTTGACTTAGCGGACTTTTTTGATTTGTCACACTTCTTGAGTTTGTTACACCAATATGCATTATATAGTGGGGCTAACGTCACTGCTAGGAACTGATCAATAGCAAGCAATTACCTCATGACATGGTAAGACCATCAAACTAATTATAGTCATTGATTAGCTACATAGTGGTTTATACTCTTTACAGGGTCATCATTATTTTCTCTCCTCCCCATGATACCATTTAATAATTACTAGTTACACCAATAGGTGTCATATACTAGTATAAAAATAACTCTCAGGGACTAATTGATCATAAGAAATTACCTAGTGTGATGGGAATTATAGTTATTGATGCCCTACATAATGGATTTTACTATCTGTAGGTTCCTCATTATTTTTTCTCTCCTCCCCCTGATACCATTTAATAATTACTAGTTACATCGATAGATGTTATACATTGGGGCAAACATAGTTATTACGGATCAATTTAGCAATTACCTTGTGCAATGGCAAGACCATCAGATCAATTACAGTCATTGATGCCCTATGTAATGGCTTCTACTATCTAAAGGTTTTATGTATCGACAAAAATAGAGGATAGATTTCCTATTTCATATGTAGACTATAATTATCTTTCTCCATGGTCATAATACTTACATACAACACTGCCTTCTAAACAATGTGAAGTTGGACATGTCTTTCGATTGCATCACATTGGTATTTTTAAGAAAAATTTATAAGAAATGTATTCCATTCCTTCTCATGTCTGCCATGTTAATGTTTAACTCATTGGCATCAACTGAACAATTATTTTCCTTTACATCATTGTAGCCTTATCCATATCATGTATTCATAGGTTCAAGTATTATCATACATGCAGTTCAAAAGATAGAACATGATGTAGGCTATGATAATAGGGATGTTGTTATCCACTTATCATTATCTAGTTTGCCAAATGATATGAACTTGTATATGGCTTCCTTTTGGTTTTGTTATGGAATTATAAGTAAAACTTCTGTTGCTACTGTAAATATTTAGAAAATATAGGGTAAGATTTCATTTGTGAAATCATAAAAGCCATAAAATTTTTCTCTTATTTTTTTTCATTTGAATACAAATTTTATTTTTCTCTTTTTGTTGTATATAGCTAAGGTTTGAAAGTAGGGTTTGAGGGAACTTTTTTAGAATTAGGGTTTGGGGATTTTAGCTTTGAATAAGGGATTATAATTTGAATATGTGTCAAAGCTATCTTTTTCCTTTAATATTGCTTTATATGATAGCTAGGTATTTTAGTGGACTATGATCGCTTTTAAGATTTCCATTTTGATATTGATTTTAGTTGTTATTTATTAAATGGAAGGTCTTGGTTTTCATTTTTTCTTATTTTTAAAACAACAAGCTTGATTCACTATGGTAATATTTTATTAATTTCTTAGGAGTTTTCCTGGTAGAAGTGAGTGGTTATTACAATTAATTAAACCCTCTTTTGGTGAATCCCTCTATATCTTTTTTCAAAATCTATATTTCCAATGTCTAATAAGGTAGGAAAAACCCTCTTGTAGGGAATTCAAAGGTGACACTCTTGGGATTTTACTATTCGCAAGGCTGGGGTGCTTCCCCATACAAATAGGTGAAAACATTGGGTCATTGCCATGGTATGTATGCATTCCCTATTGGATATCTCCAATAGCCAATCTTGAACAAGGGTGGCCATTAAGCACAAGCACAAGATTGTGTCCACCCCTTGACTCTTATAGGCCCAAAATCAATAAAATCATATATTACACATCTCGTGAGACTTACCAACTCAAAACAGTAAATTGCACATCAAAATCAATGTTACTAGCACTAAATTACTATGTTCTAATATGCTCCTATGTCAATCCATGTTGTGTTAATAGTTATTAATAGCTTTGGATTTGGTTTATTGTGAAATCCAAAGTGGATAATGATGAGGTTATGGATAAAATTGGAAAAGGAGCCTTGGGCTTTACAATTTTTATGCTTCATAAATTTGGAAAGAAGAGGTGAGTAAAAGTATAATAGACATGGATAAGTTTTTGTTAAAGATTTTTATAAATGTGAATTCTATCAAAAATTTATCTTTCCCACCAAACAGATTTGTGTAAATGATTAGCACACCAAGAGGTTTAAATTTGTCTATTCTTATTTGTTTATGAACCACAATTAGGTTGTAAGCTATTTTTGTATGAAATACCCATTAAAAAAAAAATCAACCTATCAATTTCATTTAAGTTGCATGTTAGACGTTACTTTTTTAGATCCATTATACTCATTTTCAATTAGATAATACTTTTTAGTTTTTGTGAGTGCTTGTGGGTTTTGGCTGGCTATTTCATATTGCAATGCCTTCTTTGAAAATAAACAGGCCTATGAGGTGAGAGAAAATATTTATGGATATGAAGGGTTGGGATAGTACCCTTGACTAATGCCAATTTATGAATTCTTATGGTGTTTTGGTGATTTTGTTCATGGTGTGCATTTAATCATTCTGATTTTACTTGATTTGCATTTGGTTTCTTTGCCACTCTGACTTGTAGTGTGTATGATTATCTTTCAGATGGAGCTCATCTCCATTGTTAATCATCCTTACATTGTGGAGTATAAGGAGTTTTGGGTATAAAAATGTTGTTTGTTTTAATTCATCTTATGTGATGGTGTTTGGAGTTTAACAATAACATTTTTAGATCAATCTCTCATTTTCTATCATATTCCATTTTCTTCTAAAGGCATGAATGATATTTCATAATTATGCAACCTTTCTTGAAAGTTTTATTTTGTACTTAATCTTAATTCATAAAATAAATTGTCCATAGAAGCATTCAAAATAATAAAATCTTATCCTACTTGTAAGCATTGTGTTATGTGGCAACATTATGGGAAATTTTCTGAAATATCTATTTGAATCATTCTAGCTTTGTTGTTGACATTCATTTCATAATTCCTAATTTAGATAGGCCTCCATAATTAATCACCATTCATGCTTGATATCAATGTAAATATAACATAATCCCTAATTGTGTATTCAACTATTAGATACGTGGTAGTGTCCTTTGTTTAATGAGTTCCAGTGACTGTACTCAAATATGTGTAGTTATTTTTATTATTTTCCATGTCCTTAAACTTATTGAGTGCTTTGGAAGTTGTTTTTATTATTTTCCTTATCCTTAAACTTACATGTACTTGTTTTTATTATTCATGTCCTTAAAATTCTTAAATGTTTTGGAAGTAAAAGTTTACAACTAAACATTTGTGTAGATAAATTTATAACTTATGATAATATTATACAATCTATATGTCAATGTTTTGGAAGTAGAACCTTGTGGCTGAAAATTTAGATAGATAAATGTATAGTAAATGATAATATGATATAATGTATATGTCATTTATTACATCTAATTTGAATAGATATTATACAAACATTTTTTTTTTCAAAAAAAAAAAAAATCCCTTATATTACTTTGTCCCCAGCGTTGGAGGTAATGTAATACATGCATTTCTTATGAATGGGCTATCCATATATTAAGGATGCCATGGATAGATGTTGTAATTATATGTGAGCTTTGTTTACTGCAATAAATTTCAATGTTTTTATTGATTATATTCCTCCATCTAATCGACTTCTAAACAATAATGTACATTCCTTTTTCAAGACTATTAGTGCCTCTTGACACTAGCACCCATGAAGTCTTCTTGGTTCTTAGAAGTCATGCTAATAAATACCTCCCTTGTCTGGTATGTTATCTATCTCTATGTTATTATAGACATCTAATTTTTATAAAGAATATTTATTTGGGTTCTAACTTATTTATTAAACAATTATGTAGGATACAAGCTAGTAGCCTTCTGCCTAAGAGTTAGTGGCCAAAGATCTACATGGGATGGAATAGTGTTTCAGCCATATTTTTTTAGGAGGGTTTCATTTTACTACATTTTATTAGTTGGTATATTCTCCCTAGAATTTATGTTGGGATGGAAACCTTTTGGCCATTGATGAAAATATTATATTCATAGGGCTTAAGCTATTTTTATTTTATTTATCACATGATATTCACTCCAAAGATTAAGGGTATATAAGTCAGAGAAACTTTGGGATTCATAGGCATATGTCTATTTTAGTCCTTTGAGTTTTTATAAGTAGGTCTTATATACCTTATACTTCTATAATGTGTTAATATTAAGGCCCTTGAGGTCTCTTATCTATTTCAAATTAGTATTTTTTATGTCCTTGGGTGTCTTAAAGTATGTCCTCACATTAGTTTTGTCACATGTTATGATTTTTTTAATTAAAAGCTGAGCATTGTAAGGTATCATGGATTTTGTGCTAAAAAGAGTCCTTGTGTACTAAATATCTAGGTTGACTATGTTTTTAGTCATCTCTAATCTATAAAAACATGTATAAAGCTAAGTGATGAATCACTATGGATTTAAATTGACAGGGCAACCTAGCCAACATTTGTTAACAAGGGGTAGAAGTGTCTTTGTTAGATTAAAATACTAGAGGTTGGGGATGCTTTCATATTTTTGAGGTTAAATAACCTAATCAATCATTCTTTTAATTTCAAACATGTGTATGGTCATGTGGTCTTTATGGTTTGATTTTATAAGTTAGGTGGAAACGTTGTCTTTAGATGTGCTAGATATATTAGTAATTTGAAGACTGGAGTGACTAATTTATTTTTATTTTTTGGATCTCAAGAGTGAAAATGGATAATTACAAGTAGGAGTAAGACATTTTATGAGGAAAAAAAGTAATATGCCATCTTCAATCATATTTATCTATAAAATGCATCTTGGTATCATTGTTATTGTAACACACACCATGTTTACCATTTGTTACAAGCTAAGGTGTCTGCAACCTCCTTCAAATGTTTATTTCTACATGATCATCCTCAATTCCTCATGATCTGGTGTTAGCCATCACTTCTACTTGTCAATTGATATGTGTAATACCCCCTCTATTTTAAGAATTATGCCTTATTTTCAACATGCACTGCCTATCATGTTGATCCTTTAAAGATGTAAAACTTCAAATGTTTTCCCTCTCTTATTTTGAAAATATTTATTTGATTGAAATACAATTGGAACAATATTCTCTTTCTGTAAATTAAATTTTAATCAAAAAAAATTTTAAATTCAAATAATTCATGAGGAATTTTATAAGTATTTTATTGGAAACTTGTGCGTAGCCTCTCTAGGAATGCTAGAGGAGCTATTAGTTAGGACCTAGAGTAGGGTGGGTAGATGTACTTGTGGAATGTAAATTTAGAAAATGTAAGAGAATTTATTGTTGAGTGTAAAGGTCCCTTTGACTTTGTACAAATAGGTGACTTGGACAAGTAAGCCCACATGGACTTGTAAGGTCATTAAGAGAAAATATGGGCTTGTAAGACTTGAGGTGACTCTTGTAAAGAAAATACCCTCTCATTTATTGGGTTGGGTGGAGAATCCTTGGAATATGAAAATTAGACCTTTTTTAATTGCCCCACACTTATTCTTGTTTTGGGGATTGGTTTTTGGGAATTCATTCTTTTGGGAAGGAAGAACTTGTTCGAAGGAGTAGATCTTTATGAAGATTGGGAGCTTGTTGAATGCATGTCAAATGGAGGAAATGAGGTAGGTTTTATCTTGGTATATTTTATGTAATAAAAATTAGATGATCAAATGTTAAAAAAGAGAAGTTAGAATTAGTGTTTTTGTGTGTGCTTATCTCTCTCTCTCCTTCCCTCTTTCAACCCTTACCACTAGCTCTCTCACATTGTGAAAAAGAAAATAAATTGCATATTTTTAATCCCCTTTTTATATCTTGGAATGGTTAAAATATAAAATATAAATTAATATTTTATATTTATCTAATTCCTTATAGAGAATATTAAATATCCTTCTCTCTCCCTTACCTTGCTTTATAGATAAAACCAATATTATAAATAAATATTGCTCATTCAAATTTTTATGTTAACTTATTGTAAGTAATGAATTTTTTTCTCCTTCCCCTTTCCACTCTCTCCTAATATTCCTCCTAAATTTTGAGAAAGAATTGAATATGTAGGCTGTTTATTTCTTTACAAATTAGAAGTGGAAATTTATTTTTCTTAAATTGTATAAGGCAAATGAAAATGTAAAATATGAACTCTCCTTAACTCTAGACAATTTGAGTTATAGTAAAAATTGGATATTTTATGTTGTACAATGTAAACTAAAATTTTAAGACTAATGAATTTATGTTTTCAATTGACTTATGAACTAAAAAAATATGCAAATGTGTGTGTGTGTGTGTGTGTGTGTGTGTGTGTGTATTTAATGTAATATGCAATTTAAGTTTAAACCATTAATAACAATAATAGTAATAATTATATAATTATATAAATATTGTGTGTGTGTGTGTGTGTGTGTGTGTGTGTACCATAATATATAAAAATTTAATATATATATATATATATATATATATATATATATATATATATATATATATATATATATATATATATATATATATATATATATATATATATATACATACACACACACACACACACACACCATAATATATAAAAATGTTAAAAAAAATTAAAAACAAATTTTATATATATATATATATATATATATATATATATATATATATATATATATATATATATATATATATATATATATCATGGCATTCATTTTTGTAATGTTATATGTTTAAATAAAAATAAAACTAAGATTTAAAGTATATTATTGGTTTTTTCAATTTAATATATATTTAAAATAATAATAATAATAATAATATAATAATAAATTTAAAAAAAATGTTAGGTTGAGTTGGGGTGTATGCACAAAGTTGAGAGGATAAAAGGTGAACATAATTCTAATTTTTTTCCCAACAATCATTCTATGTACATAGTTATTAGAACCACGTACACAGTTCTTGAAGTTAGCCTCAGTAGTTATTGAGGATAAACCACATATGCAAAAAAATATGCACGCATAAAAATCATATACATAATTTTTACATAATAAAACAAAAAAAGTGTGAATTCCAAATCATTTAGCATTCCAAATAGTAGAAACTGTGAGCAAAAGAAGGAATACCAAAACCATACTTTGGAGCAACAAGTTTGAGCAATCAAGATTTCAAATTTTGGAGACACCCACCCTTTGATTCGACAATGCCACATTGAAGTAGAGGTAAGCCAACATGTTTTAGTGAAATTAGACCCTAGTTTTTCCAATTTTGTTATATTTTTTCTTGAAATTGTTTATGTTTTTTAGTGCATACATCTTCATGTGCAGCAGCTAATGTGCCAGCACCTAACCCTCAAAACCCTTCTATCCCTCCTAACCTTCCAATCCCTCCTCACATGTGAAACCCTCCTAACCCTTATCCCCTAAAAAACCCTCCTATCACTCCTATAGTTATTCAATCCCCCCAAGGTAGTCAATAGGATTTACCAAGCCACATAGTATAAAATAAGATCAAACTTGAGAATTTGATTAGGTCATTAAGGGATCCACATTCAAATAACCCCCACCAAATTTGCTTAGCAAACACACTACATATATTACTAAATAAATTTGAGTCATTAACGAGTCAAATTGATAGGTGAGATGACTATAAAAATAGATGTAGGACATACTATTATAAAAAACTATTGGCAACCGTTGTGAAAGATAAACACATAACCAAAGCCCAAATTTGTGTCATATTCATTGATGGGAAGATTAGTGCACCACTTGATGTGATGGACAAATGGATTCCAATCCATTAGTGTACTCATGATTTTCTCAAAAAAAAAAAAAAATTGGGACCAATGGTAGATGGTCTTTGATCATCCACCTTGAAATAATAATGAGGTGCTATTATATTTTTTGAGAAAATTGTATTATGAGTTGTGTTGAATAAAATCCTAAATTATTTTGATTTCTTAGACTTCTAGGGTAGGGTAAAGGGCTCTGCACAAGATAGTCCAAGGGCATGCCATGAACCTAATCATCTAAAGAGAGCACGTGTTGACAAATCCCATCCTCTTATAACACTAACCTCTAAAGTCAAGGAGATTATATATATTGATACCTTACATGCACTTAAGGTGTTTATTGACACCCTCATCTAGCATATGATCCAAGTTTCTCATATTCTTCTTGGGGAAGGTGGATGTGGTGAGGATTCATCTAGCGCTATTACTTGATGAGTTCAATTATGTAAATCATGTGGTGCTACATGCACTAGACATGATGAGTATGAGGAGGATTTCATGTAGTCCAATCATGGTAGTTTTTCCATGGGCCTAGATGATATTGATATTTATATGTTTTAGCCATCTACATTTTATCTGGTCACCTTGCCTAACACTTCCTAGGTATGTTTAATATTTTACTTGCTACAAAAAAAAAAGAAAACTTGTTAAATTTAAAATATTTGTATAATTTAAAAATTAATTTGATGTATATGAACTATTTTTATGTTACAGTGAGTTTGTGGAGTCTAGATGAGCACATGTATTACTTAGAGTGTGCCTATAGTTTATACCTATACAGAAGTAATTTATAATGATTAATCAATGTTATTATTAATCATACATATACATTTTATATGTGTGTGTGCATTTTGAAGTGACTAACAATCATATTTTTTATGTTCAGTTAATGACCACAGAATACACTTTGTCATCTATTAGGGAGGGAACAAATGTAGGTGTTGTTTTTGTGATTTCATCTACAAAAAAACTCTTCAAGGTACATAGTTCAGTTATATATTACATAATGTTTAATTGTAAATATGGATGTGTGTTTTTTAATTTTCCTCTATAATTGTGTAAATAGCTGATGCACAAGATAATTGTCTCTGACAATGTCTTCTAATCCTATTGAAATGATTAGCAAGGGTGGCATGGTATAGTTAGACAATTTAATTTGTAATTTTTCATATTATATTTCAATGATTTAGTTTATGAACTAATTTTCAATTTTTATTTTGTATATATATATATATATATATATATATATATATATATATATATATATATATATATATATATATATATATATATATATACATACATATATATATATATATATATATATATATATATATATATATATATATATGTATGTATATATATGTATGTATATATATGTATATGTATATATATATATATATATATATATGTATATATGTATATATATGTATATATGTATATATATGTATATATGTATATATGTATATATGTATATATATATATATATATATATATATATATGTATATATATATATATGTATATATATATATATACATCTATACATATATATATATATATATATATATATATATATATATACATATATACATATATATATATATATATACATATATATACACACACACATATATATATACATATATATATATATATATACATATATACATTTTTAGGGACCTACACCTTGTATCATCAGGAGCATGTCACCGACTAATAGTAGTGATCTATTTCACACTCATGTTTTCCAATGTGAACCTATCATCAACCCTATTGAGAGTCAGTCTCAAATTGATTGTGACTACTAGTGTGAGGTAAGTGCACCTATGAAAAAAATTGTATGTTTTGAAAAATTTAACATGTTAATTTTTTAAGAATCTTGTTACTTCATGTATAATTTATTAAATTATTTTCATATGAATAATTGGAGCAACAGTCAAGTTTAGATCCAAAGAAGACTCGTATTCAATCTACTCAGAGACCTTTAGTTGCGATCAAGACATCTAGGGGAGAGGCTTTGACAAGCAAGGCAAAGAGAGCGATGCATTTTGATGATTAGTAAATCATGTCTCATGACATTTTGTTGTATGAATATATGGCTTGATGTATAGTTGTTTGGCATGTTGTTTATTCCTATATGTCATTAACCTTGGATATTGTATTGTGTTCACATTTTTTATGCCTTTATGGATTTTATGGATACATATATATATATATATATATATATATATATATATATATATATATAGTTCAACATTTTACTTTTTAAACATTGAACTCTATTGAATATTGTTAAAATGCATGGAAAATTTACGTATAATTATGTTAATATATTGTTCAATAATTTGTTCTGATTTTGAATATCTTTCATACTCTATTATCTTGGATTGGTCTTACAAGACCAATAGGTTCTTATGTAATTAAAATATGATCATCTAAAAACCTATACAAAACACTTGCCTCTAATACGTATGATTGTAACATTGATTCCAAACTCACTTGGATCAATGCTTTGTCCTTGCTCTTTTCCACTAGGTTCATGAAATTCCTCACTAGACTCTCTTCTTGTTGACACAATTTCACTCTCTTATGCTTCCTTAGGGTTATAATATTCACCTCATTCACCTCTCAAGTTCAACTCACTCTAGAATTTGAACTCTCCTTTTGCAATCAATATTGTCTCACTCTCTCAATGCACCTTCTAGGCTTGTCTAGGCCTATTATCATCTACCTTATCTATATGCACTTAGAGTCAACTCCAATAGATTCCAACCTCCTAAACTATCCTCAAACATGACAACCAACCTTCCTTGAAGGCCCCAAATCTTCCTTGTTCCTATCTTCTACTTTTTCCCAAGTAGGGCTACAAGGCCTAGTAGGCCTAATTCATGTTCTTCAAGATTATACTTCCCTTGAGACCTTATTTCTCACTCTTAACCCTAATTTCATGAATAAGGTGGATAAGTATGATAAGCTTAGACCTCTACCATTCCACCTTATCCACCTAATACCCCTTATTGGATTCAAGTACTAGGCCTAAAAGCTAAACTGTATTATAGACCTATCCCACTAGGGTTTTAATCTTATTTGGGACTAAGTTTTGGCCATATCTCCTTTCATAGACCTACCCTTTATACAGACCAAACACAAGTTATGGTCATTTTGGTACAACAAGACACTAACTAAGAGGGAAGATGGCCTTATCTTACTCATGAAGTCAGTTAAGACATTAAACAAAAGCAATAAATAGTTGTATCATCCCTCTCAACAAGTTTTAACTTGGTGTTATGATGGCCTTATAGAGAGTTAGCATAGGAGATGTGTCATTTTCCCTTCAAAATCACCCTACCCTCCTTAATTGAGGGGTTACACACCTGAATAATTACCTCCACCACATTATTATCTCTTCTTTACACCTCATGAGATGATTTGAAACTCCTCAAACTGATGCAATAGGTATGATATCTCATATGCTTACTTTGTCATCTTGCTAAGCTTGCCAAATGCATAGTGAAAACTTGCAACTCGATGAATTTGCATGATTTGGGTATAGAAGAGTCCTAATGATGATTGTAACATCATTTTAATTTTTTCATAGACCTCCATGCAAGTTTTTATCCCTCTAATCCACCTACAACTCCCAAAAATACCTAATTTGGTCTTTCTAGGCCTCAAGAAGCCCTGAATTGGCTTAGGGGGTCAAAATGAGTTTTAAGACTCACCTAGATCCAATATTGGGCTCATTAGATAGGTTTAAATGGGTAAAAGCTTTGGGAATTATAAAAACTCATAAATTCTTCATAAAACTTCCAAACAAAAATTCTTTTTAAACTACCTGTGTATTACCCTGTAGGGAACATAGAGGTGTTTTGAAGTGACTTGCACTCATTTTATTTCTTTCTAAGGTGGATTATCAATGATTAAAGTCTAATAAATATGATAATTGATTATAAGAACACATTATTAGCCTCTGATCATACCTAATTAAGAGACAAAACACCCATTATGGCCTCAAAAAACATTGACAACAAATGTTATCAGCATGCGAGTCTAGTTGGATATCTTTACCTTCAAGGCCTTGTGGATGAAAAATAGCATTGATAACAAATGTTGTCAACATATGAGCCAAGTTGGATATATCTACCTTTAGGGCCTTGTGGATTAAAAATAACATCACCAACATGTTTGTGGTGGTGATTAACATATAATACCACATTATTGGCTTTTTAGCACTCCTAATTAGAAGGCAGATGACCCATTTCGACCTCAAGATGATATTTCCCTATAAGTCAAAATTAATGTTTTTTAGGAAAACTTTGGATAGGCATAAAATGAGAACCCTAAGTCATATCCATGAAAAAAAACTATCCTATGCATTTATAATTCATATACATGCACCCCAAATCCCATAAATTGAAAAGAATTAATGAATTTATGGTAGAAGATTCTATGGTTAGTCCTACAATGCAACTTTTATGTAGTTCAGAGATAGATTATTTGCCTCTAATAGGCATTTCCACTTCCTAGACCTCTAATTATGAATTCATCACTTATAAAAATATAGGATGTGAAAATTACATGAGTTCCCACTACCATGGCCTTTGAATCCATGTGGATATGTCATTTTACAACAATTCTAGCTTTGAGCAACATTGACGATAATGTTGTCAACATGCAATCCAAGTTGAAGATCTATACCTTTGAGGCCTCGTGGCTAAAAAATAAATTTCCAACACATAGAGTGTACAAATTAATATCTAGGACTACATTCTTTGCCTTTGATCACTCTTGATTAGTATATGGAGCACCCATTCTGGCCTCAAACAACATTAACAACAAATGTTATCAACATGCAATCCAAGTTGGATATCTGTACTTATCAAGCATTGTGGATAAAAATTAGCATCACCAAAATATTAGGGGTGGAAATTAACATTTAGTACTACATTATTTTCCTCTAATCACTCCTAGTTAGGAGATGGATCACCCATTCTAACCTCAAGCAACATTGACAATAAATATTGTCAACATGCGAGCTAAGTTAGAGATCTCTACCTCTAGGGCCTCATGGCTGAAAAATAGTATTTAAAACATGTCAAGGATGGTGATTAAAATATAGGACTACATTATTGGCCTTTAAACACTCCTAGTTAGGAGACAGAGTACCCATTTTGGCCTCAAGCAACATTGATAACAAATGTTGTCAACATGTTGAACCAAGTTAGATATCTCTACCTCCAGGGCCTTGTAGCTGAAAAATAGCATTGACAACACATCATGGGTGGTGATTAATATTTAGGATTACATTATTTCCTTTGAGCACTCTTGGTTAAGAGATGGAGCACCCATTCCAACCTTAAGTAATATTAACAACAAATGTTTTCAACATGTGAGCCAAAATATCTTTACCTTTGAGGCCTCATGTCTCAAAAAAAGTATTACCAACATGTCGAGGGTGGAAACTAATGTCTAGGATGTTATTCTTGGCCTCTGATCATTCTTAGTTAGGGGATGAAGCACCCATTTTGGCCTCAAGATGACATTTCCCTATAAGGCAAAATTATTATTTTTAGGCAAACTTTGGATAGGCATAAAATATAAACCATAAGTCATATCCACAAACCAAAAGAACCATCCTATCCATGTCTAATTCATATACATGCACCCTGAATCTCATGAATCTAAAATAATTTATGAATTCATAGTAGAATATTATGTGTTCATTCCTATAATGCAATTTTTATATAGTTAAGAGACAAGTTATTTGCCTCCAATAGACATTTTCACTTCCTAGATATCAAATATCAAATCCATAACTTCCAACACCTCAATATGTGCAAATTACATGAATTCCCACTGCTAAATCCTTGGAATCCATGTAGATACATAATTTTGTAACATAGTTTGACTCAAGAATGAGAATGCAAGCATAGTTTGACTCAAGAATGAAATGAAGAAACTTTTTTTACAATATCCACCTATGTAAGAATGACATTATAATGCATTTGATCATGATTATTAATTTTGTATGTTATTATCAATTATTTGCATTATATTTTGAAATATTTAGTCAAGTCTTATCTTAAAACAAAGCTCTGAGCATAGTTTTCAATACAAAGCTTATAGTTGTAAAAGATCTAGACACAATCACTTCATGATCCTCAAAGAATAAAGTTACAAGGAATCCATATAGAGATATAGGATTTGATTGTATACCTTGAAGAATTCTCAACATATGTTCATAAACTGAAGCAATTTTATGTTTCTCATATATAATAGATTGGTAAATTATCTTTTCCTTGATATATATGCATTCTAGGAAGTTCTTGTGAACTGAATAAATAAATATGAGGTCAAATTAGACTTTTAATAAAAATAATGGGATTTTTAAGTGCCCTAAAACTCAAGTTATGAATTTTTTTTGCTTGTTGTCATTGATAAAACCCTACCTAGGTTTTATGTGAGATTTTGGATTTTAGGAAGTTTTAGCACATGGGTATCACTCAAATTGGATATTTAAAATGTTTATAACATGTTTAAAAATATTTTAGGGTTTATAAATATATTCACATGTGTGGAATGCTCATTCAAGAAATAGCTTAGTTTGGAAGCCATTGAGAGACCTAAATGGGACTGTCTTAAAGCAAACTAGACATGTTTTTGAGATCAATACCCTTGGGAGTCTTCATAAACAATATATTTGGTCAAATGGGTATATGTAATGGTGTAATTTTTTTTATATGGTGTCTTATATGAAATTTATCCTCAAAAGTCAGTTTTTAAAGGGCTACAAGGCCTAGAGGGATAATGAAGGCAATTCTATGAGTAGAATGATTCGATTTCTTTTCAAAATGTTGTCAAAAGGTTAAATTATCTTGATATGAGTAGAATGATATCTTTTTCATGTGTGAAATGCATCTGATATGACACAAATCATTACTTTTTCAATATTTAAAGGGATAGAGGGATTCATGGCATCATCAAGCAACATTAACAACAAATGTTGTCAACCAGAAATCAGATCTACAAGAACCAAAAGCTTCTCTTAGGTTCAATAATATGGAATTATCTATTAACAGTGTCAACCATGTGAAGGTGTAAGCT
Organism: Torreya grandis; assembly: GCA_037957365.1. NCBI lineage: Eukaryota > Viridiplantae > Streptophyta > Pinopsida > Cupressales > Taxaceae > Torreya > Torreya grandis. Next base: position 914,899 of record JARHVA010002873.1, read on the forward strand.
AATTTTTCACCACTAAGGTCTACAAAAAATATGTTAGTATCTAGTTAAATTAAAATTTCTATGCAAAACCTAAGAAATAAATAAAATTTGATAAAAGTATATACATTTGCATTTGAGAATTAAACATACCTTGGGGGTTCAATCTAAGGAACCACTAGGATCATCTCTATTCTTTATAGTATCAATAATTATTTCATGGTCAAATTCATGAACCTTTCATAGAGTCTTTTTCAACGACCTACCTTAATATTTATGCATTTAAACATTTATTGCAAGAACCAAATTTGAATAGTAGAGTATCTTCATATGTACTTCAAAGTATTCAAATAACCATAAATTATAATTTTTCATAGGATAACATTGAAGCCAATTTCTAGTAACTACAATAGACCCAATGGGAAAATGAAAATTTTCCCCATCTGTGACTGCATAAGTCAATTTGTATTTTTATTCTACGCACTGACACAGGTAGTAGTTTGTCCCTTCCCCACTATCCTCATCTTCAATAATTGTATAAACATGCCCTACACCATAAAAAAAAAATTATTTAATAACATGATCTACTGATATATTTACCAAATTTAATACATGAAACACATATCAAATATAATATGGTACCTAGTTTCACTAGATCAGACACATGGTCAAAGTCATGTGTTGATGTCAGCTCTATAAGTTTTAATGTTGGTAGAACCTGATAAGTGTCAATTGAAACTAGAGGCATATAACTCCATTATCCACCCATTCTTGTGACTCACACTCATTTCAAAAAAAATCAATGCATGTAGAATAAAAGCATGCCATGTGCCTCGTATGAACCATCCAAGAACCTACGTTTGATCTACCAAATGAGTGTAACTTGCTTGATCCTATTACTATCATACAATATTGATATCTTTTCAATTTTTCATCATCCATGAGCCAAAAATACCTAATAACAATGGAATTTTATTGAGCACTATGGCCCATATATTCATTACACCATTTAACTATGTTCTTTGCATCTAACAAATCAATAACTTCTTCAAACTTCAAATCCTCTTTTGCAAGTTAACACATGTTCCTACACCATAATTCTCCCCTTTACCATGGCCTACTTTAGTGAGACTCCAAATATGTTGTACACCAGTGCTCACATGCATCCTACTTAGCCAATAGAACATCCATGTATTCTTGAATTGTGATGTGTAGTTATCTGACCATATATAATGTTGATTGAAAGTTATGTTGCTTTCACTCAAATTTATGTAAAATAACTAAAAACAACCTTGAACATAGTCTAAATAATGTGTCTGATCATTGTTGACATAAAAGTGGTATTCCCTTAATATTTTATGATCATTATCTATACTATCAAGTGAATTAATGAATGTTATATGCTATATGTCCAAAAAGTGAAACCTATACTGAATTGTAATATTGTGACCGAACCTCACTTTATGGTTACAATGTGTAATTATCTAAAATTTTAACTAATGAAACAATAGTACTAATTGATAATGTTTCCTTACTTAACTTGAATTTTTCTTCTATCCATCTAGCTCTATGTGTGTACCTTGAATACTAATATATAATTTTATCCCTGACTTTATCCATAAATTTGGAAATAGGTTTTTATTCTATAACAAGCTCACACCTTATATATTCCTTTCCATATTTCATTTGATATACCACATATTTATATTTACTATAACCAACCAATTCTTATCCAATTCTATGTGTAACTCCTCATGGGTACAAGCTTTTAATTTTGGCAATCCACCACAAATGTTGTAACTTCCATCTAAATATGCATTGTTATAAAATAATTGACCATTTGGTCTTTCACAAAAAAATTGTTGGCATTAATACTATTTCTAATTTTAGTGGGGCTTCCACTCCAAACTCCTAAAAAATGTTTTTAGTATGCAAAGTACAATGAACATGACAAAAAATATCATAATGCATAGAAAATTCAACATGTTGCCTACAACAACAAGTAGTGCATGTGTGATTGATTTTCACATAGAAGGGTTTTTTCATTTCAAAATACCTTTGACTAATACAAATATGTGGATATTTTTAAACATATTTAATGTATAATTATGTTTGAGTCATATCCAAAAAATGTTTAGGATGTGGTTCATCATTATGATAACCAACTCTTATTTTCACTACATCTCTAATATTAGGTGATCCCCTTGTGCTATCTTTCCAAAATTCTAAAATTAAATCTTTTAAGGCATCATATATAGCCTTATCTTTCTATGGGAGTCTACTAGAGAATTCCCACAAGTCATTGTTACCATCAACATTAAGTCTTGTATGTCTCCCAATTACTTTCATTAGTGTTTTTCTATTTATGTGCAAAATTTGGCTTATTTTTCTAATCAATAATTCATTCTTTGTTTTACCACTTACCAAAGAAGTTGTAATAACACGTCGGGTAACATTACCATATTTGGGGCATTTTTTCACACCTACTTGATGGTATGCATTATGAAAATTTTAAACAATTGCCTTGTTTACACCATCAATATTAGATGTTTTTAGTCTTAGAGTGTTCATTGTAGGTCTCATCTTTTTTTACTTTCATCAATGTAACAAACAATTGGTATCTTTGAGTTTTGTTTAAATCTTGAAAGTTCTAGTCTTAAATTCTTTCATCTTTTCTTCTCATATGGCACTCCAACATTTTTTTAGGCATTAGTTTCAAAATGGATTCATCAATTTTAATTAAATACATTGGTATTATTCTATAAATCCTAAGAGGTGTTCTTAATGGTATATTTTATTGATTTGATTCTTTCATATTATTATTTTCATTAGTGGGTTCTTCATTCAATGACATTCCCATATTATTTTATGCATTCAACGATGTTCCCAACTTTGTCCATTAAATGTTTCGATATTAGTTTCATCATGAGTAGTTTTTATAATACATGTTTAAATGTAATTCACATCATCATGCATACTATCATCATCACCAAAATTAAAAATAGTAAAATTTGAATGTGGACTTGCATTATAATTGGGTATACTATCAAAATTGACAATTGGACTTTCATAATTTGGTATAGTATCATTCTTCATTTCATCATTATTTATGACAATCAATTAATTAGGGATAGTAGACTTACTTTCACAAAGGTTTTTCACTCGTTTCCTTTGTTTTTCTCTCACCACTTCTAATCCATTTGGCATTTTTCACTTTGAATTCTTCTTCCTACTACTACAAAAGTCATCACCCATGATTGCACAAAGATTTCAACTTTTTAGGGTGTGTAAAATAATCTAATTATTCCAAAAGGCCCTGATTTCACTATGAAGTACCAAGTGGGGACATAAATATAATTATTCTAAAATAATTAAAAATAGTCCTATGTACTCTTTAGTCAACCATGTGATTAGTCAATGATTTATGATTATGAGAGTGTGGAAAACATTCTAATCATTTGTAATTAGACTTGAAATATACAAAATGCAATAGAGTAGGGGACAATACTCTCAAAGTAAAAAAAATGATTATTCATGTTTATTTATTATTATTATTAATGAAAGAATAACTTACGTGGTAATAATGCATACACATTAAAATTATGTACATGATAAAAACACGTATGTAATAATACTACATATGTGGTATTTAGTGCATCCAAAATACCTAAGCCCTAAGCCCTAAACACTAAACACTATACCCTAATCCATAAGCCCTATATCATATACCTAAACCTTAAGACATAAACCTTATACCCTAAGCCCTATACCTTATATACTAAATCTTAAACCCTAATCCCTAAATATTATGTACCTTATACCATAAACCATATACCTTAAACTATAACCCTAAATCCTAAGCCCTATAGACCCTAAACTATAAATGGTAAACTCTTCAAGCTCTAAACCAATAATTTGAGCCCTAATTAACATAATTTAGACTCATAATTTGGTTTAAAGGGCTAAATTCTTCCCAAATCACACCATTAATTACCCTAATTGACTAATTTTCTCAATATGTGATGGCATGAAGGCTAATCAAACCCAAAAACACATTGTGTGCTCATAAATAGGTTCAATCAACTTAAATTATCCTCAACTTCCTTCATAATTAGACCCTATACCCTAAATTATAAACCATAAGCCATGAACTCTAAGCACTTTAAACTCTAAATCCTAAACCCTATCTTACATATACCTAAAACTATAATCCTTAAACCTTAAAACCTAAATTTTAAACCCTAAATCAAATGATTTAAATGTGTAATTAACATATTTTATAGTAAAAATTAGGTTTATCAGGCTCAATTTGGCCCAAATCACTTCATTGATTATACCAATTGGCTAATTTACTCAATTTGTGGTGATCTAGGGGCCAATTGATTCCAAAATCAAATTATGTAGTCACAAATAGGTTCAAGGAGCTTAATTTGACCTCAATTACCTTTATGATTAGACCTTATTCACCGTAAAACATTAACCTTATGCCCTAAAACACATTATGGTCACAAATAGGTTTAATTAGCTCAACTTATCCTCAATTACCTTCTTGATTGGAATTTAAACCCTATCTCAAATATACCTAAAACTCTAATCCTTAAACCCTAAACCCTAAATTGTAAACCCTAGACCAAATTATTTAGCCATGCAATTCACATCTTATACAATAGTAATTAGGTTCATAGGGCTCAATTTGGCCCAAATTGCATCACTCATTTCCCTAATTGACTAATTCACTCAATCTATGGTGATGTAGGGGCCAATTGAGCCCAAATTAACATTATTTGGTTATAAATATGTTTAAGGAGCTCAAATTATCCCTAATTTCCTTTGTGATAGATGTTATCACATATGTTTTGCATGGATTCTAATGTAGAATAATTCCCCATGCAACACATAAAGATACAATGGGAAAACCTCTTAGCCATGGGACCTTAGAAAATTGAGGTTAACCTCCAGAGAAGGCCGAATTCCTTTCACTTTATCTGATGGAACTGGTAGGATACCAATTCTATGGAAATTCCACTCTTTTAGTGTCTTTTCTCCTAAAATAAAAATTTTTACAAGGAAAAGGGGAAGAATAAAACTTTACAAAACTTGAAAAGGTGGTTATACCAGATATCTTAATGGGTCTTATTTCTTTCTCAATGAACACAACGTTATAGAGAATTATATTAAAATGGGTCTCACACAAACTCATATGAATGAGAAATCAGAGGCAATATTTAGTTACTTTCACAAAAGAAAAATAATTATTTATTTTAATCAAACAATATTATCGTAAGGGTAAAAATACTATAAACGAATTTCTTTTGATTGAAATAAGAAAAAAACTTCCATAAATATTCAAATAACTGACATACACAAATATTTCATGGATAAGAAAGGCAAATCTTCAATTTATTTCTATTTAAAGGTTACAGCTTGTAAAGAATACATTCAAAATGTAGAAACTATGTTCTCTAATAGAAAAAATATGGATTAGGCCATGGGGTTTGCCCATTCTTATACAAAAATATCTCATGGATGAGATGTAGTTGTCAAAACTTGAACGCCTAGTAAGAAAATCATGTAGATCTGGAGCCCTCATGTAAAAGAGGCAAATTCTTCTATTTCTAGCATCTTAGACTTGTGGAACGGTTGGGAAGTGACATGTAAGAGCTAGGTTTGATATGGCATGGAAGATCTCCATGTTTCTTCATCTTTAGTTAGTTACAAAAATATCTTCATGCAAAAAGAGGCACCCAAAATAAAACTTGAGTTCCAAAATAAAAGATAATTTTGAATTAATTTGAGTTACCCTTTTCATTCAAAACCCTAACTTGAAAAACATAAGTGAAACTTTTACAACTTTAATTCTTACCACTTTGTCAAAAATGAAACTTATAATTTTCACCTCATGCTTTTACACTTTTAACAATTCATACTTGTCAAAATAGAAAGTGTAATTTGCACTTCATGCTTTTGCACTTTCACATTTTATCTTTCTCAAAAAGAGTCATAAAAATATAGATGTACTTTTTACAATTAAAACTTATAATTTTTTTGAAATGAAATTATAAATGGCATTTAAAACATATGAAAATATTTAATCAGAGAAAATATTAATCAATGTCCAAAAAATTTTCAACTTTCCTAGCATTCTTGACTTGTAGTTTCTCAGCATATGCATCAAAGGCCTTGAAAATTTCTTGTATTCATTATAGATCTAGCCTGCAGGAGTAGATGTGAGAGGTTGCATGATCTACTTGTATGTCAAATAATTCTTTCTTGAAATTCCTTATTCCCTACATTTCTATTCTCATCTTATCAATTGCTCATTCATACATGAGAAAGTGGTGGATATAACTTAGAGTGAATACTGTGTCCTTTGTAAATGCTTTATCAACTATTTTCTTGAAGTTATTCTGGACTTATTCCACCTGAAGGAGATTATTTACATTATCTATTGTTTCGCATGACATTGTGTTCATCATCCCATCAATGTTGTATAATACATCGACCATTTTATCATGAGCCTCATTGGCTTGATGAGCAAATTATATTAATAATCTAATCCAAAATTAAGTAGCCCTATAGATTTAATCATGCTTAGTTTCATCATTCAATATTTTTCATTAGCAGGGACATCTGTGTCAAGTGAACCTATAGCTATCAATTTAGGGTAATACAAGTTTAAATTTTGAATCTCTCCTTCATACTTATTGACCTGATCTTTCAAGGTATTCTTCCTCTCCCTAATGATTTTATAGTGTTCCATCATTGCATTAATGACCTTATTGCCTTTAGTAATTAATTCTACTGACCATTCTTTTTTATCCTTTCCCATGTGAGCCATCTCTCAGACTGAACAAATGAAATCTTGATCCAAAAACTAACTAATTGGCTACACTACATATAATTATTGTGATGATCCACTGGATTGTGTAAATTATTTTAATGCATCTGTAAGCTTCTCCAATTACTTATTTATTTCAGCATTTTTGTCCTTCTGATGATCTATTCTCTAAAAGAGAGAGTTGATTCTAGTTTGTGCATCATTTTTGAGTGCTTCTCTCATATGTTGTCCAAGGTGGATCTAATAAATCTGATAGTCTCCCACCACATGATTTTATTTTGATTTGTTTAGTGGGTGGACTAGAATTTCAACATACCTTTCTTTGTTTTCATCATTAAATATCCTATAAAGGGTCTTAGGAGCTGATTTGGACTTCTTCTTGACCTCTGAGAGACCAAATTCCAATGTTTTGGGGTTTATCATCTACTTTCTCTTCTTTCCTACTAATTGGGCTAGCCAATTAAGAATATCCCCTTACTATTTCGATATTATCATCAAAGAATCAATAGCTGATGTAGCTGCACTAGATGATACTATAACCATAGAAGATTCTAAGGTAGATGTTACCATTGGTTGCTTAGGAGATGCCTATGGAGGTTCACTTTCATCAGTGTACAATAAATCAACATTTTCATCAAATACTTATGTTGATTCAATTTCAACTAATGGATTTATGGAAATAATGGGAGTAGATGAAGTGGAGGTAATGGAACAACTATGTCTATTGGGGGAGTGGAAGGTGGAAAAGACATAGGGGTTATGAATTAATGAATAGCTGGAAGGGTGGAAGCTAAAGCATTAAATGTATCAATCAAATTGGTAGGACCATTCAGGGTTGATGATGAAAATAAAGAGAATGGAGATGAAATTGGAATAGTACTCACCTCAAAAACTAGGGTGGCCTATGGGACTGAAGTCAGGATGACTAATTATGTGGCTAAGTATTGCTGGGTAGTGTTAGAAACTAATGAAGATGGAATGGAAGAGATAATGAATGGAATAGAAAGAGGGAATGGAATAGAAAGAGAGAATGGAATGAAAGGGGAAGGTGAAAAGGGAAGAAAGGAAGGTGGGTTAGAAGCTTAATATTCCACTGATGGAGAACATTGAGTGTCAACTTCACTCACTTGTATTATTTTTACTTGGTTTAATGTAGTGGGTATGGTAGATGTAAGGACAGTGGAGATGGAAATTACAAGTGCAAGGGAAGCAAAAATAAGAGGTAGAGGTGTTGAAACTTCTAGAACAATGTGAGTAGGAGAAGGGGGAGTAATGGAAATGGGATCCAAAGCTATGGGATTTAAAGCTATATAACCTTGTGTCACTACTGTTGTGTCTTCAGATGAATGATCAATTATTTATTCTCTAGTTTCTTCCTCTTTGCTTATTTCTCCCTTCTTTGCCTTAGTATTTTTCTTCTTGTTGTTGTGTTCCTCTAATGATTCTCTTGGACCTTTTGTTGATGGATTGATCCCCTCCACTTTAAGCTTTAGAAGATTTTTTATGACCCCAATGGTTTCTCTTGTTATTTTCACTCCCTTACTCCTCAACCAATTGATAGTTCTATTAATTGCATGGGTTTTATGTCAAAAAGAGAAAAGGATTATGGAGTTTAACACTTAACTAGTGGTAAGGTTCTTGTGATAACTTATGTGTAATAAATTAGGTCCACTCTAGAGTCATAATACACTAGGTCATTAGGAACTGGTGCCAGATCATAGTCTTTGATTTGTTAAAGGGACATTTTGTAATAATCCCTCATTCTAATAACTTCTTCATCACCACAATCTTCCTAGTAATCATCATAGTATGACACATGAGCATATGTTATGAGTGTTAATGTGTTGGTAATCTTTCCATACACATCAAAAAATGGTTTAGACACCAAAGTTTTCAATTCCATTTAACCCATCTCAACCTCAACATATTTGGCCTTGAGGATGGATTGGCATGTGTATCAGCTAATAGAAATTGGTAAATGTGTTCCTACTTTATACCTATCAAAAAGAAGCTTATATATCTCAAAAAACTACTTGACCAACTCCATTAGTTCCCATTTATCACTCATATAATGGGGAAGAGTGTAGGTACAACCACTAAACCTAGAAACCCTAATGTAAGAAAATGTGGGGAGTTGTATGAAGTAAGAATCCCATTTACTGATTTCATCTATTATTGCCTTTGATAACCTTGTTCTCCCATGTTCCTTATCAAACATGATAATGATGTTGTAGATGAAAGCATCGTTCACTCTCCTAAAATGTTGTCTACTACCCTGAAATGTAAGGTCAAGGTAGTACTTGTATATTCTATTTATCTCTTTAGGAACTATGTTGAGGCTTGGGAATAATCTTCTTTTGGCCAAGATGTATATAATCTAGGAGGTCATATAAAACTTTCTTATTGTTTTTGCCTCCATCAATTGCTTATGGATGGAATCACTTATTAATGGGGCTCAATGAATGTATTATTTGTTTTTTCAAATGGTCTAGATATAATGATATATCCACTCTTGATAACACTTGACATTAGGATTGTCGGTGACTTTATGCAATAGTATGATAATGTCCCCTACTTCATCAATAAAATAAGTTCTATATGTGGTCTTTGATAACATGGTGGAAGAATTCTTGGGGGACTTGAGCCATTATTTATTGATTATCCTTTGTCACCCATATCGTTTATCCTTGAAGAACTATGTAAATGTTTATGGAGTTATATCTAGGTATCTCTCTATTTTATGAATCACAAATATTGAACTAATAAAATCAGGGTATAGATTCATAATATTTCCCCTTTCTCATTTTAGACCTCTATTCTATTAGGATCATAGTGTTGAGCCATCATGAGGATCAACTTTGGGCTTCGAACTAAAAATGGGAAGGTTATAGATTATGGTAAGCCAGAGTCATAGATACTCTAGATCTAGTCATTCTTAAATTTTTCACCTATCTTAGCCCAAAAATATCCTAGGTCAATATGACCTAAGTTTGTATATGTTATCTCCATAACATTCGACTCTAAGATGGGAGTCACTCTAGGGCCATTGGATTTTGACTTCATTTCCTTAGGAGGCATGTAAATTTAAGTTATTGCTTATGAGAAACCAACTATGAAAGCTAGCAAGATCTGTAGGTGTTTGGAACAATTCAAATCTCTAGTAGAATTGGGAGGTGCTTGAAGTAGGTGAAAGTCCCACAAAGGTATAGGATGTTGGAATCAAGTGGGAGTTATATGGATGGAAAGTGTCTAGGTTAGGTCCACTTTTTTCAAAGATGAAAAGGGGTCAAAGGTGCTTCAATCAAAGGTAAAACCTATGGGGGTCTAGGATGTTTAAGACAAGTCCCAAGTCCATAGGGATGTTTGGAGAATTTTTTGGAATATTTTGTTGGTTTGAAAATGGTATAGGTTTTAGTAATATTCCTTTGGATCAATGAAATGCTAGATTTTGACTACAAAAATAGGAGGGGAAACTCCAAGGCCTTAACAATTATCACTTTAGCAAAATCTTCACAATTAAATCTTGAAATATAACCCCAAAAACCTTAATCTTATGACTAAAACTTTTGGTCTAAGCAATAATACACTAACACTTGACTGTAGAAAACCCTAAAATGATGTTTTTTAAGAAATAATGATAACTCTATGGAAATATATTTTAAAAACCTTCCATAGAAAATGGAAAAAATCTTGAATATGTTTTTAAAATGCAAGAATTACAATGAAAATTTTAAGGGGAATACCATGTATGACGTATCTTAAGAGTTACAGACTTGGATAGGTACTTGCTTACATGTGGCTCAAGGTCTGATGGCAATGGCATAGGTAGTTGGAGCTCTAAAAAATTCACATAAAATTTAAACAATGATAAACAAATCCCTAAATTATTTAGTTTTATATGAAAAACCCTTCATTAAGAGGGGTGATAGTGGTTGGTGGCAGAGATAGGAGCTACTTGGAGTAAGTCCTATGTCTATAGGAGGTGAATGGCCTGGTTTAGTGGAAGGTGTAACTCTTAGGACACTTTGCATGTTTTATAAATGTGTAAAGTACACTTGGGTTTTCTCATTCTGTGGAAGGGTATTTGGTAGAAGGTGGAACCCACATAATACTTTGCACATTTACAAACGTGCAAAGTATTCATGGGGTTATAAATTCCATAGAAGGGTATTAGAAGAAATTAGTTGGTGGAAGGTGGGACCTGACATGTACTTTACACATTTTTAAAGGTTCAAAATGCTCCATGGGTTCCACATTCCATAAAAAGAGGTTGTAATGTTTTGGTGAGATACAGAACCCATCATGCACTTTGCATGTTTATAAATGTGCAAAAGTACACATTGAGTTCTAGGTTCTATCAGCTTGAGTGTTTGGTATGAGTTGGATCCTACCATGTATTCTACACATTTTCAAACATGTAAAGTGCATGGTGAGTTTTGGGTTCTATCAGTTTTGGGTGTGGGTGCTCTGCAGGATCCAAAACTCATGAAATAGTTTACATAAGTACAAATTACATTCAGAGTTTTGGATTCTATAATTCAAAGGGGAATGATGTGTCTAGGTGGTTTTTTAGGGGTTTTTCCAAAATTCAAAGGGGGTTTCCTTAGGATATCAGGTGTAATGATATTTTTGGATCAAAAATATCAACATTTTTAGTGACCTCTATGGGATGATTGCCTGCTAATCATTTTTAATCCAGTAGCCTTCTAAAACATTGGGCATGGAGTCAACCTTGATTCTAACAAACTCAAACCTAGAGAATAACAAATTGGGACTTGTCAAGACATGAATAAGATAAGAAGACAAACAAATAAAATAGTTAAAAATAACACAACCTAAGGAAATAAAAACTCCTAATGAGATTTGGCATGTGCATATATACTTATTGAAAAAAAACACCACTAACCCTATTATTTACAAAATTCAAATTTTTAGAATGAATTCCTACATCAAAATCAAAATTTGAGGTATATCCCATTGACTTGGATAGGTAGTTTATCTCCATCAAGATTTGAGAGTTAGAATGCATTGGCTCCTTTGCACTAAGAAATAATGTATGGACCACTCCAAATCACATCAAATTTGTTATGCTTACCTAGTTTATCCTTATCTACATCTCATTTGAGGACCATATCTCTTTCATTAAAGTTCCTTTAATATGCCTTCATATTTAAAGTCTTCTTGGTTTAGGCCTAATTAGCTTCTAAGACTTTCATTTCCTAGTCCCTAATTTCTTTGAGTTCCATGAGCTCAACCAATCTCACCATCATTGCATCATTATCAATAAAGTACAATTCGTGATTGAGCTCTATATATGGTATCTTAATTTATAGCAAGAGCCTCCTTTACATATACCATCATGAAAGGTGAATTACCTATGGATCTCTTAGGGGTGATCATATCAGCCCAAAGTGTTGATTTCAACTTGGTATGCCAAGATATATGGTTATCTTCTATTGTCCTTTTGATGATCCTAATTAGGTTCTTATTTGTTGACTTAGTTAAGCCATTACCTTAATGATAATAATTAGAAGAAGTGCTCAAATACACGTTACACTTGACTTCCCATTCACTCACCAATGTGCCTACAAAAGCTTTGGCATTATCAAAGATAATAGTGTGAGGTACATCAAATCTTGATATGATAATATCCATAAAATATAGAATAGATGCTTCCATAGCATATTTTAATGTAACTAATTTGATCCATCATGTGAAGTAATCTATTGCTGTGAGGACCAACTTATGCCCTGCACTTGATAGTGGATTGATCATGCCTATGAAGTCTAGTGCCCCATCGAGAAAATGATTGATCTACTTGAATTGGATTGAGGGGAAAGGTTTTTAACTTTTGATTGAAAAAAAATAAGTGCACTTTTTATAGTTTATTACCCATCAGTGGGTATCTCTGAGTAATTTAGGCTAGTAATAACCTCCTCTCATTATCTCAATGGCTATGGTTCTTGTGGATAAATGTCCTATTAATGGACCATCATGGAATTATTGGAGTACCTTAGGGACTTTACCATTCTCAATACATCTTAACATAAATCCATTCATATCCTTTCTAAATAATACCCCATCAACAAGGACATAAAGAATAGACTGGAGACTGCAATACCTTTTCTTAGACTATTGAAGATCATACAGATACTCAACAATTTGTAGGAAGTTGGTCATTCAAGGACATAAGGAATAGACTGAATCCTGTAATACCTTTTCTTATACTAGTGAAGATCATATAGATACCAATTTATAGGAAGTTGGTCATGTCTTGGATCCAAATACTAAAAATAGGGAGGTTGGTTGACTAAGATGCACTTTGAGCATATACTATTTTAGGAGTTTGTTAAATATTCTTAACATTCGAAGCCAGTTGTTCACACAAACCTTTTCCTCTTATTAGCTTGGTAACTTTTATATTCATTTCATATTACATGACCTTAGTTATCCATCTTGCTCATTTTTAGTTTATCTCCTAGCTGCTTAGGAACTATTTCACACTCAGGTGACTTACCATCGGATGAATCTTGTTATTAGAGAGCATATGCCTAAATGTTTTGAGAACCTTAATCAAAACATATACCTACTTCTCTAAAAAAAAATTAATTCTCCTCATATCCTTTTAAAGATTGGCTGAAGAAAGATATCAGTTGTTCTAATTATTATTGATTATGTTGAGTTAGAATGGCTAAGATCTTTTCTTCCCCTCCAAACACATAAAGAATTAAGTCTTTCTCATAATCTGGGTTGACCAAAGTAGAGGCCTGAGAGATAGCTTCTTTAATGGCTTGAAAATTGTCTCTTCCATCTTATGTTTAGTTGAAAACTACACCCTTCTTGAGCATTGTAGTGAGAGGTTTTACCAGAGGGGCAAAATTTAGGGCAAACCTCCTCACAAAATTAATCTTTTCAAGAAAACTTTGAATTCTTTCCTTATGACTTGGTAGTGCCAATGTAGATATAGCATGAAGTCTTTCTAAGTCTATCGTAAAACCTTACTTTAACACTACATGTCCCAATAGTTTCCATTTAGGGACCATAAACATGCACTTCTTTAGGTTTAAGGAAACCCCATATTCTCTACACCTTTCAAAAACATTTCTAAGGTGATACAGATGTGCTTCAACATGTTTTGAGTAGATGATGATGTAATCCAAATATACCAGGATCATTTCATTTATCAGTCCTCTAAATGTCATATCCATAGCTCTTTAAAATGTTGCCCTAGTATTGGTCAAACCAAAAATTATCTTTTTGTACACATACATGCCCCATTTTGTGGTAAAGGTGGTTTTATAGTAGTCTGACTCTTATACCAAGAGTTGGTTATAGCTAGAATAACCATCTATAAGGGAAACCTTTTAGATCCTACTACAATTTATAAAAAAATTTGTATAAGTGGGAGAGGATAGTGATCTTTTAAGGATGCTTTATTTTGGTCTCTAAAATATACACACAACCTGATTTCACCATTTTTCTTTTTGACAGGAACCAAATTGGCAACCCAAGACGAGTTCCTGATAGGAAAAATTATATTAAATTCTATTAGTTTAGAAATCTCATTCTTCATGAGGGGTTTGATCTTTAGATTAATGGGCCTCTATTTTTGTCTGACAGTCTTAGTATTGGGATCTAATTCTATTGTGTGTTGGGATAAATTAGGTTCAAATCCTCTTAAATCATAATAGCTCCAATCAAATTTATCTTCAAATTATTGGCATAATTCAATAAATTTTTTCCTCTTAGAGTTGTTACATACCTTTCCTAGCTTTAGAGTCCATCCTTCTGAGATGACCACCAGTTTGTAGTGTTCATCATTGATTGAAATATTCATTTTCTCACCCTTCAACTGGTCATCTAAATTAAAGATATTCTCCCATGTAAAAATCCCCATTGGTAGCTTGTTCATCTTTAGCTAGATGATCTAACCCTTATATTGATCCTAGATCTTAGGCTAGTCCCTATCAGAGAATTCAACTTCTTATCTCAATAAGTTTAAAATTTGTTGGTCACTATCGAAGACTTGCCAATTAGTGACATTGTTAGGAATAGATGGTCTTACCACTAACTTCACATGCTAGCTATTTTCTTTGCCTATCTTTTTAGGTAAGTTATATTGGGTGACCACTAAGGCCATATGATTATCATCCTTATTTTGTGATCTTAGTACTACTTGAATATTTAGAGCGATGAAATATTTGAACAAGTCTCATACCCTATGCTTGTAAGATCTCAATAAATTATTTTTAGTTATACTCCTATACCTTACTTGGTGAATAATCAGTTCATTATCACCAAATACCTATAGTGATTCTATCTTTCTTTCTTTGGCTAGTTGTAGTCCTCAAATTAGGGCCTCATATTTAGCTACATTGTTAGTGCGGCTAAACTAAAGTCTAAATGAGTAAAAGTATCTCTCTCTTTTGGGAGAGACCAAAATGACACCTACACCTACTCCATTTCTACTTCTCAAACCATGAAAAAATAATTTCCATATACCTTAGAGATCTTCAGCTAGTTTTAAGACATTAGGAATGATTGCATCATTCTCATGTATGCAATACATAACAAACCTAGGTTATTCTACATGATTATAAGGGTAAAACTATAAGGTTGATCCCCATTCATCCAAAAGAAAATCTAGGCTATCTTTTGTAGTTTTTGCATCTTCATGATAAATTTATTATTCTTGATCTTGTATTATATAGTTCATGTTCATGGGAGGAAGGGTGTATTGTTCAATATGATCCTTAGATATTATTTCAACTCTTATCATTACTCTTGTCCTATACCTAGTTCTAAGTAACATGTGAGACCAATCTATGAAAAAATATCTTCCCATTTTTATATTAAAATATCATGATAAACAAATGGAAAAATAAGGGAGAAGGTATATTACTAAGACATCTTGAGTGATTGACAAACTAGGGCAAGCATGGATCGTGAGATTCAAATCATTTATTATTCCTACTATTTGAATATCAATCCCATACAATTGGACCACTCTCTTATTTATAGGTGTATATTTTATGCCAAGGGCATTATCTATTTTTTGGGCATAATGGAACTGTTGACCCCTAAGTCTACCATACAATTATAAACTAGATGCTTGACAACTATTAATGAGAGATAGAAGGGAGGATGCTTACCACTTTTGCCCATATTAGTTTTAGTTTTTGGTTGGCATAAACTAATTGTAGGATTAGGTCCTTTAACTAGGGATTTATCCATTATATGAAAAAAATTCAAGGCCTCTTGTAGCAGATCTCTTTGTGCTAGTATAAATAGTGCATCCCACATGGTGACATTTAAACTAGTCTTTTTCATTTGTTTAACAATGCTAAAAGGAATACTACCAACCTTTGGTTGTATTTTTACTAGAGCAGTGTCATCTTTCATAAGATTTGAAGTGGGTACTCTTGCTTTGGGTTAACTGGTAGGTATAAAGGGTTGCCTTTACACTATGTTGTTCTTTGTAGGTTATGGTACAACCTTGGATGTTGAATCTTGTTTAGTCTTAAGGGGATGATCACTCTCAATTGACCTTTTCTTTGATCATGTATTTGATGCCACTAGATCTTCACCAATAGGGAGTTCATCCTCTTGATTTACTCCATAAAAGTCTTCTACTTGCCAATTTGAAAGGGTGGCTTCTCCTTCAGCAATTTTTTGTGTGTCTTCTTATTGGGAAGTGGATTCTTTTTATTGTCCCCATGTACTTGGCATGCCTTACACCATCAAAGCTTGACTGATGATGCCATTGGGGCAAGTATTCTGATTGTGTGGCTACAAACATGGATAACACCACTCATAGTCTTTAACCAAGTTATTTTAAACAAGTACAATGGCTTTAAAATTACTTGGTACAGGTAAGGCATAGACATTTGGGGGATTTGGTTGTGTGTTTTGACCTTATAGTTATTAATTGCCTTGGTATTATTGTCTATCCCCCTGATATGGCTGATTATTGGGCTAGTGTGCTAGATTAGCCTACTAAGGTGGTTTGTAATTTTGAAACTATTGCCTCTTCATAGCTACTAACTCATTACCAAAACTCTTAAGTAATTATTTGGCCTCATGTATTTCATCTATAGGAGTAGGGTTCAAAGGTGGTGCCTTGTTTATAGTAAAAATTAGAGAAATTACTGGTAGTACAAGAGCTATCTATGGAAATAGAGGCATTAGTGGTTTTACGGTAATTTTTCCAGCTTGTATCAAATAGTTTTCTTCCCTTATTGCAATATCATAAGGGGTAGGGAGTGTAGTTCCACCTATTTACTGGATCATAACATCTATGTCACTATTTAAGGATCTCAAGTAATATAGGAAAGCATTCTCTATAATTGGTTTGACTAGTACTAGAATCCTATTTCATGTTTTGTGGAAGCAAAAATTGAAATCAGTTATGAGCTCATGAGGAACCTACTAATAGTGGTCAATTATTCAACCAAGGAAAGGTGGTCACTCTTATCCTCAAATTGGGTACATAGTAAAGTACCTAAATCATCCCAAACTTAGATGCAGTTCAGGGCAAGACCTCTATACCATTGCAAATCTTTACCCTTAAAGGAGGAGACTGAGATCCTAATTGCAACATTTTAGCACATTATGGATGGTGCATAAATTGGTAATATCTTGTATGTGCTCCATAGAAGTGGTGAATGTTTTTCCAGTGAATTATGGTAGGCTTTATAAGGTTGAGGTTGGTATTTCATCATATTAGGCCAACTTGAGAGGGCTAGACCCATTGAATGTTATAAATTCTCTAACCATTATGGGAGGAATATAACTAATGGGAGTAGGGTTACTTATAAGACACATGAATAAACTTGTTGGATATAATTTATAATGAGGTACAACTGATTTTGATCTCTTTTTAAGTGGAAATGACAATTATAAAAAATCAGCTTTCTTACCTTTTGTAGTTGTTCTCATTTGTCGACTTGGCATGCTTAACCCTTGAAATATTGAATCCATAAATTAGTGGATTCACTAAGTGATTTTTAAATGTGTCTAAATCTTATAAAACATTACCACCAATGTTTTATACTTTTTTTTTCCCATCGAGTGTGCCAAAAATTGTTATCACATAAGTTTTGCATGGATTTTGATGTAGAATAATTCACCATGCAACAGCTAATGATACAATGGGAAAACATCTTAGCCATGGGAACTTTGAAATTTGAGGTTAACCTCTAGAGAAGGTAGGTTTCCTTTCATTATATTTGATGCAACTAGTAGGATACTAGCTCTATGGAATTTTTGCTCTTTTAGTGTCTTTTCTCCTAAACTAAAAATGTTGATGGGGAAAAGGGGAAGAATAAAACTTTGAAAAACTTGAAAAGGTGATTGCACCAAATATCTTAGTGTATCTTATTTATTTCTTAATAAACACAATGGAATAAATAATTATAGTGAAATGGGTCCCACACAAACTCATATGAATGACAAATCAGAGGCAATATTTAATTACTTTCACAAAAGGGAAAATAGTTCTTTATTTTAATCAAACAATATTCTCAGAAGAGAAAACATACCACAAATGAATTTCTTGTGACTAAAATAAGAAAAAAACTTCCAAAAATATTCAAATAATTGACATACACAAATATTTCATTGACAAGAAAGGAAAATCTTCAATTTATTTATGTTCTAAAGGTTACAGCTTGTAAAGAATACATTTAAAATGTAGAAACTATATTCTCTAATAGAAAAAAGATGGATTGGGCCATGAGATCTGCCCATTCTTATACAAAAAGATCTCATGGATAAGATGTAGTTTCCCAAACTTGAATTCCCAATAAGAAAATCATGTAGATCTGGAACCCTCATATAAAAGAGGTGAGATCTTCTATTTCTAGCATCCTAGACTTGTGGAATGGATGGGAGTTACATGTAAGAGTTGTGTGTGATATGGCATGGAAGATATCCATGCAATGTTTCTTCATCTTCAATTAGCTACGAAAATCTCTTCATGCAAAAAGAGGTGCCCAAAATAGAAATTGAGTTCTAAAATAAAAGATAACTTTGAATATGTTGGAAATATTGTCATTGATGTCAAAGGTCTAGCATTATTGGTGATAAAGGCCCCATTGCATTTAATGTTGTTTTTAATAAATATATCTTTGCTAATATGAGTTAATATTTATTTAATATTAATGAATATATTTTTGGTTGCATATGAGACAAAAGAAGGGCCCATGGAGAAGTCAAAGAGCCATGGGATAAAGATAAAAGAAGGATGGGACGCATTTTCCCATGAAGAGTCATCTTGGGGAATTCCAAGAGTCACCAAGTGAAGACAAAAGAGGAAGGGCACAATTTCTCATGAAGGGACACTTTAAGGAATACGAAAAGTCACCAAGATGAGGACAAAAGAGGGAAGGACGTTTTTGATCATGAAGGGTCTCCACATGACTTTTCAAAAGCTTGAATATGAAGGGTCATACAAGTTTGGCACCATTTTCCATGAGGATTGAAGGGTCACAAAGGGGGAAGGCCAAAGGTCATTTGGAAAGCTATAAATAAAGGATTTAGAAGCCATTTGTAATATGAGAGATAGAGGTTGATTTGATATTGTAATATCTAGCTTAGAAGAGCAATTGTGAGAGATGACTATGATTTGTATTTGTTATATCTAACTTAGAAGAGCAAAGGTGAGAGAGAGGAAAGAGATGTTGTATTGAACTATCATTTGTTGAGATAGAAATATTGAGAGATAGGTGTGTGGTATACACAAAGGGGTTGGTGATCCTGTGGGTTAGTGCTCGACAAAGGGGTGTGGTGCTCTTGTGGGTTGGTGCTTATGAATAGTTGTTGGGTTGGCACTCAGCAAAGGGGTGTGGTACTCCTACAAGCTTGGCTTGTGAATATTGTTTGGGTTGGTGCTCATTCATATACTTGAGATTATTCTCTGTGATTTTTCCCACATTGGGTTTCCACATTATATTTGGTGTCTCTCTCTATCTTGTGTTGTGTTTATTGTTTGAGTTTTATTATATATCTTGAATGTTTGATTAAGTGGAATTTATTTAAAGAAAAGTTTTATAATATATATGATATATTGATTCACCCCCATCTCAGTATATATCATGCTTAACAATTGGTATCAGAGCAGGTTCTTTTTTGAAAAGTTTTATATCTTAAATGTAAATCGGGAAAGCACGATGGCTGGATCACAGGAGGATTTTCTACAAATAAGGCACCTTTGTTTGATGGGATGAATTATGCTTTTTGGAGCATGAGAATGAAGGTTTATTTGATGGCCCTTGGATTTGACATATGGAAAGCAGTGGTGGAGGAATATGAAGAGCCACAGACATTTGCAATTACTCCAACAAAAAAGAAGGCAAGTGAATGTAATGCTAAAGCTTTAAATGCTATTTTATGTGGTTTATGTGAATCTAAATTTGTTAAAGTTATGCAATGTAAATCTGCTCATGAAACTTGGGTAAAACTTGAGAATATTTACAAAGGTGATGGAAAGGTTCAACAAGCTAAGCTGCAGACTTTTATAAGGTAGTTTGAAGATGGAAGAAGAAGAAGATATAACAAGTTTTCTTTTACGAGTTGATCAAATCATAAATTAGATTCAAGGTCTTGGAGAAACATTGGATGAGTCAACGGTGGTGCAAAAGTTTTTGAGATCTCTACCAATGAGATATGATGCAAAGGTTTCATCAATCAAGGAGATGAAGAATTTAGCCAAGCTAAAGATGGATGAGCTTCATGGTATTCTCACGGCATATGAGATGCAGACAGAACAAGATAAATTCTTAAAGAGAGAAGTGGCTTTCAAGACATCAAAGAAGGATAAAGCTAAGATTCAAGAATCAAGTGATAGTTCTAGTGATGATGAAGATGATAATGGAACATTTTTCATTCACAAACCAAAAAGAGGAACAGGTAAATATCAAGTAAAATTACCTTTTAAATTTTTTAATTATGGAAATATTGGACATTTTTCAGCTATATACCCAGATAAGGTTAATGATGATGAAGAAGAAAAGCCTACATACAAGAAGAATTTCAAAGGAAAATCTAAGAAGGGATTCAAAAAGAAGAGCCTGTATTTTAAGGATCCTAGCTCAGGTGAAGATAGTGGAGTCATCAATTCAAAAGAAGAAGAGATTTTATTCATGGCCATACATGAAGATGATCAAGAAGAAGAAGAGGAGGAAGCTAAAGTGAATATGGAAGGAGAGCTCATTTGTGCCTTAGAAGAGTTAGAAGCTATTCAGAAGAAGAATCGAATATTAAAACTCCAAATCGAGAAAAATGAACAAGAGTCAAAGGAAATGATTAAAGATCTACAATCACACTTTGAAGAAGCCAAGAAGAATGAAGAATACCTCACAACACAGTTGGAAATAGCAAGAAAATAATGTCAAAGGTATGTTATTGAAATTTCCTCTTTAAAAGAAGATATTAAGAAAGCAGTCAGTGATAAGAACAAAATGGGTTTATAGAAATAAGTTGAATGAAAATAGAGAAGTAACTAGAAATAAAGAAAGATTAGTATGTAAAGGATATGCTCAGATTGAGGGAATAGATTTTGAAGAAACTTTTGCACTAGTAGCAAGGTTAGAGGCTATTAGAATGTTTCTTGCATATGCAGTATTTAAAATTTTCAAAGTGTTTGAAATGGATGTCAAATATGCCTTCCTAAATGGGAATCTTGAAGAAGAGGTCTACATTGATTAGCCTAATGGGTTTATTATCTTGAATATTAGTAATCATGTATGCAAATTGAAGAAAGCATTGTATGGATTAAAACAAGCTCCTAGAGCTTGGTATGCAAGACTTGATAAGTACCTGCAAGATCAAGGATTCAAGAGAGGATTTGCTGATAGTAATCTTTAAATCAAAACAGAAGGTGAGCATCAATTGATTATTGTGGTATCTGTTGATGATATCATTTTTGGAGGAAATATTGAAAATATGATAAAAGAATTTTCTGATAGAATGCAAAAAGAATTTGAGATGTCTATGCTTGGAGAATTATCTTTTTTATTAGGATTACAAATATTTTAATCAAATAAATGAATTTTTATATCTCAAAGTAAATATGCCAAGGAAATGTTGAAGAAATTTGGTTTTGAGGATTGTATACCAGTTGGCACACTTATGTGTACAAGAAATAAGGTGAGCAAAGATGTAGATTCACCTATTATAGATCAATCTTTGTATAGATCTATGATTGGTAGTATTTTATATTTGATAGGATCGAGACTAGACATCATGCATGCAATAGGTATGGTTGTAAGATATCAGTCATCTCTAAGAGATAATCATGTTCAGTTGGTGAAAAGAATATTCAGATATATCAAGGGGACATTGGATTATGGATTATGGTATCCCACAGGTAAATGTTTCACTTTAGTTGCTTATACAGATTCAGACTGGGCAGGGTGCTTAGATGACAAAAAGAGTACAAGTGGAGGAGCTTTCTTCCTTGGTGATAGCTTAGTATCATGGCTAAGTAAGAAGCAGAACTCAATATCACTTTCTACAGCTGAAGTAGAATATATTATAGTAGTATTGTGTTGTACTCAAGTGCTTTGGATGAAGCAAATGTTGGAAGATATCAAGGTAAAGTATGATGAACCTATTTCCATTTTTTGTGATAACACAAGTGCTATAAATATTTCAAACAATCTAGTACGGCATTCAAGAACAAAACATATTCCCATTAGATATCACTTCTTGAGAGAGTAAGTTGCAGATCGACAGGTTAAGATGGAATATATTAGTACTACAGAGCAGATTGCAGATATTTTTACAAAGGCACTACCAAAAGACACATTTGAGTATCTGTGAGAGAAGTTGGGAGTAATTTCCTTTACTTCCTGCCGTTGAGGATCAGCATCAATTGAGGGGGAGCTAAGTGTTAGCTTTAGGTAGGCCCTTTGCCATTGGTGTCAAAGGGGGAGAATAACAGGTATAGGTATAGGTGCAAAAAATAGGTATAGGGAACAAGTACAGGTTGCTACAGTAAGGGGGAGTTACTGTATGTTTTCAGATGACAGTATGTGTAGGTGACAGGTTGTGGCAGTTTCAAGATTAAGGTTGCCATCAATGACAAAGGAGGAGATTGTTGGAAATATTGTCATTGATGTCAAAGGTCTAGCATTATTGGTGATAAAGGCCCCATTGCATTTAATGTTGTTTGTAATAAATATATCTTGGCTAATATGAGTTAATATCTATTTAATATTAATGAATATATTTTTGGTTGCATATGAGACAAAAGAAGGGCCCATGGAGAAGTCAAAGAGCCACAGGGTAAAGACAAAAGAAGGATGGGATGCATTTTCCCATGAAGAGTCATCTTGGGGAATTCCAAGAGTCACCAAGTGAAGACAAAAGAGGAAGGGTGCAATTTCTCATGAAGGGACACTTTAAGGTATACGAAAATTCACCAAGATGAGGACAAAAGAGGTAAGGACGTTTTTGAATATGAAGGGTCACCACATGACTTTTCAAAGGATTGAATATGAAGGGTCATACAAGTTTGGTGCCATTTTCCATGAGGATTGAAGGGTCACAAAGGGGGAAGGCCAAAGGTCATTTGGAAAGCTATAAATAAAGGCTTGAGAAGTCATTTGTAATATGAGAGATAGAGGTTGATTTGATATTGTAATATCTAGCTTAGAAGAGAAATTGTGAGAGATGAATATGATTTGTATTTGTTATATCTAGCTTAGAAGAGCAAAGGTGAGAGAGAAAGGAAAGAGATGTTGTATTGGACTATCATTTTTTGAGATAACAACATTGAGAGATAGGTGTGTGGTATACACAAAGGGGTTGGTGCTCCTATGGGTTGGTGCTCACGAATTATTGTTGGGTTGGTGCTCGGCAAAGGGGTTAGTGCTCCTATGGGTTGGTGCTCAACAGAGGGGTGTGGTGCTCATGTGGGTTGGTGCTCACGAATAGTTGTTGGGTTGTTGCTCAACAAAGGGGTGTGTTACTCCTACAAGCTTGGCTTGTGAATATTGTTTGGGTTGGTGCTCATTCATATACTTGAGATTATTCTTTGTGCTTTTTCTCACATTGGGTTTCCACGTTATATCTTGTGTCTCTCTCTATCTTGTGTGGTGTTTATTGTTTGAGTTTTATTACATATCTTGAATGTTTGATTAAGTGGAATTTGGTTAAAGGAAAGTTCTATAAGATATATGATATACTGATTCACCCCCCCTCCTCTCAATATATCTCATGCTTAATAGAATAAATTTGAGTTACCTTTTTCATGTAAAACCCTAACTTACAAAATTCAAGTGAGACTTTTACAACTTTAAGTCTTTACACTTTGTCAAAATGAAACTTGTAATTTGCACCTCATGCTTTTACACTTTTAACAATTCATACTTGTCAAAATAAAAAGCATAATTTGCACTTACTACTTTTGCACTTTCATATTTTCTCTTTCTCAAAAAGAGTTATAAAAATATAGATGTACTTTTTATAATTAAAACTTATAATGTTTTTGAAATTAAATTATAAACAACATTTAAAATATTTGAAAATATTTAATCAGAGCCAAGATCAATCAATGTCCAAAAATTCTTTAGCTTTCTTATCATTCTCGTCTCGTAGTTTCTTAGCATATGCATCAAAGGCCTTGAAAATTTCTTGTATTCATTCTAGATCTAGCCCCTAGGAATACATATGAGAGGCTACACAATTTTCTTGTACATCAAATAATTCTTTCCTAAAAGTCCTTATTCCTTGCATTTCTATTCTCATCTTATCAATTGCTCTTTCATACATGAGAAAGTGATGGATATAACTTAGAGTGAAGATTGTGTCCTTTATAGATTATTTCTCAACTATTTCCTTGAATTTACTTTAGATGTCTTCCACCTAGAAGAGATTATTTGCATTATCTTCTATTTGGTATGACATTGTGTTCATCATCTCATCAATGTCATACAATACCTCAACCACTTTATCATGAGACTCCTTGGCTTGGTGAGAAGATTCTATTAATATACTAATCTAGAATTGAGTATCCCTATGGAGTTCCTCATGCTTGGTTTCATCATTCAATATTTTTTTAGCAATGAGGACATTTATGTCAATTGAACCTCTAGCTATCAATTTGGGGTAATACAAGTTTAAATTTTGAATCTCTCCTTCATACTTATTGACCTAATTTTTCAAGGTATTCTTTCTCTCCCTAATGATTTTATAGTGTTCCATCATTGTAGTAATGACCGTATTTCCTTTAGTAATTAATTACTCCAACCATTCTTTTATAACCCTTCCCATGTGATCCATCACTCAGAGTGAGTCAATGAAAGCTTGATCAATAAAATGACTAATTGGTTGCACTGCATGTAGTTGTTTCAATGATCCAATGGGTTGTGTAAATTATTTTAATGCATATATAAGCTTATCCACTTTATTTTTGAGTTCATCTTTGGTGGCCTTGTCATGATCTATTCTATGAAAGAGAGAGTTGATGCAAGTTTTTACATCATGTTTGAGTCCTTCTCTCATCTGTTATCCAAGGTGGATCTGAGAAATGTGATAGTCTCCCACCACAATATTTTCTTTTGATTTGTCTAGTGGGGGGACTCAATTTAAAAATACTTCTCTCCCATGTCATCATTAAATATCTTGAAGAGGGTCCTAAGATTCATTTTAGACTTCTTCTTGACCTCTAAGAGACCAAATTCCAATGTGTTAGGGTCTATGATTTATTTTCCCTTCTTTCTTACTGATTAGGCTAGCCAATTAGGAATATCCCCTTGTTATTTTGATACTATCATCAAAGAATCAATAGCTGATGTAGTTACACTAGCTGATACTATGACCATAGAAGATTCTGAGGTAGATGTTGTCATTGGTTGCTTAGGAGGTGCCTATGGAGGTTCACTTTCATCACTAGATTTAAAATCAACATTTGTGTTTCTATTGCTAATTCGCTTTCTACATTCAAAAGATGAATAAAGAAACTAAAGAAATGGACAAGGCTAGAAGTACCTGGATAAAGATTGCGCACCATAATCCAGACGTTTGTGAGCACCCCTCTTTGGCTGTGGAGGAATGACACCTGCAAAGAAGAAAACTTGGACAAAAAGGCGTTAGATGGATAGATGGTGGGTTGCCAAGTGAAAGCTTGTTCCCAAAAGTATGAGAACTTCCTTAAGGGAGGTCAACCCACTATTTTGATAAAAGATAAA
This sequence comes from Torreya grandis, assembly GCA_037957365.1. NCBI lineage: Eukaryota > Viridiplantae > Streptophyta > Pinopsida > Cupressales > Taxaceae > Torreya > Torreya grandis. The sequence goes on from JARHVA010002873.1 coordinate 940,906, forward strand.
TGACTGATAAATGACAGAATGCTAAAATAGACTGAAATGATAGCAAACTGAAAGAGAAAGGAAAGCAAAAGCTTACATGGAAGAAGCTGTCAGCCTGGTTGCAGTCACCGGCGTCGGTGGTTTCTACCGGCGTCGGTTGTCAAAGGTGCCGACGTCGGTTAGTCTGCCAACATCGGTGGAGGAGGTGACCGGCATCGGTCGGGGCAGTGGGCTTGGACGGGATTTAGGCAGGGTCTGGTCGAGTCTGGGCAGAGTCTAGTTTGGGCTTGGTCTGTGGATGGGTCTATGGACGTACAAAATGGTCTGGGAGAGTTTGGTTTCAGTTGAAGGTCTGTGCAGAGGTCTAGGATAATGGACAAAATTTCAAAAAGGGACAGAGAGATAAAGGAGGCCAATCAGGGAAATAGGAATCTGGGTCTGTCTGGTTTGGTTAACAGTCTAGGTTGGGGAAAAGAAGTGCTGAATCTAGTTTAAAAGCAGATGACTAGAAAGCATAATGAAAACACAAACAGAGTACTTACTTGTGCCTTGCTGAAGAAAATGATGTAGGTTGGTGTCCTGTTGCTGGTGATGCCAGATGTGAAGACCTGTTGCTGATGGAGAATCCCTATTGTTCACTTGCAGAAGCTTGCTGTGTACCTGAGGGAGAGAGTCAGATTGATTGGTAGAGAGGTCAAGTGAAAGGACGGATACAAGGGTCTGATGCAAAGATTCAAGAGTCGGGATGCCAGGAGAGAGACGTAGAGAGTGAAGAGGAGGAGATAACGGTGAAGAAGCTGTTATGAAAGGTGCCGACGCCGGAAATATCACTGACGTCGGTCGACGGTTGACCGACGTCGGCGGAAAAAAGGCCGGAGAAAGGCTAAAAATAGCCTTTAATCCATTTCCCAACCGCCGGGTCAAATGAATGCGAGGATGAAACGGTCGACGGGGGTTAATTGGGCGAGTGGAGAGGTTGGAATGGGAGTCTTAGGCATTAAATGGCCATGTGGGGAATGAAGGGGATCCAAGGAGGGTATCCTAGGGTGGCGAGGTGGCAAGGAGAGGGAAAAATGGACTTATTTAATTAAAAATAGATGATTATTTTCAATTAATAAGACCTAGGTAGGTTAGGGATAGTCGAAGTGGCAAGGGACCAAGGGGAGAGAGGAAGACCAAGGGTTAGACACTTTTTAGGTGTCTACAATTTGAATCAAATACTTTTGTTTCTTCATTTCAACTGATGGAGCTATGGAAATAGTGGGAGTAGATGAAGTGGAGGTAATGGGAATAGTTGTGTCTATTTGGGGAGTGGAAGGTGGAATAGACATAGGTGTTATGAATTTGGGAATAGGTGGAAGGGTAGAATCCAAAGAATTGAATGTATCAATCAAATGGGTATGACCACTCCTATTTGATGATGAAAGGAAAGAGAATGGAGATGAAATTGGAATAGTACTCACCTCAAAAATTAGGCTGACCTATGAGAATGAAGTCAGGATGACTGAGTCCATGGCTAAGTATTATTGGGTAGTGTTAGAAACTAATAGAGATGGAATGGAAGGTATTATGAATGGAATATAAATAGGGAATATAATGAAAGGGGAAGGTGAAAAGGGAAGAAGGAAAAGTGGGTGGAAGCCTAAGATTTCACTGATGAGGAACCCTAAGTGTCCACTTGACTCACTTATATTATTTGTGTTTGGCTTACTATAGTGGGTATGATAGATGGAAGGATATGGGAGATGGAAACTACAGGTTTAGGGGAAGCATAAATAGGAGGTGAAGGTGTTGAAACTTTTGGAACAATGTGAGTAATAAAAGTGGGATAAATAGAAATGAGACCCAAAGCTATGGGATTTAAAGATTTAAAACCCTATGCCATTATTGATATGTCTTCAGATGAAAGATCAATTGGTTGATCCACAACTTCTTCCTCTTTTCTTGTTTCTCCCTTCTTTCCCTTAGACTTTTGTTGCTCTTGTTAGGATCCTTTGATGATTCTCCTAGACCTTCTATTAATGGTGTGATCCCCTCTGATCTAAGATTTATAATCTTTTCTCTGACCTCAATGGTTTCTCTTGTTATTTGCACTCCCATACTCCTCAACCAATTGATATTTATTTTAATTACATGGGTTGTATGTGAAAAATGAAAAGGGATTCTGGAGTTAACCACTTAACTGGTGGTAATGGATGTATGATAACTTGTGTGTAATAAATTGGGTCCAGTCTAGAGTCATCATCCACTAGGTCATTAGGAATTGGTTTCATATCATAGTCTTTGATTTGTTAAAGGGAAATTTTGGAATAATCCCTCATTTTGACAACTTCTTCATCACCATGATCTTCCCAGTAATCCTCATAGTATGACACATGAGCATATGTTACGAGTGTTAATGCACTAGTAATATTTACTTATATATCAAAAAATGGTTTAGACTCTAAATTTTTCAATGTCATCTGACCCATCTTAGCCTTAGTACATTTATCCTTGAGGAGGGATTGGCATATGTATCAGCCAATGTAAATCGGGAAATGTACCCCTACTTTATGCCTATCAAAAATAATCTTGTGTGTCTCCACGAGCTACCTGACCAACTCCATTAGTGTCCATTTATTTCTCACATAATGGGGAAGAGTGTAGGGATAACCACTAAACCTAGCAACCCTAATGTAAGAAAATGTGGGGAAATGTATGAAGTAAAAACCTCATTTACTAATTTCATTTATTATTGCCTTTGATAACCTTGTTCTCCCATGTTCCTTATCAAACATGATAATGATGTTGTAGATAAAAGCATCATTCACTCTCTTAAAATGTTATCAACTAACCTGCAATGTAAGGTGATGGTAGTAGTTGTATACTCATTTTATCTCTTCAATAATTGTGTTGAGACCTAGGAACAATCTTCCTTTAGGCAAGATGTATATAGTGTAAGAGGTCATATAGAACTTGACCATCATTTGCACATCCAACAATTTCTTGTGGATGGAATCACTTATTAACTGGGTTGAATAAATGTATTGTTTATTTTATTGTATGGTCTAGATATACTAGTATATCCACTCTTGATAACACTTGGCATCAGGATTGTTGATGATGCTATGTAATAGTATGAAAATGTCCCCTACTTCATCAATAAAATCAATTCTATACATGGTCTTCAAGAACCTGGTGGAGGAATGCTTAGGGGACTTGAGACACTATTTTTTTATTATATTTTACCACCCATCTCATTTATCCTTGAAGAACTATCCAGATGTTTATGGATTTATATCTAGGTAGATCTTGAATTTAGGAATTGTAAATACTAAATTGATACAATTAGGGTCTAGATTCAAAATCTTTTCCCCTTTCTCATTGTATACCTCTCTTATTTCAATATCATAGTGTTGGGCCATCATGAATATCAACTCAAATATTTGAACTGAAAATGGAAAGGCTACAACTTGTGGTTATCTAGAATCATAGATACTCTAGATCTAGTCATTCTTAAATTTTTCACCTATCCTAGCCCAACAATCTCATTGGTCAATATGACCTCAGTCTGTATCTATTATCTCTACAACACTAGATTCCAAGATGGGAGTCACTATAGGGCCCTTGGATTTGAACTTCATTTCCTTAGGAGGCATGAAAATTAAAGTTATTACTTATGAGAAACCAACTGTGAAAGTTGGTAGGATCTGCAAGTGTTTAGAGTAGTTTGAATCTCTAGAAAAATTTAGAGGTACTTGAAGTAGGTGAAAGTCTCACAGAGGTATAGGGTGTTGGAATCAAGTGGGAGTTCTATGGATATATAATCCATTTGGGGTAGGTCCACTTTCCACAAAGACAAAAAGGCTCATGGGGATCAAAGGTGCTTCGATCAAGGGTAAAACTCATGGGGGTCTAGGATGTTTATGATAGGTCCCAAGTTTGCAAGGATGTCTGGAGAATTTTTTTGAATATTATATTGGTTTTAAAATGGTATAAGGTTTAAGAATATTCCTTTAGATCAATGAAACCCTAGATTTTGATTGTGAAAATATGAGGGGAAACTCCAAGGCTTTAATGATGATCACTTTGGGAAAATCTTCACAATGAAATTCTTAAATGTAACCCTAGAAACCC